>JALIGW010000001.1:282581346-282966346 GCA_023053685.1 Diadophis punctatus similis | reverse complement strand
AAATAAATAAATAAATAAATAAATAAATAAATAAATAAATAAATAAATAAATAAATAAATAAATAAATAAATAAATATTCTCAGACTAGCCTACAGTCCTAAATTCCCTGATGTTCTCCAAGTATTAACAAACCACCCCCTGCTTAGCTGTCTGAGATTGCTAGAATTTCTAGATCTTACTATCTCCTGAAGCCTGTACAAGTGTATTGAATGGAATACACACACACACACACACACACACATGCACAAACACACAAACACACACACAAACACACACACACGATATTTAGAGTCTTTAAGTATTCCATGAACATTCTTCTCCATGTATTTCAAGGATGTCCTCTTGGTCATTTGGCACTGGGAGGGCAACTCATTTCCATCTTGGAGATTTGATTGTTCTCCACATGAAAAATATGACCTGCAAGTTGGGGTCTTCTGTGTGTAACACTGTTATGCAGTTTGCAGGACATACTTTTTGGACCACTTCTTCATTAGTAATATGGTCAAAGTATAGAATCTTTAGTATTCGGTGAAGGCATGTTTGTTGGAAGATATCAAGATTTTTGTTAATACTTGCTGATGCCTTCCGAGGCATTGTCCATGTCTTGGAATCTGAAGATTCCCATTGTCAATATTTATTTCACTACAGGCATGTTCACAAATGTTGCCCTTAAATGTGTGTGTTTGTATGTCTCTCATAACTAAACAGTTTCAACTTTCTGACAGAAAAACAAGAGAGGAAATATGGACAGAGGAAGAACCTTGAAATGTACTTAGAATTTCACAGAATCTACTGTTGTGCCAGTTCCCTAACAACTTTTGCCTTCTATAAGTCATCTCCTTCACATTGATTATTGTACTTTTTTATGGTCTAAGCAATTACTTCACAGGGTTTACTCTTTCTCTTTGTTACCAGAACATTCCTTTGCACAAAAAGGAACTTTCCTCTCCTCTCAAAGCATCTAGGACTTGAAATATGACTCATTGTTTCTCTGTCATAATTGATTCTTTCCAGACAGGGCCATTTCTTATCATATTCCTCACAACTTTTACATGTCTTTAGAACATTATTCAGAGTACTTTGAAAATGCCTACTGCTTGTCAGATGGCGCAGCCTCTCTACCTCCACCAGAGTAGCATTTTAAAAGGCTTTTTTTAAAAAAAAATCCTTTATAAATAACTCAATTTTATTTATGCAGAACTTTTTAGCTTTGTATATATACCAGCTGCTGTTCCTGTGAATAGAGCTATTGAGTAATTAGAAGTGTAAAAAAAAGGGGGAGGTAGTAAGACAGACAAAAAAAAACCTTTAAAAAAAGAAATAAAAATCTCACATGATTCATGCAAGGGAAGAAAATCTCAAGTACAAATGGAAACCCAGAATTTATAATTATGTTAATAATAGCACTGATTATTAAATGATCCCAAAGTCTTGGACTGATTATTTGGAGAAATGAATTAATAAAGCTTTTCTCTTTCTTTGATTAAGTTTAAAACAGTATATCCCTGGATATTTTAAAAGCACAATTTCTATACTTCTTTGTATTGCTTCACATTCAGGCAGCTTTTTAAAGATTATATTCACTGAATATTTTCAAGAGGTTTATTGAGGTTACATTGTGATGATGGCTGCACAGGATTCAAAAGTTTTACAATACTAATAGAAACAGTACTAACAATATCCCAGTGCATATCATTCAATTCTTATATAGTAATGAAAATATCAATCCTAATGGGAATAATACTATTAGTTCAATGTCTCTACAGTGAAATATGAGAACATCTCTCTTATTAATCATTAGGGATGGGGAGTCTTGATCTTCTACTGATATAACTGCTAAGCAAACAAAAGAAAAAAAGTTATTTATGGCCTATTCTGCTTCCTGGCATGTATTCTGACTAGATGAAAATGCTTTCATGGGAGACAGAAAATTGTCGTCAAATAATTCAACACTCTCAGCTATAAATAGATTAGGAAACAAAGTATAATTAACTGGGTTCATATACAATACCAAGACAAACATGCAAAAGATGATTCACATAGCATACTACATTAAATATGATTATCTTGATATATGTGTAACTCTTATCCAAAATTCAGTAAATAGGGCCTAAAGGAAAGCCATGGTCAGAACTGAAAAGTAAGAGGGAAATAAAGATCTCTTAGGAGGTAGAATCCCAAAAAGTTCAGAAAAAAAGCCCTTGGACTTTGGTGCTGCAAGACTGATACATTTCTGGCTCATTTCAGGTATTAAAAATTCATTTCAGATATTAAAAAGCACAACAAAGAATGTTCTTTCTGCGCCAACTCAGAAAGCTCAAACTGCCCAAGGAGCTGCTGATTCCGTTCTATAGAGGAATTATTGAGTCTGTCATCTGCGCCTCTATAACTGTCTGGTTTGGCTCTGCAACCAAACAAGACAGACACAGATTTCAACGGATAATTAGAACTGTAGAAAAAACAATTGCTACCAACATGCCTTCCATTGAGGACCTCTATACTGCACAAGTCAAAAAGAGGACTGTGAAAATATCTACAGACCCTTCACATCCTGGACATAAATTGTTTCAACTTCTACCCTCAAAACAACACTATAGAGCACTGCACATCAGAACAACTAGACACAAGGACAGTTTTTTTTCCTGAATGCCATTGCTCTGCTAAACAACTAATTCCCACAACACTGTGAAATTATTTACTAAGATTGTATTGGTATTATTCTTCTCATCCTTTCTATTACTTATCTCCTCCCACTTATGACTATAACCATGTTGCTTGTATCTTTACGATTTATATTGTTTTATTTCTTTCCTAGTATGATTTGATTGCTTATTAGTAACCTATGACTATCACTAAGTGTTGTATCTTATGATTCTTGATGAATGTATTTTTTTCCTTTTATGTACACTGAGAGCATATGCACCAAAGACAAATTCCTTGTGTGTCCAATCACACTTGGCCAATAAATAATTCTATTCTATTCTATTCTATTCTATTCTATTCTATTCTATTCTATTCTATTCTATTCTATTCTATTCTATTCTGTAATCATACTAAACTGGATATATTGAACTGGGTTTAAGACTCAGTTGTAGGAAATCTGAGAATTCTTGAAAGTTTTACTTACAAAGATAGAAAGGAAAATCCTTAGACTTATGAAAACTTTACATTTGGACTCTCATATTGGTACTTCTCTATGATGTGGTTGATCAGTTTGTACAGTTATTACAATGGTTCATCTAGAACTGAATATCCCAAAGTTGCTTTTTCAAGAGGCAACTGGACTTTCTGGTAGAATACTGGAGCAAAAAGTCCAGTTGCCTCTTGTAAAAGCATCTTTGGGACAACCATGACCTGGATGACTAAGAATCTCCATAGGCATCTAGAACTGAATAATGACTCAAATCTCCTCCATCAGACAGAAGATCCTCCCATCCTGCAGGCTTTGTCTGGATGAAGTCTGATTTGACAAGACTTCTTTTGTAAGATTTGGGCTTTCCTGGATAGCTTTCTTGGTGAATTTCATCTAAACATCTAGAATGCAGAAATTGATGGTTTAATATTCTATTTTCTACCCATTGTGATTCTTGACTGAAATCAAATGGATTCTAGAATCTGAAAATTGAATTCCAAACCAAACAAAATGTAGGAAGTATATGCATGTCTTCTCAGCAAAAATGAATTGATCTTACAGAAGTTCTGATAGCATAAAAATTTGCCTCTACATCAGGTAAATATAGAAGTGATATCTTCTAATGTATAGGAAAACAATGTGTATAACAAGGACTTCCATTTACATTCCTAAAGGAAATTCTCAAGTACAAATAGATTATAGATTTGTTGCACTAAAACATAAGTGTCTCTGTGATTCATTACAGGCAGTTAATGCAGTAAATGCTTATGCAGGGCTTTTTAAGGGTCTAGTTTCCTTAATAAAACTCCTTTCCTCTACCCTCCCAATGTGGCAGTAACTAACTTAAAAATATGTGGACTTCAACTCTCAGAGTTCTACAATCAGCAAACAGTTATAGGCTTGGTTATTTCCCTGCAACCCTTATTTGTGTTAACTAAGATGTTACAAAGACTAGTAAGTGCATCTGAGAGGGATGATATCTTTCAGATATAAATCCAGTTAATTTGTTTTCACTAAATTACCACAATTAAAGTTGTTTTTATGCCTGCTAGGAGCCTTTGTGTTTTTTATAAAAATCGAACTGAAAATGGATGATATTGTAAACCTTGCAATAAATTAAATGCCAAGGAAACTCTTAACAGAGTGAGGGAAAATGGGATCTTATCCAAATGTTCTGCTTGGCCATAATGAACTAAAGCTTCAAACCTTTAAGTCAGATTATAGACCAAATTTCTTGGCTAGACTTGAAAAAGCGATTCAATAATAAAACCGACATTCATCCTCCTCCTCTGCCCCTAACTTCTCCTTCCACCTCCCCATTTTATCCAAACAAAATCTTTGGTCTTGGCCTGAAGCTGAACTATGTAATCATGCACAGAACAGCTATATGTTGCTGACTTGGGCTTCTATCTGTGTACAAAGCTTAAACATTCATGTCGTACGTTTTATGAGGAAATTGTGTTTGACATTTAGCAACAATAAATGACTAAGTGATACCAATGAAGGAAAATGCTCATTAACGAGAGAAAATGGAATAAGGCTGCTATCACACTTATTTCTCTCAGAAGAAATTTCATCAAATTCATTGAAACTTCCTTTTGAAACTCTGTATTACAAGTCCATTATAGTATATTGTTATAATTTAAGTTTTCCCATCTCTGTATATTGATACAAATGTTGAACAACAGTGGTCTAGCCAGAACATTTTGACAATGGAATCAGTTGCCCAGAGATATGCTCTGTTTTTGATATATTCAAGTGGAAGCAAGACAGCCATCTACCAAGGATACTTGCACTCAAAGGTGAAGAAAGCCCCCAATCTCTTGTCTTTCTGCAAAGGGGTCAAATCTGGGCTGTGTAGCCTTGCATGGGGGACACGGGGGCACAAAGAGCCATCGGGCTGCTTGGCCGCATGAGAACTACCATACCTGTATTAACAATCCTAGTCTCCACATCTTGAAATTCTCCATCTTTTACAATTTTATCATGTTGTTTTACATTTTTAAAAAAGAATCTTAAATTATTCCGTTTTTAATGTTTTATTATATTGATTAAATTGTACACTACCCACAGCCTCTCTATGAGGGAGATGGGCAGTTAAGAAGTTTTATGTGTGTGTTTGTGTGTGTACACACACACACACACACACACACACACACACACACACACACACACACACACACACACACACACACACACTGTCAGGCTGATGCCAATATAGTTGGGGTCTTTAGCCTGCCACACTTTATGCCATTTTATTATGCCTTCTTTACTGTGGGAACTTGGGAGGGGGGATTGCATGAGGGCTGTCTGCATGTAGTCATAACAAATTCTTTCTAGAAAGTCAAGGTCATCCTTTGTCTTCGCACACCTGCACCTGCACAGAAGAAGATGGGTGGATCTGCCAGGCTGGCAGTCGGACATTGGTCAACGTGATGGACTTGGGGGAGTGGGGACAAGGGCTTGAACTTTCAACTGGGTGGTGAACCCCGAAGCGCTTCAGATTAGGGATTCACCCAGATGTGCCAACATGGCTCTGTTAATAAATTGGAACTTTGAGGAAGTATTTGTCTCGGACTCTAATTTAATTTTAGATGCTTTTTGGAACCATGACACACACTTTAATTCTGATTTCTGCAATGAGCAATGGGGTGGATTTGATGGCCTAAATTATAATTTCTAATTCTATGATTGTAACATAGGTTTTCTTAGGATCAATACCATACAAGAATGAGCATTAAATAAAGGTAAAATTTTCCCCTTCCAGTCACATCTATACATGACTATACACTGAGGTGCACAAAACATTGTTACTTTCCCACCAAAGTGGTATTTATTAATCTACTTGCATTTGCATGCTATTTAACTGGTAGGTGGGCAGGAGCTGAGGCAAGTAATGGCAGCTCACTCCATCCTGTATTGCTTGGGTCTTGAACCTGGGCTATTAGCTTTCCAGCTGACAACTGCAGCATCTTTAACAGCTGAGACATCATACCCTTAGACCAGTGTTTCTCAACCTTGGCAGTTTGAAGATGTGTGGACTTGAACTCCCAGAATTCCACAGCCAGCGTTGCTGGCTGTGGAATTCTGGGAGTTGAAGTCCACACATCTTCAAACTGCCAAGGTTGAGAAACACTGCCCTAGACAATACAATACAATACAATACAATATAAATTCAAAAAAATGCAAATCAAATTATAATTTTTAAATTCCCTGGGCTTAAATGTATGGACTGTTTCCTCCCTGGTCTAAACATCGCAATAGATTCTAAGACTCTCAGAATTCATAATGGAATGCTTCATTATTACCTTATGTCATTAAGGAGCAAAATGAAAACAAAATATTAAAAGGTCATAAATTCTTCTGAAGTCAATCTCCAAATTTCACACACAATTGATCTTGGCACTTCAAATAAGACATTTCATTTGCACCCATTGCTGTAAAATAAACCTATTTTCTAGAAATACAAAGGAGTTTTAAGCTCATTTCTTTTCTACTCATACAGAATATCATAAGCTTGCATGCTCTCTATAGCTCTCACAGCTGTGCCCTGAATCATGGTTGAATATTTTAGGTACCTTTATAATAACATCAGTACCCAAAATAAAATAAGTGTGAAAAAGAAATAGAAGAAATATAGATATATGCAGTTCACATAGTCAGAGTTGCAATGTATGTGTTGATTGATTTCTAGTCACAGAATGAGGGAATGTCTTTAGACTTATTGATGAAATGTTCGACGTCCTGTTAACAAAATACCACATACATTTCCATGAAATATTTTATTTAATATTTTGAGATAAATACTCCCATGTCATAATTGTTGCTCTGATTTTGGCCTTTCATTTTGAGGCTGTAATGCTAGACAGATTTATGGAAATAAGATGCATAAAAATTATGATATTCCTGCATTGGGCTATGCAATTGAAATGTTAAAATAAAGTTGAGAAACAACTGGATTACTGCAACGCGCTCTACATGGGGCTACCCTTGAAGAGTGTCCGGCGACTGCAATTGGTGCAAAATACAGCTGCGCAAGCTGTGGTGGGTATACCTAGATACACCCATAACACCTATCCTCCGCCAGCTGCATTGGCTGCCCATTAGTCTCCGGATCCAATTTAAGGTGTTGGTTTTGACCTTTAAAGCCCTACATGGCTCAGGGCCAGGTTACCTTCGGGACCGCATCCTGCCGCATACCTCCCTACGACCGGTTAGGGCCCACAGAGTTGGTCTCCTCCAGGTCCCATCGACCAAGCAATGCCGGTTGGTGGGGCCGAGGGGGAGAGCCTTCTCTGTGGGAGCTCCCTGCCTTTGGAACCAGCTTCCTCCAGAGATCAGGACTATCCCCACCCTGCTGGCCTTCCGTAAAGCAATAAAAACTTGGCTCTTCCTGCAGGTGGGGTGAAAGTGAGACCAACCAGACCAGATATGGGTCTCCCCCCTTGATTATGAATGTTAGATGCTTTTTTAAATTTTTGTAGTTTTTAATTGTTGTGTCTTTTTTATATTGATAAATGGACTGGACATGTTGTGAGCCACCCAGAGTCCTCTGGGAGTTGGGCGGCATATAAATCCATTTAAATAAATAAATAAATAAATAAATAAATAAATAAATAAATAAATAAATAAATATAATAATAATAATAATAATAATAATAATAATAATAATAATAATAATAATAATAATAATAATAATAATAATAATAATAATAATAATAATAATAATAATAATAATAATAATAATAATAAATAAATAATAAATAACAATAATATTACCTGGTTAGCTGCTGATAGAAGATCACACAGACTACTACAAACAACAGCATGACAAAATAACAACAATGGTGCATTGAAGGATCTGCAACAAATAACATTTGCTTGTAAGCAAGAACTGACCATAATATGAGAAAGTAATAGAAAATGAAGACGCTAAAGTCCTCTGGCACTTTAGAATTCAAATATATAGGGACCTGCCACATATCACCAGGTGCCTGTATATTTGACCAAACAATTGTCAATAGGAAAGACAAAAAAGCCTGGATAGTGGATGTGGCAGTACCTGGAGATAGCAGAATAGAATAAAAGGAGCTGGGTGAGCTAACAATATACAAAGACCTGCAAATAGAAGTAGAACTGTGGCAAAAGAAAGCAAAGGTAGTACCAATAGTAGTAGGCTCCTTGAGTGCAACCCCAAAATAAATTTGAACACTATTGACATTGCCAAATTCACCACCAGTCAATTGCAAAGGGAAGTTTTACTAGGAACAGCTTACATCCTGTGATGATGCCTCTAATACCCTAGAACACCAGCATCTGCCTATATTACAGTACCGAAACTGCCTTGGTCGCCCTGATGGATGATCTCTGGCGGGCCCGGGATGGGGGGAACTCCTCCATCCTGGTGCTACTTGACCTCTCAGCGGCTTTCGATACCATCGACCATGGTATCCTTCTGCATCGGCTTGGCGAGTTGGGAGTGGGAGGCACCGTTTTACGGTGGTTCTCCTCTTATCTCGCCGATCGGATGCAGTCGGTGTTGGCAGGTGGGCAGAGATCGTCCCCTAGGCCCCTATTATGTGGGGTGCCCCAGGGGTCGGTTCTCTCGCCCATCCTGTTTAACATCTACATGAAACCGTTGGGTGAGATCATCCGCAGACATGGGGTGTGTTTCCACCAGTACGCTGACGACACCCAGCTGTACATCACCACCCCGTCTGACTTCAGGGAGGCAGTGGACGTAATGTGCCGATGCCTGGACGACGTTAAGATCTGGATGGGGAGGAACAGGCTCAGACTAAACCCCGATAAGACTGAGTGGCTGTGGATATTGCCTCCTAAGGTTCATGACAATTACCCCTCCTTGGTCTTTGAGGGTGCGAAACTGACCCCCTCAGACCAGGTCCGCAACTTGGGGGTCCTCCTAGATCCACAGCTAAAATTGGACCACCATCTTTCTGCTGTGGCTAGGGGGGCCTTTGCACAGGTTCGCCTGGTGCACCAGTTGCGGCCATATTTGGAGAAGGAGGCGCTACTCACGGTCACTCATGCCCTTGTCACCTCGCGGTTGGACTACTGCAATGCGCTCTACATGGGGCTACCCTTGAAGAGTATCCGGAGACTTCAGTTGGTGCAAAATGCGGCTGCGCGTGCTGTGGTGGGTGTGCCAAGGTACACCCACGTGACACCGATACTCCGCCAGCTGCATTGGCTGCCCATCGGTCTCCGGGTCCAATTCAAGGTATTGATCACCATCTTTAAAGCCCTTCATGGCTTAGGACCAGGATATCTTCGGGACCGCATTCTGCCTCATACTTCCCTCCGACCGGTTAGGGCCCACAGAGTTGGCCTCCTCCAGGTCCCGTCGGCCAAACAATGTCGGCTGGCGGGCCCCAGGGGGAGAGCCTTCTCTGTGGCTGGCCCCGTGCTCTGGAACCAACTACCCCCAGAGACCCGGACTATCCCCACTCTGCTGGCTTTCCGTAAAGCCATTAAGACATGGCTTTTCCTGCAGGTGGGGGGGACAACTTAATTCCACCTGAGCCTACCCCCCAAGTATGTATGTGTTGAATGGATGTTGCTGTTGTAAATAATTGTTTTAAATTTTTGTACTTGTTTTTAAATTTTATGCAATTTCTTTGTTTATTCTTGTATTTCTCCTTGTTGTAAGCCGCCCCGAGTCCCTCGGGAGTTGGGCGGCATATAAGAATAACAAAATAAATAAATAAATAAATAAATATTAGTTCCTTGGGAAGGACTTGATGGGTGGATAAAAATGCCAAATCCAGTCTGAAAACCTGGCTGACCATGCAATGAACCTGTATACATATGTGTTTGTGTGTATATAATATTCTGAACCATTACACAACATTCTTTCACCTATATAGAACACATAAGCGATTTACTGTATTTTTCAGACTATAAGATGCAATACAAAAGTGGGTGGAAATGTCTGTGCTTGTTATAGAGCAAATATTGCGGCAAAGGGGAGGGGGGTTGGTGCAGTACTGATCAGCTGTTTGCCACCTATCACTGCCTCCACCCTTTCACCGCCTCCCGTTCGCCACTGATCACCAGCGAATGGGCGGCAGCAAACCGCCCACAGCAGTGAATGGCCCACAGTGGTGGCGAATGGCCCACGGTGGTGAATGGCCTGTACCAAATGGGTGGCAGCGACGAATGGCCTGTGCCGAGCAGGTGGTGTCGGTGAATGGGTGTCGGCGTCGAATAGGCGTCATTGAATGGGCAGCGGCGAATGGGCGGCGGTGAACGGGCGGTGGCGAATGGCCATGGTGGCAGCAAACAGGCCATGGTGGTAGTAAATGGGCTGCGGCAGCGCCGAATGGGCTGTGGCGGTGGCAGTGAATGGGCCAAAGTGAACAGGCCACGGTGAAAGGGCTGCGACAAACAGGCCATGGCAAACAGGCCGCAGCGGTGAGGATGCTAGCGAGATGAATATCAGATGGATGCTGGGAGGCAGAGGCAATTTTTTTTTTCTTGTTTTCTTCCTCTAAAGCTAATGTGCATCTTATAGTCCGGAGTTTCTTATAGTCCGAAAAACACAGTATGTCCTGAAAGTATAGTCTGAGATAAATGTGTTTTTAAAATACAAAGAATACTCCAAAAGTCATGTCCCATATGTCAACCAAAGTATGTTTTATTAATATTTTTCACAAAAAAACCCATAGCAATATTCAAATGTAATATGTCAAATGGGAATGGAAATGATTAGAAGAAAACGGCAACAAATTTAAATATTTAATGATATTTATATAGTAAGTTCTCTATGGACTTCTTTGGTATTCATAAACACATGGGACTGGACTAACTGCATTTCCTGTGGAATATTCAGCGTCTATTTTAGGGGAACGTACGGATCTCCCTACTTTAGGGGATCTAACTAAAACTTATGTAATTTGAAAGATCTGTATTGTTGCATGATGCTTTGTCAACAATTCTTTCTGTTAATTCATAAAAAAAACCTGTATTTGTATTTACAAGTGTTTCCCATGCCAATCCCTTATTTAGTATTTGTGTGTGTTTGAACCATTTTTTTTCTCTTAAGGAAAACTTATTTTATAATTGCATATTAATAATATCTTGGCTTTATTTTATAAATTCTTCTTTGCTCTACTGGGGTCAATAGATTTCCCCCCCAAACTAAATGATACAGTATTTAAGCTGCTTTTTATATCTGTTATTTATTTACTTTAGTTCCCTGAATATTCATTTATAATGGACCTCCTATATCTGAAAAAAAAACCTATCATTCCTCATTAGTCTATTTTACAAATTAATAAATCATTGAATACTGAATTAGTAATGGTTTTTCATCAAAGAGGCTGTTAAAAGACTTTTGTTCACTTTATTGAGTGCAGTTCTTAGGATTTATTTAACTTTTTTTTCCAAAGTTCTTTCCCCTGAAACTTCAGTGTAAGATGATTTGTGACAGATAAGATAAGAAAGGCATTTAATGACAGTCTCATCAGACAAAATTAATTTACAAAAAAAAAGCACTTGTCAAAAGTTATAGTAATTTGGTTTGTTCTTATTGAATAAGAAAGAAAACAATGGCATGGAGGAAAACATTTTAGTATCCATTCATTTTATATTGTGCACTTACACTATATTATTTCTTCATTGATAAATGTGTGACTATAAAATGAAAAATTGGTGAGTGAATAAAAACTGATGCTCCATTGTTTCTTTGGTTCCTTAGTTCTTCCTCTAGCTCACCCAGAAAACCAATGCTTTTTGAGCAGAAGTAGGTTGTGGTTCAACTGGAATGATGTATATGAGAGTCAGAAATGGTCCAGGCATCAAATCTGAAGCATAATGGTTGTAGCTGGATACGCATTAAGGATTTTCAGATTGCTAACCATGGTACTGATCCATGGAATGATCCATAAAGGTAATTTCTATGGGCACACATGGGATTAGATTTTTTTCCAACCTTTTGAAAAAATATGTAATGGTGTCCATCTCATGCCAATTTGAAACCAGAGCAACAAACAACCACGAAACCAAAGTCCTCCAGAAGTTTGCCTGCCATGTGAAAATGGTCCTCCAGCTCTTTAATGCAATCAAATTTGAAACTTGCCAATTTTATAGAAAGATTTGAAACTTACCAATTTTAGATTTGAATCAGATTTGAAACTTGCCAATTTTATAGAAAGAATATCTTAATGATATGTTCAATTCAAATGTTTGACTGCCTATGCTCTGCAGGGAAAATTGGCAATTTCACAACAACGACAACTTTGATAAAGTATTTAAAGTGTTGAAGTGGGTCTAGGGATATCTGGAATGAAATCCATTCTTTTCAATGGAACTACCCTGGATGGCTTTGACCCAGTCATTATTTCTCAATCCCCCTTGCCTCACTAAATTGTTGTGGTGAGATAATTGAAGAAGACAATGCTCTCTTGAGCCGTAGAGAAAAGGCAGGGTTTACACGCTGCCTATACACTATCCCTAAGAGGGATAATGAAAATCCAGAGAGTGCAAGTTCTGAAAATGGACTATATACATAATATCACCTAAACAGTTTATTTCTATTTCTTTAATTTGACTTGTTGTCTGCTAACTAAATTAGGAATTTGGCTTCAGATGGCAGATGACAGATTATTAGAGTTGGAAAGGACCTTGTAGGTCATCTAGTCCAACCCCCCGCTCAAGCAGGAGTCCCTACACCATTTCAGACAAATGGCAGTCCAATCTCCCTTTGAAAGTCTCAAGTGTTGGAGCTCTCGCAACCTCCGCAGGCAAACTGTTCCAGTGGTTGATCGCTCTCACCGTCAGAAAGCTTCAGTTATGTCGTTCTTTTTTCTGTCCTTCGGTGTGATTGTTCTTTGACAGTCTTTCCCTAAATACAGACAGGGTCCTGCCACTTATTACTTCAAAATACAAAAGATAAAAATATCAGCCCTGGATTCAGTGATAATGAAAACATAAAACAGATGGCCTACTGTCTCATTTAAATCAAAAGGGAAGAGAATGCAAAAATATCACCCCTGATGGGATGAAAAGCAAGCTCTCTACTGGGGGTAAATAAAAAAGAGAAAGCAAAATCAGAGAGAATAAAGACTTTAAGCTTATGTTTAATGGGTTTACAATATTCTGGTATTTTTTGATACTATATAATAATTAGCCTGAACAATGTATCTGCTTCTCCTCGAGTACAGGCGGTTCTTGTTTAATGACCATTCTTTCAGCAACTGTTCAAACTTACAACTAACACTTGCTGAGCAAGCGGTAGTTATGACTGATCCTTGGAGTTATACAGTGGTGGGTTCCTACTGGTGCAGTCCAGTGCGTAGCTCCGGTAGGGAGTGGCCGATTGCGCAATTTGAGCGCAACCACTCCGGTGCTGTCTTCGCCGGTCCGTCACATGCGTCGGCATATTTTTTAAAGAATTTTTTGGCTTTTTTGCTTCTGTGCATGCGCGGAAGCAAAATCTTGCCGAAATCTCACCGAAATCGTGCACGCACGTCCCCTCACAAGATTTCGGCGAGATTTTGCTTCAGTGCATGCACAGAAGCAAAATCACGCAAGGGGGTGCACGCGCATAGCGAGCACGCACGCGCACAAAATGTGGAGATGCACGCACAAAATGTGGAAATGCATGCACAGCGCACTGGTATCGGTAAGTAAGCAACCCGCCCCTGGAGTTACAGCTATTGCACCATTCCTGAAATTACATGATCATGATTTCCAAAGTTCCCTGGTGGTTTCCCACAAGCAAAGTCAATGGGGAAACTGACTAGAAGTTGGAAGTCAGGATCACATGAGTTCTTCACTTAATAACCCACATGGTCTTTGCTTAATAATGGCAACAGGGACTGCTTGAATTGTCATGACTAAATGGTGCAGGGATGTGACATTGCACTTTACATCCACATCATTAAACAATGGCAATTCCAATATCATGCTATCATTAACAGAGAACTACCTTTAGTTGTCCTGATCTGGATTGCTGCAGCAAGTTCCATTGGTCACAGTATCTTAATCCACTTCACTTTTGGTATCTGGTTTTAGCCACTCAGACTTGGCATGTCAAAGTGGAATATGGCTTCAACATGATGGTTACTTTGAATGGGTACTTTGATTAAAGCTGTTTTGAACTGAAACACCCTTGAAGCTCCACACAGGTCTGCGGAACAATAAAATAGTCTCGAGGGTTTGTTACCAGGTTCATAAGCATTCATTAAAATGATAGCTGTCAATAAAGTTTGTTGAATTGTGTTATTGTCGATATCATAATACTTGGCTATTGGGTGAAGACTGAACCTCCTTATGAAAACAAATAGGGATCATCCATTTACTTGGTCACCTAAGAGTGACCGCAAGGCTTATATGCTCTATGCTGGAAATGGTTTGTGAATATTTAGTCAGATTTGTGAATTATGGTTTAGAATTATTTGTGAATCTGATTAAGGAAGCTTCTTCATCAAACCATTATTAAGCAAACTATGGTTACATCTAAAACATACCTTCTATCCTATTCTTTTGTTTTCCTTTTGGTGGTCACTTTTCAAACAATAGTATAGCTTTCTTTATCTCTGTCTTGTCCCTTCCCATAAGTCCAAATTCCTTGCACACACAGGATGACAAAATAACCAGACACAGGTAAAATGTTTCAGCCCGAAATACACAGTGTCAAATTAATGCATTGTTCCAAAAGAAGTTAGTTTTTAGTTGCTGTACTCTATGGTATTCTTTGGTGTTCATTTCCTTTCTTATCTTTTTGTTTGTTTGTTTACTGCAGGATGGTATCAAATTGTGGTGGGTATATGTTTACTGCTAAAAAGAGGAGGCTATGGGGTGGGGAGAGCTGCTGGGTAACAAGTCAAAAATTATTGACATATAATTGGAAGAGCCATTTAATACATCTTTCGTTAACAAATAAGTTTCAGCACATTAAAACATCATTAAATTTAATAGTGATCTGAAGGTCTGTTTTGTATTACTAAACTTACAGAAGTGCCAAATTCAGATTGAAGAAATGAATCCCCTTATGTTTGAATTATACATATGCACATGTATGTGTTCAAAAGAAATTTATTGCAAAGAGAAAATTACACCAGGATCTTAGAGATATAAAACAAATCCACCTCAATGATTTTTATCAGAATGTCTAAATTAGACATTGCTGTGGCATGGCCAGCAAAACTGAATATAATCTTCCTCTTCTGTCTTTCTTTAGTAAAAAATGCATACATTCTTCTATTTATTTGTGAAGGTGAGGCCAAAAATAATTTATTCTGCTAAAAACTATGTGTAGAAAACTGGGGATGCCTGTGTTTTTAAAAAAAATATCACAGGAAGTTAGAGTTCTAAGAAAAGGAGTTTATATCATGGAAATATATGTTTAAAAGCCCATACAGAGAAATTTGCATTAAAGAGTATGTTGGGAAGATTTATATTAAAAACAATATATAGTTGGGAAAGTTGAATTTTGGAGAAAGTTGTGACTGATAAATGGTTCCAGAATTTTTTAATGGATCATTAAAAAGCACTTTTAAAACATACACTGGAATACTATCTTCTTAATGCACTTTTTAAAAAGACCAGATTTATATTCAACTGCACATCCTCAGCATAATTAAAACTTTTTGAAAACAAACGGGTAAATTTTGTGTGGAGTAGTTTGCAGTATTTGTCACCAAGCTTTACTTTTATCTATCATTCATTCATTCATTCATTCATTCATTCATTCATTCATTCATTCATTCATTCATTCAGTTCTATAGATGCCCAAGTCAACGCCGCCCTGAGTCCTTCGGGAGTTGGGCGGCATATAAGAAAACCAAATAAATAAATAAATAAATAAACCAAGTGACTCTGGGTGGGTTAAATGTTTTATTCTCTACAATTAGTGCATAAAAATAGGTGGTTAACATTTCAGATAGTATTATCTGATAATGAAAATTATTAGACAAAAGTCAATGATAACCTGCAATTTTGAAAGTCAGGTTTCAGAAAGTTATAAAGATAGCAGGCAGGATATTTAGCTTAACTAATTTTCTTTTCAGGATTTCTTTTCCTTCAGTTACCTTGAGTTGAAAGATATTGTTGTGTCATTAAATTAAATCTAAATGGATAAATGGTCTCATAGGAAAAGGATGGTTAGAACAGTGTTGGAGAAACAGAATATTTTGAAGTGATGTTTGTGATCAGAATGTAATAGCTGTAGTCTTAACAACTGTTTCCACAGCTACTTCTTCTGCTTAAAGTTCATCCTATTCAGCTTTCATTTCTCCTGTCTTCTGTTACCCAGAAGTTTCAACGTTCATGAATATCAATAGGACATGCCTGCTTCCATCAAGAATTCATGAAACAGTTCACTCAATCACTTGTTTTACTTTTCAAAAAAATTCTGAATTTTACATCAAGACAACACTGTTGGCAAGTGGCCAAGAGGGAAATGTGACCTGCCTTATGTGATTCTCTTCATGTCAGACAGAGACCACGCAACTATTTTAGTGAATGAAATCAATACAATGAGAGAGTCCCAGAAACAGAGACAATTTCATGTAGAATGTAAGGTGTTGGCCTAGAAACCAGGAAACCATGAGTTCTAGTTCTCCCTCAGTCATAAAATCTGATTGAGTAACTTTGGGACAGTCACTAACTTTCAACCCAACCCATCCCACAGGTTGTTCTTGGGAAATCAGAGATGAAAGCATTACATGTGTTTACTGCCTTGAACTGAAGATCTCTCTCTCTCTCTCTCTCTCTCTCTCTCTCTCCTTCTCTCTCTCTCTCTCTCTTTCTCTCTCTCTCTCCTCTCTCTCTCTCTTTCTCTCTCTCTCCCTCCCTCTCTCCTTCTCTCTCTCTCTCTCTCCTTCTCTCTCTCTCTCCTCTCTCTCTCTCTCTCTCTCTCTCTCTCTCCTTCTCTCTCTCTCTCTCTCTCTTTCTCTCTCTCTCTCCTCTCTCTCTCTCTTTCTCTCTCTCTTTCTCTCTCTCTCCCTCCCTCTCTCCCTCCCTCTCCCTCTCTCCCTATCCCTCCCTCCCTCCCCCTCCCTTCCTCTCCCTCCCTCCCCCTCCCTCCCTTCTCCCTCTCTCTCCTCCCCCCTCCTCCCTCCCTCCCTCCCTCCTTCTCTCTCTCTCATTCCCTCCCTCCCTCCCTCTCCCTCCCTCCCCCTCCCTCCCTCCCCCTCCCTCCATTTTCCCTCTCTCTCCTCCCCCCTCCCTCCCTCCCTCCTTCTCTCTCTCTCTCATTCCCTCGCTCCCTTCTCCCTCCCTCCCCCTCCCTCCCTCCCCCCTCCCCCCTCTCTCTCCCTCTCTTCCTCTCTCTCCCTCTCCCTCCCTCCCTCCCTCCCTCCCTCTCTCTCCTCCCTCCCCCTCCCTCCCTCCCTCTCCTTCCCTCCATCCCTCCCTCCCTCCTCCCTCACTCCTCCCTCCCTCCCTCCTCCCCCCTCTCTCTCTCTGAGAGAGGAGATTTTCCTGTGTTAGCTCCATCAGTTCAATCTAATTTAAGGATAAAACATATTCTGAGAATTTATTTGAAAATCTTAATATTTTTATTTAAGATTTGGGAATTTTAAGGTTGGAGAAAAAAAATTCCCCTGAAAATGAGGGTGAAGAATTTCAAACTGAAATAGTTTCTAGTGAAAGAAGAAATTGGCAACTATTGCTTCAGTCATCTTATCCCACTATTTTCTTCTTCTACTAATAAAAACTGACAATATAGTTTATTTCTGATAAATTGAGCAGAAAAACATTTGAGTTGAGAATACTGTCCCACTTCTTGTCATATCCCCAGAGATGACAGCAACTGAAGCTCAGCAAGACTTGAAAAAGAATCATAGTGATTAGTCGTAATCATCCCACTTTGGAGGCAGCCCTGAGCAATCCCTTTGGGGGCTCCCTGCCTGTGAAGACAATTTGTACCACACTTATATTGATTTTACCATTATCTCTTTGGAGGTCAAAAGCTGTACAAAATGAAAAATTATGGCTGGAGAAATTGTGAGAATGAAGAATTGCTGGCAGGAGGATTGATTTATTCATGTTATCCTAATTTGGATGATTTACAGAATTTTGGGTATTATAATTAAATTAAGCAAGCCAATAATTTTCAAGTATTGATGATTCTTTGTATCTTTTAGAGCAATGTATGCATAACTGGAGAATTTGAATTAGGACATTATTATTTGTGATGAGGAGGAAATGTAGGTCCTTCAGAAGTGAGTTATACTTGTGATGGGGAATAGTTGTGGCGGGCATTGTTTGAAGTATTAGAGTTTAGTCATTGAGTGTTATTGTAACATTTGAGAATGCAACTTTAAAGTTCTTGTTGACATTTCTTGTTTTCCCCCCCAAGTTATTATTTTATTGCATTATAAGCGGTGAATAATATATTGTTGGTTTTTCTATAAGTTCATACAGCTTTTGATTTAGTCAGTGATAGGAACAGAAATGCTGCAATAAGTTTTCTTTCTGTTTTAAGGACTTATTCCATTTTGTACAATTAAAGTGAATTCTCCAAAGTTCTGATACCACCAGAGCTCAGACTTCTATTGTATTCTATGAGCCGAGGTGGCGCAGCGGTTATAGGCAATACTGCAGGCCACTTTAGCTGACTGTGATCCGCAGGTCAGCGGTTCAAATCTCACTGGCTCAAGGTTGACTCAGCCTTCCATCCTTCCGTGGTAGGTAAAATGAGGACCCAGATTGTTGGGGGCAATGTAAATATACATTGCTTACTGGTGTAAACCACTTAGAGAGTGCTTGCACTGTGAGGCGGTATATAAATCTCACAAATAAATAAATAAATAAATAAATAAATTCTTGAAGCATATTGACTTCATAGTTGAGTTCTCCTGAGTTCTCAGTTAAACCAGGACTACAATAGGAATGGGCATTTTTAGAAAGCCATTTTAACTGTTCTCCAGAAGAGAAACATCTCAATAGAGTAATCAAGAAAACTCTACTGACATTTTAAGGAATTATCAATAGTAACTTGGGAAGACAATGGAGATCATCGATTTTTGTTATGCAAAATTATTTGATTTGGAAACAGATAGAAAACTTTTAAGACATTCCAGGCTTAGATTATGGCAGACTTCTCAAAAAAGTATGATTAAAAAAAGGATGGTTCAGGGTCTCTCATCTCCAAAACAATGTTCCTGAAAAGAAGAGCCGAGGTGGCGCAGCGGTTAGAGGCAGGTACTGCAGGCCACTTTAGCTGACACTGATCCGCAGGTCAGCGGTTCAAATCTCACCGGCTCAAGGTTGACTCAGCCTTCCATCCTTCCGAGGTAGGTAAAATGAGGACCCAGATTGTTGGGGGCAATATAAATATACATTGCTTACTGGTGTAAACCGCTTAGAGAGTGCTTGCACTGTGGGGGGGTATATAAATCTCACTAAATAAATAAATAAATAAATAAATAAATAAATAAATAAATAAATAAATAAATAAATAAATAAATAAATAAATTCGTCAAAAGCTACTCTGAAGGAAAATAGAATCTTCTGTGGTTTCTTCAGAGGGATACTTTTCCAGAATTTTTCCCATATCCCTACAGTACACAGGATCCAAGGAAAGAGAGACAGATGTGAATAGGGGAGAACTGCACAAGGATGATACACAAGTAAAGTTGCATTTATACTTTAATTGTAGATAACTGGAGTAAAAGGAGGAAGGTGGCAGACAAAAGAAGTAGGAACAAGCAAACTAGTGTCCTAAGAGGTTATGCAAAAGTTAAAACATTGTTTCCCGATCTTTGTTTCTCTAACTGGTAATTTTAATTACTAAAGTACCTGATTTCCTAGAACAACATGTGCATATGTAATCTACTCTTCAACAAGGAAGATCCATTTCATATTTGTGATTCAGTTAGATTTGAACCCTTGAATCCACTGAATCTCTATTAAGGCATGTGATTTGATAGGGCTGTACAAATAGAATTTGAATTGAACATTTCGGCTTCAGAGACAACATGATTCAATTAGAGTTGTACCACTCTGCTGCTAATGACCACAATAAAGTTATTTGAAAAGAGTTGTAATACAAGATTCAAGGGTAAACTGATTTTATTCAAGATTTTTTTAGCCAATGCCAACTGTAGATTCCAATGAGATGCATTAAAAAGTGTACAATTGCTTGTCTGGGGAATATGGAATTAAAATAAAAGTCCTGTCTTTTAAGGGCATACCAAATTTTAGCTGAATAACTTTAAGGTCTTACTACAATACATTTTGGAATCCTCTCATTAACATGGACGGGGCAAGGAAAGAAAATACAGAAAATACCTACCGTGTTTTTCGGAGTATAAGACGCACCTTTTTACCCTCAAAAAGAGGGTGAAAATTTGGGTGCGTCTTATACACCGAATGTAGCCCCACCCAGCCACCCCCACCCTTTGGCCTCTACCTCCCAACAATTTACCTCTTTGCAGCAAACAGCAGCAGAGCCTGATTTGCACAAGAAACTAATTAGCAGCCTCCCGACCTACAGCTGACTGAGGCTTGCAAGCCACATGGTAAAATGAAACTAACTACGGTGGCTGTAATGAGACAAACTGCTGGCAATGTTAGACTGCTGAAATTGCAAGGAGGTAAGCTATAGGTGCTGTGGCCTAGAGGTAGAGCTCTTGCCTCACAATCAGGAGGTTGTGAGTTCTATCCTAGGTAGAGGCAGATTCTGTTAATATGTTATTTTGTTAAATGTTTGTAGAGTGTTCAAATTATTAGACTTATTTTTTAAAGACTGCTTTATTATTGTTCTAGACAACTTAACAAAATGAAGAAGCTTTTTAAAATCAATGCTTGCTCTGAAGAGGCCCAGTGCTATTGTATCTTCTTTTAAATAGCAGAGAATACTTTCAGAAAGCCACATCAATTTTAAAGATCTGTAAAAGTATAATCTGAAATGTCCTGTTTTAGTATTAAGTATTGTATTAAGTATTAGTATTAAAATAAGGCAGCTGAGTTAAACCCTGACTTAGTCATGTTTGGAGTAGATCTATTTAAATAATTGGGAAGAGTTAGTGTGATTACATTTAAGAAAACTTTCTGGGATTAATATACTGCCATAATGTACATTTCTCCAATTCTTTGCTATTTCCATGGGTCAGGCACACATGCACAGAAATACACAGCAAACAGTGTATATCATCTGTACTGTTTGCTGTTTGCTGTTTGGCAAATTGCTGGGAGGCAGAGGCCTTTTTTCCTCGTTTTTCTCCCCCAAAACTAAGGTGCATCTTATACTCCGAAAAATACGGTAATTGTCTAGCAAAGGGACTAAGTTGTACAGTTGATTAGGAAAGTGTCCTACTCTCAGTGAAAAATGAAGACTTTAAAAATTGCAGAGGACACAGAAAAATGATGCAAAAGACAGGCCCCAGTGTATTTCCCAAGAAGCAGGCAAGTTTTGGCCTAAATTGGTGTTTACCTTTCATTAGGCCAGTGAAATAAACTTTCACATAATATAATGAATTCTCATTTGGTAAATGGCCATCTGTCAGAGGCAAATTTTTTGATGCTGCATTAAACAGGAGGTTGGAATAGATGATGTTTATGGTGCCTTACAGAGGTGGGTTCCTCCCAGTTCAGACAGGTTCTATGGAACCAGTAGTAACTTGGCGGCCTGGGTCGCTAGAACCGGCAGCGACCCAGGCCTGCCATGCTCCTGAACCAGCTCTCTCGGGGGCACCATAGGCGCCACCATCTTGTTTTTTGCTTCTGCGCATGTACAGAAGCTGGTTTTTTAGCACTGCGCATGCATGCACATGCACGCAAAGTGTAAAGGAGCGAACTGGCAGCGAAGAAAAGAAGAACCTACCCCTGGCCCCTTACAAATGTATGATTCAATGCTTAAAAATTAATCTCATTAACATTTTCTTTTCTAAAATACTAACCTTCCTGTGACAGTAAATATTCTTTAAGTAGACGTTGATGGGAAAGTGCTTTGTATTCTCAAATCCCTGGGTGTTTTGCAATTTGTGGACAGGTATAATGCATTCTTGGGAAACATGTCTTCTCATTGGAAATATCCCTTTAGTACTAGTCTCTGTGTTCTTAGTAGGATAAATTGAACTCCTCTGAGAACAACTTTGAAGAAGAATAACTACCGGTAATTAGCTGTGGTAGCACATTGGTTAGAATGCACTATTGTTGGGAGGAAAATCCATCTGGTTCAGTTCCAAGCTGGCAGAAAGACAATGGAAACATGGAGGCTGATTGGAAAAATGGTTTATTGACGAAGCAGAACCACATGTGATTCTGGGGAAGTGGCAAAATGGAATTTAGAGTGGGGGTTTTTTATACCTTCTTTGGGCTTTGGAGTTAACCTTCCTGTTCCTGTGCAAGAACATTTAATATTGTTGTCAGATTCCTATCAGGGTCATGTAGGGGTTATGAAGGGGTCATGGCTGGCTCTGTAGCAAAAGATGAAGTGCAAATCCTACAGTAGGTGCTTGTCTGAGTTAATTTTGTCAGCCTTTTGCTTGGTGCTTATCTGAGTTTCTGTCTTGACCCAGGTTTTCTGAATGGATTACCAAATCTGCATTTCTAAAAACTGGCCTCCTCAGTTTCTGCTTGGGGCAGGGAAACTGGGGCAGGTTTCTGAATAGGCTGGCCCAATCTTTCTTAATGGGCACAAAATATCTGCTGGGGGCTATTAAAAAAGACTGAGTCTACTTTCTGTCTTTAAGAGCATATTTCTCTATTTCTCCTTTAGGAAAATATAATATTCTGCCTTTTTAATATTTCCCAAAGTATTTCATTCTTCTGGGGGGAGGGGGAGGTGCTGACTTTCTACGCTATGAAGTCCAAGTCTAAGTGCTATTGCTATTAGTTATTTTGAAGTGCTCTGCAGCCTCTGATAATTGGGCTGGAAGAATTTCACGAGGGTTGGCATAGTTGTTTAGCAAGTTTGGTTCCTCCAGGAAAAGATTCTGACATCAGTGGCAGACCATATTTGTAGTAAGTTTGTGGCTTGCTTAAAAATAGTCTGTATTAGTTAGCAGGGCAACAGAAGCAGGCCGGCATACCTAAGTACAATGCCATAGGAGTTTCCCCATGGGGAAAATGGCATTCATAGCTTTTCAGTGATTTCCTACTTTGAAGTAAGCTGAGAATCTGCTTCAATAAGTGATCCAACTAAAACCTAATGCTAGGAGCATTCCTTTCAATTTACAAAGGGCTATGATTTTGTGCCTTCAAGCCTATTCAAAACCTTGGACCTTTGTTCAATGGAGGATTCCATTAATATCAAAATGCCTTTGAATCAAACCTTTGAAGCTTTGCACAGGTCTAACACAGGTAAAACAAGGCTTCATTTACTATCGGACTTGTATTAATTTCTACAGCCTCCTAGAAATTCTTCTTTTCTTCTACACTGCGACTGCCTTTTTTTCACTGCTAAATGTTACAGGTACATTATTTGTTTTTAAATGAAAAAAGTAGCATAAAATGTGCAAATTAAATCCACATCCTCCCATCTATCATGGTTTAAACCCTTGTCATGAAGTACCTCAACAACCATATATTGAACTATCAATATGGCACACAACTCTGGACCAGGGGTGGGTTCTAACTTATCTTGTCGCCGGTTCGCTTCCTCCCATGCTGTGTGGCCGCGCATGCGCAGTGCCGACAATTCTCCCAAAAAATCCAAAAAAAACCCCACACACACACAAAAAAAACAAGATGGCGGCACATGCGCAGTGTCACAAACTCACCTTCTGCACATGCGCAGAAGGAAAAAAATCAGAAAAAAATCCCCCCCAAAAAATCCCCCCAAAAAAGATAGCGGCGTCCACGGACCGGCACTGACCAAACTGGCTCTGTGACATCACCAGTGGGTTGCTACCGAACCGGGAGGAACCCACCTCTGCTCTGGAACTTAAAAGAATGTTGAATTAATCTGAGTCATCTGCATCATACTTTTTAGGCTGTGTTACAGGAAGTCCATAACGAGATCTTAAATCAAATTCCCATTGTTTATGAATACTTAAGCATCTTAAATAACAGTCTTAAATGCATATAGTTACCTTTTATTATTTCCATACCTGTTTTGTTTTCTGGAACTTATTTATCACAATTATTGTCACAATTGTCTACTGCAACTCAAGACCATATTCTAAAGAGTACAAATAATACATATCAAAAGCAATCTAATGCTCATATATTTTATATCATTGTCACCACCACCATCATCAAGGGACATCTGGGAAAGTAATCAAAAGCAGGAAACTGTGGAGATCTAGGAGTACTATGAAGATCTAGCCTATTGGTAATTTTAGTTAAAAGGAATCTATCCCTTGGCAATTATACAGCTGTGAATCATTTGGCCATTTAAAAAAAAGCTATTTTAAGAAAGCAAATTAGAGGGGGTTTTTTAAAACAAAAACCTCATAAGCTTCTGGGGGGGTGGAGAAAATATTGCTTCAACCTTGAGGACTACGTTTTCAAGGGAGAGTCTTGTAGGAAAGAAGAGGGAAGGATATGGAAGAAATGCTTGAGGGAAGACAAATTCTGATTACTTATCCTTCATTCAGCCTAAATCCTTGAGAATAAAAATCTGTTTTGAAATTTGTGGGCAAATAGCTATCCCAAAAACCCAACTTCCTATTTTTGTTTTTCCTGTTTACTGGAGATAAACAGGAAAAGGAAATATTATTGTAAATGTGGTCAAGTACTGCAGGGAATCCTACAGACCATCTTGCCTCAACATGGACTAAGATCTCCAATCTTCTATTATAATCAGGAGAGAGATATTTGGATTCAGAGTTCATGTGAACTTTAAACAAAAAAGCACAAAATTTTATGTCCAAAGTTTGTTCAAAAGGCAGAGGGTTCCTTGGCTCTTCTGTCATCTCCCCATAGAACCAGAACGAAGTAAAAACATGATGTCTGAAATCAGATGAAACCACATACCCTAACATTCAACTCCTCTTATGCCAGCTTCTCTTTCATTCGTAGTAGATAGTTCTGACTTTCTTCACTGACAAAGCAAACATTTCTTTCAAACTAATCCTATATGTCTCAAGGTTCATGTTCATGTTAATTCTATGCTCCCCAGACACTCTCCTGTGCTCCATGCTCTCAGATTGTGTCCTTACACTATTTGTGAGAGAACAAAATAGAGTACTGTGGAAAATAAAATTACAAACAACATGCAGTACTCCACATCTTGTTCCATAATCTAAATGGAAACACATTCCTATGGAGTGTATGCTCATATTTATATGAGTGATTCAAGTAACGCCTTTCCAAAGTCATATACAGCTTCATACATTTGATAAATTAATTAAATAAATAAATAAATGAGAGAGCAGATTGGATAGAAGAAATAACAGCTGATTCTCTAAGGAAAGTGCAGCAGACACTGAGAGATTAAATCACATTAACATATGGAATTCAAAAGTTGAGGTAGCCTGAATTAAAGTCTTTGAAATTCTTCAAGTTCACTCATCCTCCCTTAATGTCAGATCACGTATCAATAATAATAATAATAATAATAATAATAATAATAATAATAATAATAATAATAATAATAATAATAATAATAATAATAATAATAATAACAACAACAACAACAACAACAACAACAACAACAAGAGTTGGAAGGGACCTTGGAGGTCTTCTAGTCCAACCCCCTGCCTAGGCAGGAAACCCTACACTACTTCAGACAAATGGTTATCCAACATCTTAAAAACTTCCAGTGTTGGAGCATTCACAACTTCTGGAGGCAAGCTGTTCCACTGGTTAATTGTCCTAACTGTCAGGAAATTTCTCCTTAGTTCTAAGTTACTTCTCTCCTTGTTTAGTTTCCACCCATTACTTCTTGTTCTACCTTCAGGTGCTTTGGAGAATAGTTTGACTCCCTCTTCTTTGTGGCAACCCCTGAGATATTGGAACACTGCTATCATGTCTCCCCTGATCCTTCTTTTCATTAAACTAGACATACCCAGTTCCTGCAATCGTTCATCATATGTTTTAGCCTCCAGTCCCCTAATCATCTTTGTTGCTCTTCTCTGCACTCTTTCTAGAGTCTCAACATCCTTTTTACATCGTGGAGACCAAAACTGAATGCAGTATTCCAAGTGTGGCCTTACCAAGGCATTATAAAGTGGTATTAACACTTTGCGTGATCTTGATTCTATCCCTCTGTTAATGCAGCCTAGAACTGTGTTGGCTTTTTTGGCAGCTGCTGCACACTGCTGGCTCATATTTAAATGGTTGTCCACTAGGACTCCAAGATCCCTCTCACAGTTACTACTGTTGAGCAAGGTACCACATATACTGTACCTGTGCATTTTGTTTTTCTTGCCTAAATGTAGAACCTTACTTTTTTCACCATTGAATTTCATTTTGTTTGATAGCGTCCAATGTTCATGTCTGTCAAGATCCTTCTGTATATTGAGCCTATCTTCTGGAGAGCTGGCTATTCCTGCCAGTTTGGTGTCATCTGCAAATTTGATGAGTTCCCCATCTATCCCCTCGTCCAAGTCATTGATAAAGATGTTGAAGAGTACTGGGCCTAAACCAGAGCCTTGGGGTACTCCACTGCATACTTCCCTCCATGTAGATGCAGTTCCATTGAGCACTACACGTTGAGTACGGTTGGTTAGCCAGTTTTGAATCCATCTGGTAGTATTGCTGTCTATCCCACATTTTTCTACTTTATCTAGTAGTAGGTTATGGTCTACTTTATCAAATGCCTTACTGAAGTCCAAGTAAACCACATCGACAGCATTCCTCTGGTCCACTAATTTTGTCACTTTGTCAAAGAATGCAATAAGATTAGTCTGGAATGATCTGTTTTTGACAAACCCATGTTGGCTTTTGGTTATTACTCTGTTTGCTTCTAGGTGTTCATTGATTCGTTGCTTGATTATCTTTTCCAAAATGTTCCCTGGTATTGAGGTCAGGCTGATAGGTCTGTAGTTTCCTGGATCTATTTTTTCCCCTTTTTTGAAGATGGGAACTACATCAGCTCTTTTCCAGTCCTCTGGCAGTTCCCCGGTGCTCCAGGATCTTTGAAAGATATAGTTCAGTGGTTCTGAGATCTCATCTGCCAGTTTCTTCAGAACCTTGGGGTGTAATCCATCTGATCCTGGTGATTTGAATTCGTCTAGGGTAGACAGGTGTTCCCTTACCATTTCCTTCCCTATTTTAACTTGTGTTCCTAATATGTTTTTTGTGATGCTGTTTTTGATAGGTTGGACTGTTTTTTCCCTTTGTGTAAAGACAGATGCAAATATTCATTAATTAATTAATATTCATTAATTGGTGAGGTTTTTCTCTTATAGATTTTCCCTTCTTTATCCGGTCTCTTCTTTTTATCAATCTGATGTAGCTGAATTATTAAGGGCTATCTTCTTCATCCATTCTTCTGGAATGCAATCAAAAAACACTAATGTCCAAATGAATTAAGGATGGTCAGGTTAATTCTGAAAGGTTCCAAACCTTTCTTCTGCTCTATTTTAAGAATTGAACTAAATTTCTCTGACTTTCGAGAGTACACCCAGATGAAAAAGTATTCCTGTATTGTGCTGTTAAAAATGTGTCTGGAGATATATAGTAGGCAGGGGTGGGTTCTACTTCTTCCCTACTGCGTCGGATCACATCGCGCAAATGATCCTCTGCGCATATGCAGAAGCCTCTGCTGATGCGCAGAGGGTTCTTTGCCAGCCGCTTTCAGGAAGCGGCGACTGGCGGACCGGTTCGGGGGCATGGCAAGCCGGCCATCGCTGCCGGTTCGGCGAGTGGGGGCAAATTCCCACCACCGGTACGGGCGAACCGGTACGAACCAGCAGCAACCCACCACTGATAGTAGGTAAACAGCATTTAAAGGTTCCTTAAATTTATTGCATAATAGCAGGGATTGCAGAATGCAATGTTCTACAACAGCAACATGTGTGATTTGCTTTCAACTGATTGACTCCTACAATTCTCCCGGTTAATGTGACTGATAATCAGAATTCTCTCCTTCCCAGAGTGAATTGCCTGACCCCAAGAAATGGTAAGTCTATTCTCCTGGGATTTTGTTTAAGCTGATTTATTGTATTTTAATTTTATTTTGTTTCTGTACAATTCTGTCATTAGAAGTTTTCTTAAAGGATAGTATATAAATAATTGAAAGAACGAAAATGAATAATTAAAGTATAATGTAAAAGAGAAAGAAAAGAAGGAAAGAACAAAGTGACAATATAGAAACAAGAAAGGAAACTTGTTAAGATGCACTGAGAATACTTTTTTCAGAACACTTTTTGTACATAACACAATTATCAATTGTACTTTGACATTTCCTTTTGATTCTGTGCTAGGAAAGGGAAGGGGAAGGCAAGGGGAGGGGAGGGGGAAGGGAAGGGGAAGGGAGGGGAAGGGAAGGGGAAGGGGAAGGGGAGGGGAAGGGAAGGGGAGGGAAGGGGAGGGGAAAGGAGGGGAAGGGGAAGGGGAACAGGAAGGGAAGGGGAAGGGGGAGGGGAAGGGGAAGGGGAAAGGGAAGGGGAAGGGGAAGGGGAAGGGAAGGGAAGGGGAAGGGGGAAGGGGGAGGGGGAGGGGGAGGGGGAGGGGGAGGGGAAGGGGAAGGGGAAGGGGAAGAGGAAGGGGAAGGGGAAGGGGAGGGGAGGGAAGGAGAGGGAAGGGGAGAGGAGGGGAAGGGGAAGGGGAAGGGAAGGGGAGGGGGAAGAATTTGTCAGAGAAGTGGTAAAATGCATTTTGTGAGAAACATGTGCAACATTACCATATCATTTTTGAACTGAAAAGATAATTTAAAAAGCATTGTGTGTTGAACTTGATACGGCTTCATCCCTACCTTTTATTGGCAGAGGCTATCAAGGCAAAGATCTTACCTACTGATTGGATCCATACATCAATGTAAACAGTGGTGGGTTCCTACAGGTGCGGTCCACTCTATAGCACCGGTAGCGGCCCGCTGGTGACATCACAGTACCGGTGCGGTCGGTTGCCAGTGCCTGGGCGCCGCCATTTTTTAAAAAAAAATTTAAAAAAAATTTCTTCTGCGCATGCCCAGAAGCCAAGCTTCCGGCACTGCGCATGCGCTGCCTTCCTACCCCACAGTGAGTCTAAGCAGGGGAGGATGGCTGAGGGAGCGTGTGAGACTCTGAAAGAATGGGCGGCAGGAGCTATCTCCATTCCCCTCCCTTCAGCAGTCCGAGAAGCCACGAACGCACTGTGATAATCCTAGGCATTTTTGCATGTTCGAGGCTTCTCGAGCTACTATGGGGAGGGGGAATGGGCGGCAGGACCTATCTCAGTTCCCCTCCCTTCAGCAGTCTGAGAAGCCACACCCACCCGGTCACATGGCCAGCAAGCCACACCCACAAAATAAGCCACTCCCACAGAGTGGTAGTAAAAAAATTAGGAACCCGCCCCTGAATGTAAACTATAATGGGTTCAGCAATTTCAATTTATAAACTATGGTTTATGGTAAGAAAAGAATCTGTGGTTTCATGCATTCCCCCAGAACTCCTTCTGAAGATTTCAGAATTCTCTGAACCATATGTGAGTAGGAACAAAATTTTCACTCTGTGTTTTGCAAAACTTTTGTGGGAGTTAAGGAATAAAAATTAGTATTTTAATTCTTGAGCAACTTAAGAGATCTATTCCACTCTACAAGCCACTGGAACCTAGATGTAAACCTAGATGATCCCAGCATACCCCACAGAAGGATCACATACAATGGGCAGGAAATAGATGATGCAGACTTTTGTATGAAAATCAGCATAATAAAAGATAATGAATAAAAAGATCTTTGTAAAGGAAGGAGGAAGAAATTGTAAGAAAGAGAGATGGTTTGAATATGCAGAATGATACAAAAATGTTCAACTTTAAAATTAAATGATGCATATGTTTGAACACCGAACTAGAGCCAGATATTCTAGAAAGTGAAGTTAAATGGGCCCTAGAAGATATTGCTAAAAATAAACGGGCAGGGGTTGATAAAATAACTGCAAAATGATTTACAATGTTATAAAATGTTGCAGTTCAAGTGCCATTTGTGGTGAGCAAGCAGATTTGGAAAACAGAAATGATTAAGAAAATGAAAAGTATCAATATTCCAAATCCAAATGCACATTGCTAAAGAATGTTCAGAGTACTGAAAATTACATCACATGCTAATGAAATAACATTTAAGATTTTTGAACCAAGACTTCAAGAATGCATAGGCCAAAAATTGCCAGATTTATAATCTGGATTCATAAGAGGCAGGGACAGATTGCTCGTATCTGATGGAAAACAAAAAAAAAGGCAATGGAATTCCAAAAATACAGTTTTAGTTTTGTTTTATTGATAAATATATGAATAAATATCCAACAAAGTAAATAGGATTTTGACTGTGCAGATTGCAATATATTGTTAATAGTTCTTTAAAAATTGATGAGTCATCTTAGCTATTTTTTAAAACAATAAATTGCTCAGGAAGCAAGTGTTAGAACAGAGTATAAACAACTAAAATGTCAGATTAAACATTTATTTATTTTAATATTTTACCTTTCCTTTTTTCACTTATTTGAGACAGCATATAAACAAACAAACAAACAAACAAATATAAAGTAATGTACAGAAATAACAAAGAAAAATGGCTATAAAATAGCAACAGAATAACTTGAAGAACAACAGCAATAAGGAACTTTATAAATCAACAGAGTCAAAACATATAAGCCAATAACAGAAGGATCACAAGTCTTTAAAAGTTAAATAACACTCTAAATTAAGGTGACCAGATTTTAACATTGGTAAAGAGGGACACCATTGACCGGGGTGGGTGGGTTCCTGATTAAAAATTATTTATTTATTTTTTTTGGTCGTTTTTGTATGCGCCCCACTCCCGTAGGACTCAGGGCGGCCATACAACTTTCTTTCTTTCTTTCTTTCTTTCTTTCTTTCTTTCTTTCTTTCTTTCTTTCTTTCTTTCTTTCTTTCTTTCTTTCTTTCTCTCTCTCTCTCTCTCTCTCTCTCTCTCTCTCTCTCTCTCTCTCTCTCTCTCTCTCTCTCTCTCTCTCTCTCTCTCTCTCTCTCTCTCTCTCTCTCTGTGTGTGTGCGTATATGTGTGTGTTTACTAATCCCCTTTCTGTTCCCCCTGGCTCTAGTCTGTCTCACTTGAATGTTACACCTCTTTCATAGTGTTCCTAGCTCCATTCCTCCTTTCCTTCTCCATCATCTCTGCCCTTTCTCCGCACTTCTCATCCATTCGCTCTTCTTGCTTCTCCCATCATGCCAGATGGTCTTCTAACCATTTAGTCCCTCTCTCTCTCTCTCCTTTTCTAGCAGTTGTCTGCTCTTTTCTTAGTGCCTTTTTTGTTGCTTTTCTCCAACAACCCCGGAGGGGGGGGTGTTGTTCTCTGCACTTTGTTCCCTCTTTGTTCTTCCCCTTCATCGGCACGTTTCCTTTGCCGCCTCGCTCAACCGCCCGTCACGTAGTGTAGTGATACTGAAATTAGTCAAAATTGCCCAATAACATAAACCCAATAGTTTTATCCACACATCAAAGCCGAAGTTGATCTCCATTACCTGGAATCTGTGCTTTTTTGACTAAACAAGACACCCAGCATAGTCAAGTCACCCATGAAAAGCATACCCCACAACTTCATGCTTGATCTTTCTGGTATGTGATTCATGGAAACTCAAAAACTCTAGGATCACATCCTTCTGACAAGAAAAATCAACTGTGGGACAGGTGTATTTTGGTATAAGGGGGTGATATGTGAGGAAAGATGGGGCTAAAATATTCTTTCACCCTCACCTGTTTTGCGAGCATGGGGAAATGGGTTGTTTTTAATGGGAAAACGTTAAGCTTATCAACTTTTACTATCGTGTTACTTGCAAAAACAAGCTCATATAAAAGTCATTTCTATTAAGCCACAACTGTTCTACAATTCTACTAGACTTACTGAAAATCAACTGGGCAAGAAGGAGAAGCCCAAATGTTGGACTGTTATCCAGAGGTTAACCCAGAGCTTAGAATACAATTATCTCACAGAGTTGAAGGCATTCAGCCTCCATTTCTTTCTCCTATTGTCTTGACAGCGAGCAACACAGAAACTCTGAGTACATTTCAGGATTCCTATAGTTAGTACAACCCAAAGGGATATTTGTTTTGTTTTTCTCAACTTTAATGTTGTATAGGATTCACTTAATAGCAAACAGATCCAGAAACCATTCCCTTTCCTTCTGCTTCCAAATATTTGCAGTAGAGGGCCAAGAACTCTGCAAAGCAGTTTAAAATAAACTCGATGCTCTCAGGACCAAATTTTCAGATATAATCAAATAGTGTTCCTTTTCTTTAGGGCAAAGAGATTATGCCCACTCAAAAAAGATAGGACAGTTGAAAGACTTTGTGGCTGTAGTCATACAAATGCCATTTAATCCAGATATGCAAAGTGTAATACTATATCCATTAAAAAGCATGTAAGACCTATTGAAATCAATAAGGCTTACTTCCGAGCAGACTTTAGGAAAGAACCAAGTTTAATATATCTAGCGTGCTCTCATTTATTACACTATGTTTTTATCATACTGGACTTAATAATTGCTGAGTGTTCTGGAATTAGAATGTCATACTTCTTGCTGTGCTGCTTTTCCTTCCTAGTTTTAAACGTTTGCTTGTGTATTTTGCCGGACCGAAGAAATAACTCCTTCCACCCCACCCGCCAGTTTTTCCTGCATCTCAATTTCCACATTTCCTGGGAAGAACGGCTGCAGGGCGAGGGCGAAGCCATTTAGTCCTCCGATCGCCCTTTTCCCCACACCAGCCGAGAGCAAAGACTCGCTTCCCCCCACCCACAATTCCTGCCGGGCTCATCTTTTCACTTCCAGGCTGCACTAGAACTGCAAATTCAAATCCATGATGCTCAGATGGCCGCACCAGAAAGCGTCTGGTTCCTGAAAACGCCGGCAAAATTACCCACCGACCCACCCATGGAGATCTTTTCGCGATTGCAGGATCATCCCCTCCCTCGCCTTTGATGTCATTCATGCTCACTGCTGTTTGTTTGTTCCTCGGACGCCGATTCGATTTTCAAAGGGCTCTTCAAACAACTCCCATTTTCACCCGAAAAACTCGAATCCCCGTAGAAGGATTCTCCCCCGTTTCCCAGAAAAAGGGGGAATGGCAGGTGCAGAGCCGCAAGATGGGAGGGAGAGGGGTGGTAGTTCTCCCTAGCTTCAAGGCTAAGAATAAATCTAGGAACACACCCCAACACATGATTGCTTTTGCATTGAGTTTTTGAAATCAAACAATTGCAGTCATTATCCAGAATACAATGTTGTCAATGAACGGATAGGAAGCTTTAGCCTGGGTTCGCATAACTTAGGCACTGGGCAACTGATGTAATGCACGCATTATGTGAATCTGGCACGCGATGATGACCGCAGAGCACAGGCGCCCGGGGTGAGAGGCGTGGGGATGGCAGTGGCGGCATTGCCATCCCCGCGCCTCTCGCCCCGCTCACCGGGCGCCTCTGCTCCGCGGTCGGAATCACTTTTTTTCGCTAAAACAGCCTCACCTTTTCTTTCTTTTTCTCTCTCTTCCTGCCCTTGCAACTTTCAGTCGGGACGCTCTGCGGGAGTACTTCCTTTTCCCTCTCCTCCTCAGCGGAGGCAGGGTCAGCGCGGCTGCCCGTGAGAGGACTCGGCCGGCGCCCGCTGTCGCCTGCTGCTGCCTGGAGTGTTCGGCGCCGTCTTCCAGCTTTCCTTCTGCGCGCGCTGCAGTCCCGCTCGCGGGGCAGAAAAGCGTCACCTTTCCTGGCCATTGGATGATTGCAATGCGTCACTTGCAATCATCCAATGCGCGATGTTTGGCGCATGCGCCACGGTTTGGCCACCACGGAGCCCGACATGCCTGCCTTAAAACTCCCCGAGTTTTAACTCCCCCCAATCTCGCACGCCCCCCTTTCAGGCCGATTTTTGGAAAGAATGCCCTAGTCGGGGATTCTTTCCAAAAATCGGGACTTTTTAGAGGACGGGCGGGACGCGGGACAAATAATTAAAAAGCGGGTCTGTCCCACCAAAATTGGGACGTCTGGTCACCTTACTCTAAATGGAAAGGTCAATACAATAGTAAAACTCCAACAAGAAGAGTTTGTAAATTTGGCACTGCAACTCTCAACAGAAAAACTGCCTTCAAATGTATTAGTAAAAAGAATGAAAAAAACAGTTTCAGTGTTAGTATTCACTCTATACAAAATGTTAACATTGGGGAAAGGTTTGTAGAAAGTTGATTTGTTTTATGTTATTGTTACTTCAGAATGCCTGTTTCTGATATATTCAGGGCATTGTGTGGCCATAGGTATAAATTAATGTAGTGGTAAATAGCATACCCTTCCCTCCAAAATCAAAGCTGACACCAGCCAGAGCATAGAACAACTCAAAGAAGTAAAGCAAGGTCAGAAGATGTGGATTGACCTGGCCAATAGAATTGCCAAGAGTCAGACAAGACTGAATGGATAACACCATTATCATCATCCTTCTCTGACCCATAGGAAAGTGTTGAAAATGGCTCCAGTTTTCTACAAGCAGAAATAAAGATTTAAACTTTTAAAAAAAATAAATACAGAATAAAAATATATTTGGAGACATTTTGGCTCAAATTAATGTAGACAATCTGTTCTCTCTCCCTTTCTATACCATGGTGACAAAAATAAAAAAGGTTAATAATAATAATAATAATAATAATAATAATAATAATAATAATAATAATAATAATAATAATAATAATAATAATAATAATAATAATAACAACAACAACAACAACAACAACAACAACAACAACAACAACAACAACAACAACAGAGTTGGAAGGGACCTTGGAGGTCTTCTAGTCCAACCCGCTGCTTAGGCAGGAAACCCTACATCACTTCAGACAAATGATTATCCAACATCTTCTTAAAAACTTCCAGTGTTGGAGCATTCAAAACTTCTGGAGACAAGCTGTTCCACAGATTAATTGTTCTAACTGTCAGGAAATTTCTCCTTAGTTCTAAGTTACTTCTCTCCTTGTTTAGTTTCCATCCATTGCTTCTTGTTCTAACCCCAGGTGCCTTGGAGAATAGTTTGACTCCCTCTTCTTTGTGGCAACCCCTGAGATATTGGAACACTGCTATCATATCTCCCCTAGTCCTTCTTTTCATTAAACTAGACATACCCAGTTCCTGCAACCATTCTTCATATGTTTTAGCCTCCAGTCCACTAATCATCTTTGTTGTTCTTCTCTTTCTAGAGTCTCAACATCTTTTTAACATTGTGGCGACCAAAACTGAATGCAGAATTTCAAGTGTGCCCTTACCAAGGTATTATAAAGTGGTATTAATACTTCATGTGATCTTGATTATATCCCTCTGTTTATGCAGCCTAGAACTGTGTTGGCTTTTTTGGCAGCTGCTGCACACTGCTGGCTCATATTTAAATGGTTGTCCACTAGGACTCGAAGATCCCTCTCACAGTTACTACTGTTGAGCAAGGTACCACATATACTGTACCTATGCATTTTGTTTTTCTTGCCTAAATGTAGAACCTTACTTTTATACAAGTCTATTAAAATTTTTGAAACACAATATTTCTTTAAACAGTCTAAAGTTCTGTATAAAGTCTGAGTCTATTTTCCTGAGTTAAGGAGGAGGTTTTTTTTGTTTGGGTTTTTTTTTTCATTTGTTGATTTCTGCTGTTGAAATCAATGCTGCAAAATGATTTTGGCTGGACTATGTGCTAATGTTTTGGATAGCACCTGCCTTTTTTTAACATATTGAATAATTAATCCCCAGTGAAATATTTGCGTTTGGCAGAAAAATATGTGATACATTCAAACATTCTTCTTTTTCTTTCATCTCAATTGTAATTTTAAATAACATTTTTTCCTGCCAATTCATTAAAAACTTAATATTTTTTGATGACTGACAGTATAAAATGAATAACATAATATTCTTAAAGAAATGCTATTGCTTATTACAAGAAACACTGACTCCATAAGAGTGATTGAAAAGCTGTCACCTTTATCTTCTCATTGAGTTATGATATCAGGTGTACAATGGATAAATTTATTGATTGGGAAAATATACAAAGGTACAGGAAAGCAATTCCCCACTTTTATCCTGTAATAAGTTATTGACCTTCTCAAAGAACAAAATGAGCAGTAAATTCAGGCAATTCTGGTGCCTTCCATAAAGGATTAAATCTAAAGAATATCTGTCTAGAGACCAAGATATTTTCCTTTATTTGTTTGATTTATTTATTTATTTATTATTCGCACTTATATGCCGCCCACTCCACAGAGACTCTGGGCGGTTTGATAATTTGTCTACTGCTCTGGAATATTGTTATGTTTGTAGATCAAACATTTGGTGCATGTAAATTATTTATCTTCTATAGCAAAATATTGCTGTAAATATTATATGCTGGCAAATATTGCAATTCTGGAAGACAATATGTTAGCCTGCCTCAACATACATTTCTGTTTTATTGTTCTAGATGTGCACTAAACAACTTAAATCTTGGAGGCACTATTTTGTATTTATTCATATGCATTATACAGTTTAGATTAGAAGACTATGAATATTCTAGCTAGTGTAGCATCACTAGAGAAGAAAAAATAGATATGTAATGTAGGCCATTATGTGGCAACATCCAGCTGGTTTTTTGTCATTGGATATGTATGTATGGGTATGACCATATGTAGTATCCATTCACATACATCCATAATGTACAGAGAAAATTGGCAATCAGTATCATTTTTAAAAAAGCAAAACACAAATTGGAAAAATATACTAGTAATTAAAGTCATTACAGACTTACTCAAGGGCATCTCTTTTTGTGCAACTCTGGCACTGAATATATACAACACCACATTTAAAATCTTAAAGGGATACTGAAATATTTTGCAACAAAAACCTTCAAGAATCTTATGGCATCTTAAAGACTAATTACTGTTATTACATATGGACATACTACAAAAAGCTGAGATACTATTCCCAAGAAATTACACAAAACATAAAAACTGATGGACTTGAATTCAGAATTTCTTCACATAGTCTGGTTTTACATTTATGCACACATCCCATTTGAAAGATTCTTTGGAGATCCCAATTCTAGAGGACAAACTGGTCTCTCAAGAACAGTAAATATTGGATGGATGGATGGATGGATGGATGGATGGATGGATGGATGGATGGATGGATGGATGGATGGAGTGATAAATACATGGTCTACAGACTATTATTAGAGAGAAGGGGGTCAAGCTATTTTCCAAAGCACCTGAAGGCCAGACAAGGAATAATGGATGGAAACTGATCAAGGAGACATCACTTGAGACTTTCAAGAAGGGATTGGACTGCCATTTGTCAGAAATGGTGTAGGGTCTCCTGCTTGAGCGGAGGGGTTGACTAGATGACCTACAAGGTCCCTTCCAACTCTGTTAATCTGTTAATCATTTGTTACTATATATGTTGTGTATTCTAAGGAAAAATGCTTCACAATTGAGATCAGGTACCTTTTACAGTACTTATTATTCATGTTTGATAGCTGGGCTAAGTATCAGGCTCCAAAACCCAAGAAAGACACACTGAGGTTTTTCTAAGCAGTTTCCTTTATTGTTCCTCACCTATAGACAAAAACCTGGCCAAACTCCATGCCCCATTAAATGTATACTCTGAGAACTCCTATGAAAGGGCTATTTTGACTGTCTTCTTCCTATACAAACTATCTGAACTTCACTGTCTTTTGGTCCTCTAGAATCACTTCCTTCCTCCTGGGAATTTGGACTATATTCAATCATATCAAATGATGTTATGGCTAATACAGATTATCTTTAGAAATAAGGAATACAATCAAAGTTTATAATTTTCTCATCTTTGCTAACACCTTCTCCAATTGATATCTATGATTTATCACTTATGATTAATTAATTAATTAGTTTTTATTTGGAGGTTCTTCTATGCCGCCCTACTCCCTGAGGACTAATGATTGTAACAATGATCTATGATATACAGTATGACCTATCGCTTTGTTATTTGTATGTACGCTAAGAGTTTATGCACTGGATTGGACACACAGTTTCCTTGTGTGTCCAGTCCCACTTGGCCAATAAAGAATTCTATTCTATTCTATTCTATTCTATTCTATTCTATTCTATTCTATTCTATTCTATTCTATTCTATTCTATTCTATTCTTCTATTCCATTCCATTCATCAGAGACAATATATTTCATTAGCATAACTCTTATATTTCTTCATATTCTCCATAACTGCTACTGATGTCAAAGATTAAAATCACTCATGAAGAAAGCAGGGAGGGAGGAATGGATATTTCTGCCTTATCTGTATTTATAACTATATATGGAAAATTTAGTGCATAATTATCCTAAAGTCCTGATGTACTTCATAGTAGAATAAAATAGATGAATCCTTCAGTTCTCTTTTTTTTTGTAACATTATTGCATGAGGAATGGAGAGGCATAATTTTTAAAATTTTGGATGACAGTTTCAAGAGAAGCATCATTACCTCTTGTGTACACATACCCTTTTGCCACCCTGTTGAATCTGAATGAAAAGATGCAAATATGAAAAAAAATTCAAATTAAAAAGCAATGAGAATACACAATGCAAGCAATATTTTAGAGAGAGAGAGAGAGAGAGAGAGAGAGACAGAGAGACACAGAGAGAGAGAGAGACAGAGAGAGAGAGAGAGAGAGAGAGAGAGAGAGAGAGAGAGAGAGAGAGAGAGAGAGAGAGAGAGAGGGAGAAGTAGAATTATCTAAATAACAACCATCTGTCTTTAGTGTTGGGTGTTTGTGTTGATCCCAATCCTGGTGACCTGGTCATATTCGTTTGTCATATTCATTTGTTCACCCTACAAACTGTAAATTCTGACCCTAATAATTACCATGTTTAGAATTACCATGATGTCTTCTGTAGACATGTTCCAATCCTGATTATAGCTATTCATAGCTATGAATAGATAAAAAATTGCGCTACTCGGAACATCATATATTTTAAGAAGATACTTGGTTGATACCTAGGATACTGGCAGCAACCCGTATCAACCATTAACACTAGTCAATGGTATTTGTGACACATTTTTAAATGTTCAGTTGACTGAGTTTCATTTTTAATGAATAAAAAAGATAATAATAATAATAATAATAATAATAATAATAATAATAATAATAATAATAATAATAATAATAATAATGATGATGATGATGATGATTGATGATGATGATGATGATGATGATGATGATGTCATATGTAAAAACGCTATACATCTTCAATTGTCACACCACAGACACCATCTTGACTTTTTTTACCTTATTTTCTTAATTATATTAGTATTAGTATGTAGAGTTATTATAGCTAGTCCACTCCAAAAGACCTCTAGGTGGCTTACAACAAATACAAATAAAACATAATTACAGGGCTTAACAAAAAGTGGAAGCTCAGACATAAACCACCATGGCAATATCCCTATTTCTTTTTCTCACAGTCTAGAGTTAATGCACAGAGAAAAGTAATAAAATGACATTGTTCATATCAAACAGAAAATTTGAATCGGAACCTGCTGCTTTTCCCCACCAGCTGTATATACATATTTCAGCAACTGGTACAAAGGAAAAATAAAATAAAATAAATACAGGTACTGTTTATATCTTCAGGTTGCCAACCTGAAAATAAAGTGATACTGGACTTCATTCTCATATTATACAAGCAAAGGTAAAAATAGATTAGATTAAAGCATCATTCTGTTGTTTTTTGGGGAAAAGCTTCAGAAAAGAAAATACCATCAGAGTGTTATATATGGAGAGTATATATTCTGTGGATCATATTCTAAGATTAAGCATGTGATTATTTTAACTACATTTTTGTCATGGTTTACATATAATAAATTTATCTTCTGGATTTTCTATAATGTTTATATTGCAGCTGGTTTCATCACAAATACAGCAATGTTCCCCATATTCATGGGACATGATGGGAAATAAATTTAATGAATAGATAATAAATGATTCAAAGAATGAGTTCCCAGTTTGCATAAATTCCCATAAAACTCTGCATCTTCAGTATTTTAAGATGGGTTGATTTTATACAAAAGGATTAAGAACATCTAGAATAGAATAGAATAGAATAGAATAGAATAGAATAGAATAGAATAGAATAGAATAGAATAGAATAGAATAGAATAGAATAGAATAGAATAGAATTCTTTATTGGCCAAGTGTGATTGGACACACAAGGAATTTGTCTTTGATGCATATGCTCTCAGTGTACATAAAAGAAAAAATACATTTGTCAAGAATGGTTGTCATAGGGTTCAAATAAGCAATCAGGAAACAATCAATATTAATATAAATCGTAAGGACACAAGCAACAAGTTACAGTCATACAGTCATAAGTGGGAGGAGATGGGTGATAGGAACGATGAGAAAAACTAATAGTAATAGTAATGCAGCCTAGTGAATAGTTTGAAAGTGGTGAGGGAACTATTTGTTTAGCAGAGTGATGGTGTTCGGGAAAAAACTGTTCTTGTGTCTAGTTGTCTTAGTGTGCAGTGCTCTATAGCGACATTTTGAGGGTAGGAGTTGAAGCAATTTATGTCCAGGATGTGAGGGGTCAGTAAATATTTTCACAGCCCTCTTTTTGACTCGTGCAGTATACAGGTCCCCAATGGAAGGCAGGTTGGCAGTAATTGTTTTTTCTGCAGTTCTGATTATCCTCTGATTATCCTCTGTGTCTCTCTTGTTGGGTTGCAGAACCAAACCAGACAGTTATAGAGGTGCAGATGACAGACTCAATGATTCCTCTGTAGAACTCTATCAGCAGCTCCTTGGGCAGTTTGAGCTTCCTGAGTTGGCACAGAAAGAACATTTGTTGTGCTTTTTTGATGACGTTTTTGATATTAGATGACCATTTTAGGTCTTGAGATATGATGGAACCTAGAATCTATAGGTCTATTGCTGCTACACCTACCTACATGAGGTATCTATATATCCTGTGTTTATAGAAATCATCATGAGAAAAGCATACTCAAAGTAAACCAATCTTTTTTTTCTTCTCTTGGATCTTTTCGGTCTTGTGAACCTTGCAATGTTTGTCCTTTCTTGGTTTATTTATTTATTTCTCTTTTTACAATGTATGTGGAACAATATCAGTCCCTCTGAATTATAGAGTGTGTGGTTTTGTTTTGTTTTGTTTGCCTAACTTTACCTCCACAGTTCTTTCAAATAATGAAGCCTTGTTGGTATTTGTGTGTGGTAAGGCAACAAAAGCACCATATCATATCAGCCCTTGCCTTTAAGGTTATCACTCTAAAGTCACTCTCTGGTGTTTCCAGTGTTAAAGGTTTTTTTCTGCCTGTCATTCCCAATCATTAATTGATTCAGGATTCATGTCTTCATAATTAATTATTGGAATCTCTCCTCCTCCCCCCTCTCTCTCTTATGGTGTATGGCACTGATAGCGAACCTATGGCACACATGCCACAGGTGGCATGTGGAGCCATATCTGAGGGCAAGTGAGGTGTTGCCATATGTCAGCTCCAGCGCGCATGCGCACACTGGCCAGCTGATTTTCGGCCTTCTTTTCGGCCATTTTTTGCCATCCCCAGGCTTCAGGAGGCTTTCCTGAAGCCTAGGGAAGGCGAAAAATGGCCCAATAGGCCAACCGGAAAGTCCGCCATCACTGGTGTAGGGTTTCCTGCCTAACCAAGAGGTTGGACTAGAAGACCTCCAAGGTCCCTTCCAACTCTGTTATTCTATTCTATTCTATTCTATTCTATTCTATTCTATTCTATTCTATTCTATTCTATTCTATTCTATTCTATTCTATCTCTCTCTCTCACACACACACACATTCTCTCTCTCTCTCTTTCACACACAAATACAAACACATCATTTGCAGTTGATATTGATGTTGATTGACAAATTGAAGTGAGTAGCAAAAGTGCATTAACCATTCAATTAAAAAAAGTTAGTGGAGATTCAATATCATGATCAGATGAAAGCCTAATCATGTTCATGTTACTTATACAGAAGTTTCATCTTTATCTTAAATATAAGAAAATTGAGACATACATAATTTTTAGTTATCTCCTGTGAGTTTTGTATTAAAATTCTTCAGGCATGCTTATTAATTTAATGGAACATAGTTCTTTGGTATACATGCTGAGTATTTATCTGGTCTAAAAAAGAACCCCTTGAAAATTATCTCTTTGATCCTTTATCTTCTTTTAAAAGTCATTGTCATATGTTCTGCATTTAAACAACCCTTTAAAGTTATTAGAATTTTGAAAGGCCTATGATATATCATCCTTTTAATAATACTATTAATTATAGAATGTTTTAAAATGTAATAAAGATTTAATTTGATAACTGTACAACCAACAACTCCATGGTATATATTGTTCTCGAGTATGGAAGTGAATGCTGACCTTCTCTGCTTTTGCCCTAAGGGAACTTTGGTCATATATGGGGGAAATTCAATTTTATAGTCCCTGAAATGCTGAAATTTAAAAGAGACAACAAGAAGAAAAAATACCTTACTTAATTGAAGAAGGGAATAATTTCCTTTTCACAATTGAAGAAAAATAAGAGTAATTTCATGAAATCTAATATAAATGTAACTTCATGAAATCTAATATAAATGGAAGAATGGAAGCAAAATTTTACTCTACAGACTTGAAATATCAGATGAAATCTATTAAGGATAAAGTTGGAAGCCCACTTTGGTCCTTTCTCATCAAGTGATTGATTGGTGGAAGCATTAACATTTGAAAACAAAATTACACTGAACGGGCTACATGTATAATATACAATATCTTTTACTAAACTAGATTATTCCTCACTATGGGATTTGCTCTGTTCATCTCTCCTTAATTATCAATTTCAAAAGACTACTGGGGATAAGCTAAAATATGGCATTTAAGGAAAAATTAATTAATGTATATATTATTTATTTACATTATATGATGTAGCAAAATGCAGCGTAGTGCGTAAAATTAAAAGAAACAACATATAAAATCTTTCCTTAAAACACCAGAACAATGAATTGTTTTAAAAACACACAGTATGAGTGATGAATAAAATTAAATTCTATATGAGCAGTTACTGGAATGACTAAACCTATGGCTGGATATACAGATCATTTAGCCATTGGATAGCAGTGCCCTCAAGATAAGGTATTTCATGCAGGGATTCAGGGAAACCTCTGAGGGCTCCATTCCCACAGGCACAGTTAGGATTATCAAGTATCCTCTATTTATATTTCACCTGCCATGGTTAGTTCAGATCTGGTTGAGTGCTGTCCATATTTTCCTTGGGAGACCAAACTCAATGGGCATTATACTGGATCAGACACTAAATTAAAATGATCTGGATTAGAAGTTGCCCACTCCTGGTGCCAAGCTATCTCAGTCAAAATCTTCTCTAATTGCTGTCCAAGTATATTGTTTATTATTATTGTGTGTGTGTATGTGTGTATGTGTGTGTGTGTATACACACACACATGTATGTATGTATGCATGCATATGTATAGGTATAGGTATAGGTATAGGTATAGGTATAGGTATAGGTATAGGTATGTACGTACATTCATACATACATACATACATACACACACATACCGTGTTTCCCCTAAAACAAGACCCACCCCGAAAAGAAGCCCTATTGTGTTTTTGAATGCATGCACTCAAATTAAGCCCTACCATCAAAATTAGCCCTAATTAAGACCCCGCCCACCCAGGGGTACAGAGGGTGGGGCGAGGTAAAAATTAAGCTACGGTGGGGAGGTTGAGCTGCACTACTTACCAGGCCTTGCACACCCCAACCCCTGCCTTCCCTTCTTCTGTGGACGCTTCTTCTGCAGCCCACTTCTTCTGCAGCTGCTTGCCGCCAGTCACACGCGTCACCCCCAGCCTCCATTTTGCTGTCAGAGCCTTCCTGAAAGCCCTCTGCAGCTGAGAAATGGGCTTCGGATTGATGCGTGCGGCACACCCGGCCTCCATTTCACCATCAGAGGCCTTCCAGAAAGCCCTCTGCAACCAAGAAACGAGGTCCGGATTGATACTCTCTCTCTCTCTCTTTCTCTTCTTGAAGTGGTTTACTTTGCCTAACTTTCTCACAACAATAGCTAGAGAGAGTCTCTATATATATTGTGAGAAATATCTACCAATTTTATAAAAAGATTCTTCATAACACTGGGATAGTAATAGCAATAGCAATAAGACTTATATACTGCTTCATAGTGCTTTACAGCCCTCTCTAAGCAAGCTGGCTGAGGAATGCTGGGAGTTGAAGTCCACAAGTCTTAAAATTGCCAAGGTTGGAGACCCCTGCTCTAAGCGGTTTACAAAGTCAGCATATTGCCCCCAACAATTTTGCCCCTCATTTTACCAACCTCAGAAAGATGGAAGGCTGAGTCAATCAGGATCAAACTCCTGGCAGTGAGCAGAGTTAGCCTGCATAAGGCTAGTGATGCCTTGATAATGCAGATTTTTCAGAGGCATTGCAAGAATAATTCCTTGTAAATGACTTTATTATGTTTCCTTGTCTATTTCTGGCTAACTTGTTCACCTTGCAAAGATAATCCACATCTTTAGTACTATCATAAATACAGTTGAGAGCCTGCTGCTCTTACTATTTATATAAAGAAATGCACAGTAAGTCTTTCTGAGCTATTACAACTATTAATCATTTTAGTAATTTTTTTGTGAGTAGAATAGTCTATATTGGGGGTATGCTTGGCCCAAACTACCTTGCTAACTTTCACTCTAAAGTGAAATTTGAATAAAGGGCTTCCTGAACTCAATAATGTTCATTAGATGGCATTAATTTATTTCCTGAATTCTTCAGTAGCTGAGAACCCCACTAAAATTTGAGAAGAATGAAATCAACTTAGTAAGATCTGAAATGAGGCCTTATTTTCCAGTTGAAATATATAAATGATATTCTTAGAAGTGCAATAGTACATAAGTATTATTACTCATTAAAAGTCTGTTATGGAAAACATTTTGGCTTCAACTCAAAGAACACAGAGAATGATGCAGTAGAAATTCTGAGCAATTACCTTGCTAAAATACAAAGAAGAAATGATCTTTTTTTAAAAAAAATGTAGAATTGGTTATGCTGTTCAATAGTGCTTGGTTAAATTGCTTAGCATATTCTCAATACTTTTACATTTACTACATGAAATCTCTGTGACTTTGCCTGTCAGCCCTTCAGGTATAAGCTAATGCCCTAGAAATATCAGCAATATTGTTTCATTTACTTGGTACAAATAAAATGTAACCTATTTGTCTATCAATGTATTTTTCAGGAAAAAATAAAGACCCTAACCGTAACCCTAACCCTGAGACCAACCCAGATTGGATCTTAAAACAATATAACTTTTTATTTCCTCTATCCAAATACAGAGGACTTTTATGCTGATCTACTCTAATGACCTATCTCTGACATAATACTGTGTTTTCCTAAAAATAATACTCTATCTTATAATTTTTGGGTTCCAAAATAAGCACTGGGGCTTATTTTGGGGGGAATGTCTTATTTTTTCCATGTACAGGATGCCACTTCTCTGCTTGCTCGCGGCCACAATGAGGCATGAGGTCATGTGGTGTGCCAATACCGCCACCGTGAGGCAGGGGATTACATGCCCCACACTGGCTTACCTCAGGGCCACCACAGCCAGGCCATCCATGCCCGACAACTGCCACGTGGTGGCTTTTGATAGACATGGTTGCTGGTGCTGCTGCCACGAGAGAGTTGTTGGGGAGTGGATGACCTGGCTGTGGGGGCCCTGAGGTAAGCTGGTGAGGGGCGCATGCGACAACTCTGCACCCACCCACCTCACCCCGCCTCATTTCAGCAGCACCACGAGCAACCAGATGGAATGGATGGGCAGCTGGCTGCGCAGGCTCTTAACTGGGGCTTATTTTGGGGGTAGGACTTATATTAGGTGCACGTGAAAAAAATCATGCTAGGACTTATTTTTTGGGATAGGTCTTATTTTCGGGAAAACATGGTACAAGAAAGCTACAAAAAGATTCTGAACATAGATCACTGATCCATAGTGTTAAGACTATAACTGTGAACTATCATGTTTTAACTTTTCATAATTTCTGGGGGCAGAGTTAATTTCCTCTTTTGGAAAAGTTTCCAGACAAGAGGATGGAGCTTTTGTTTCTCATTTATTACCCATTCTTATTCTAATATTAGATAGAAGGTAGCTAAATTTTATTCAGTTCTATATACTTTTGACAAGCTTTGCTGAAAATGCTGTCTGACCATTTATATGAATAAATAATATATTAAACCTTAATCATAGATCCACTGACCGTTTAAATTAATTTAAACCAAAAAGCATGAATAATTAAGACTGTAGTACCGAATTTTTTTAAAAAAACTAGTTTCATAAGAAGCTGAAAAGGGTCTAATATGTTCAGATGGTTTATTTTAAATTTTTCCCTGAATAGGTAACTTCAGTACAAGCCACCTTCAATATAATTTGACTGGCACAAAGGCCAGAAGTTTAGCGAAAGGGAATAATGTTTCCTAATTGTTCCACCATTTTTTTCATGGGATTCAATAGACCACATACTTTTTCCAATTTCTGCTTCTTCAGAACAATTGTGTGGTGGTCTGACTGAGATATGGTGAATAATCAATATCACCAAATGATCCTCATATGGAGTGATGGTTTAATATTCAGCATTTGGGATTAAAACTTCCATTACATCATACTAAAGAGAAGGAGAAGGCAGACTCATAAAAATGCAGTGTCTGCTATATACTAGGTTACACTTCATCTTAGGGGCAATAACATTTTCTTAACTTGAATATACTAATATCTCCATCTCTGAGGATACAAGGAATTTTGACCAGTAGTTCATTAGTATCATTGAAATAAATAAAGCTGAAATGTTTGCTTCATGTGGTAGGGGTGGGGGAAGGGGAAGGGAAGGAGAATGGAAGTTCAATGCAAAATAAATATGCCAAAACAACAGTTCTATAGGGAAAATCAGTTCTATTGGGAAAAACAGTTCTATAGGGACAATGTATCATGAGGAGTTAGGTCCTAAGCACTAACTTCATGTCCATTATCCTTATTTCCCATATTCACTGGCTCTCCTTTCAATCCTCTTTGGTCTATGGAGAAAATGTTATGTCAAACTTCTGCATAGGATTTTAGTTTGATATGTTTGTTGTGTTACTATTTTGCTTGTGTAAATTAGAACCAGTTGCTTCCAATTACATGAAAACTGGCTAGATCCACCAGGAGCATTCTGCAGTTCAAGTATAACTCTGTAATACAGCTATGCTGCACATTCCCATCATTGTTGCAAACTGCAGAACATATACCTAGGATTGATTTGAGGACTAGTTAATACAAGTGGTTAGATGAAATGCTGATAATGCCTTATCTGTTCTCCACCCTGCAAAAGATCATCAATTTATCATCTTGGTTTGCCCTGTTTTGTACTGACAGATAGCTTTGTGTTCTTTTTTTTTTTTTTTGGCAACTGTTCCCATGACAACTACCTTGCTTCTTCTCTGTGGGTATCTGTTTTGGATTTTGATCTGAAGCAGTAACAGCTGGCGGTCATCCTGCAGGCTAAATTAAATAAAGACTTCATTGATTTTACTGCCCTCATAAACTCTCATTCTCCCCTGCTCCTGTTGCACACATACAGCCTTCTGGCACATTGATAAGAATTATTTTTCAAGCCATATCAGTTTTAATAAGCACACTAGCCAGTCCCTTGGATTAAGCTGTATCAATTATAGAGACAAACATGCCTCGTTGCTTTTGTAACTCAAATGACATTGAATATCTTGTTCTGGCACATCCCATCCAAAAATTACTGATTTCAATCAAAGAAAACCTTTCCCCCCCATAACAATTGTTAACCACTTATTTTCCATCAACTTCCACTGAAATATGATTCACATAGCCTTGTCAGTGAAATACATCCTTCTAAGAAATCAGTTTGCACCCCAATATTGTGATTGTTAAGCCAAGAACAAGCAGTTTCCAGGACAGAGAAGTCAATTATGTAAACTAACAACTATCACCAAGATTCAAGCCCACAAGCTCAAAACAGAGTCCATTGAACCATAATGGCTTGGAACTGGTGTGTAAGAAAATGGGCATCTTCCCTGTGACAGAAGGCCATCATTTCCTTTAAATAGCTACAGTACATTCTAATTTGCAATAAAGATTTTTATCTAAGGATTCCTTGGTGCTTTTGAGCTTGGTTGTTTCCTTGCAGATGTTTCATTACCTGACTAGGTAACATCATCAGTGCTAGTGACTGTAAGATTTGCTCCCCATTTATACATGTATTAACTTGCCCTGCAAGTGTTGCTGGAGGTGCAGCTTGCTCCTTGGTAGTTCCTTGATTAGGGTATTGTTTTCTGCTTGATTGCTTGTTTGATGTTAATCCCTACATATCTAGAGGTAGGTTGATAAGAATGTATTCTAGCCTTAGCTTTTTGATTGTCTCTTTATAATGATGTGTAAATGTGATTTATCTCTATGTTGATGGCTGATTTGTCTGAATGTCAAGCTTCCAGGAATTGCCTAGTGTTTTGGGATTTAGCTTGGTCTAAGTTTCTCACAGCTTCCGAGTTGAAACTAGAGCTGAAATTGGGACTCTGTGAGCCTCCTAGATCAAACAAAATCCAAAAACACTAGGGAATTCCTGAAAGCTTGGTATTCAGCCAAATCAGCCATCAATAGATACACAGAGATAAACCACATTTAAACATAGTTCAAAAGATACATAGGGGTAAACAATGTTGCACACCTTTTAAAAGTGACAATAAAAAAAAAAACTAAGTAGGAACCAGTTCCCTTGATTCCACTCTGGAAAAGGAGAGGATTTGAGATTGCCCAGAATGTTCCACTCCACTCCCCATGATGAGATAATAAAGTAGTAGTTACCTGTAGGTTTTAGAGCTCTGTGAGTTGGCTGAAACAGCTTTGCCCAAGCCACAGTCAGTGCCTTTCATAAGGACACTAGGATCGCACACCTTTCCTGTTAATCACTTTTATTGGAAATGGCTTTTTGGACATTATGAATCTCCAGAAGGGCAAGTTTTATTACATTTGTGATTTTCCTCCAACCTGCAGCAAAAGAAGATTTATATAACTTTAAAACTTTTTTTAAAAAAAAATGGAAATAAGCAGTGAAAGGGCAATTGCCATTTTGTCAGACCAAGGACTCATGCTTGCAGTGCTTGCCCTATGGAACAACAACTCTTCTGATATTTGGAGATTTTTGCTTTCCAGAAGGCTGTTAAGGTGAGGCTTTTTCTTCAGGCCTTAAGGCTGATGTCATGGGAACTCCTTATTTATTTTTTATTTTTTATTTGTGAGATTTATATACCGCCTCACAGTGCAAGCACTCTCTAAGCGGTTTACACCAGTAAGCAATGTATATTTACATTGCCCCCAACAATCTGGGTCCTCATTTTACCTACCTCGGAAGGATGGAAGGCTGAGTCAACCTTGAGCTGGTGAGATTTGAACCGCTGACCTGCGGATCACAGTCAGCTAAAGTGGCCTGCAGTACTGCCTCTAACCGCTGCACCACCTTGGCTCTTATACAAAATCGCTCACATGAAACTGTTATTGAGTGCTGAAATTTTCTTTTTTCTATTGGATTATTTTCAGTGTTTAATGTTAGATATAGAGTTTTTTTTATATTGTTTTGTACTGATTGTTTACCACCCAGAGTTACACATTTAAGAAAGAAAGGGGGGGAGCACATACATTTTCCAAATAAATCATTTCTAATATATGTTAGTATTGCTAATTGCTTAACAGTCATCCCTGAAGCTGGGCCAGACTAGCATTACGTCCCCTGCAGATCTGCATAGACAATGAACTGAACCCAGTTTTTTTCACTCTACATTATTTCTCCAGGCTTTGTGAATATATTATAGATAATTCATAGGGGGTTTTTTTGGTCAATTTATTCAAACTTACATCTTTTGATATGTGAGATCTGTGTTTCAGCCTTCCTCATGGCTATTTTCTCAGTAATAACCACTCTGTATAACAACTTTATCTTGTAAGAGAGGCCACTTTATCTTGTAAGAGCAGCCAGTTCCATCACTAACCTCAAGTAATTAGAGCCTCCAGTGCCCATCCTAAATGACAAATTATCTTTGCTAAATCTATTGTCTCTGTTTGTAGCTTCAGAGATGGAAATGAATTTGGGGCAGTGCAAGGAAATCTTGCGCAGCTTGTTTCATTTTTAAATTGTTCTTTGCATATCACTGTCACCCTGGTCCCTGTGTGTGTTCCTTTAACTCACAGCTGTGTAAACCAAATGTAGGATGAGCATGTGTTAAGAAGTCTATAGCATAACCTCTCCTGAATAGAAGCATTGTACTCAGAAATGTCATGGCCTGAGATTGATAGATAAGTGTGTATTTATCTGGTGGAGGGAAAGAAAAATCAAATCTTGCAAATGCATTCTTGTATACATTAAACATAAAAGAGGTGTAATATATATCCGAGAACACATAGTACTTAATGGCTAACAAAGACCTACATTGTGAGGAAATAGTAGTTAGATTAAGTAGCTCTATGATCCGTTTTCTTCAAGTTTGCCATTCCACTACTCAAACAATCAGGTTATAAGGACTATATCACTGACTTACTGAGTGGGTTATTAACTTCAACAGAGTGAACAATAATGCAATTATGAGAGATCAGACAAAGCCTTCCCATTTCAAAGTGCCATTTACAGTATCTGGCCAGATGTTTGCTAAATCTGCCTGCTACTGGTACTTTCCAGGACTAGGATAATATGTCATCTATAAAGACAAGCAATTTTGGAGCATACAACTATAGAGAAACTGAGGATTAATCTTCACTGAAGCCATCAAAGCCAGGGTCATAAATCTCTAAGCAAAATGTAGGATCTAAAGATACAGGCTTTACATACAAAAGTTCCATGTTTCCACTATGGCCCAATAGGATGCATTTGTGTCTAACGGGGTTTGGAAACAATCACTTATCTGCTCTGACATCATAAAATGGAAGGTAAGAGTTGAGGACATTCAGAGAAACCCTACTTCCTTCCTGCAAAACAAACAGGCCTCCCCCCATCCCCTTCTATACATGCACATATAGGACCTGGGGATTCCATAGGGAAAAAAATAGGGTAAGGTTTATCTGGACAGCAAAATGAGAGGGTGGTAGGTAGATGCCTGATATACAGTACCTGTCATTCTTCCAAAGCTTGAGCACATAACCTGTTTCCCCCAAAATAAGACATCCTCTGATAATAAGCCCAATCGGGCTTTTGAGTGCATGGCAATAAGTCCAAGCGCTTATTTCAGGGTTCAAAAAAATATAAGACGGGTTCTTATTTTCGGGAAAACATGGTAATTCACTTACCTCATGAATGGTCAGTTCTGACATTTTCAAATCCTAGCATCAAAATTTAAAAGAGCCACTTAATAGAAAGAAATCTGACTGACATCTTAGAAATCTATCGCTAAGCAGCTAATACCATAAGGAAATAATCTCACTTGGTAAAAAGGTTTGCTTTGTGGTATCACAAAGATGTGAAAAGAAAAGAGCAAGGCCTGAATGAGTAATGCCCAAATGAACAGCACAACTCAGACACCAAAACAGGAATAACTTTTTTTTCTTTTGAGGGCAATACCTTTACTTTAAAATAAATGTAGATAGCTGAAAACCACAGGTAAAATGGGTGCTGACATCACTTGAATACATGTACAGTTATACTGCTCCTTTAAAAAAAAGTGTTTGCATGCTGAGCCTTGTGGAGGTTTAATAAGCTATTATTAAATTTTTACATTGCAATTTTATGTTGAAAATGGTCATTTGGCTGTTAAATATCAGTAATACAGTCTGAGGGAACTCTGAAGGTCACAAGCATGAACCCGAAGGATACATGTAGTCATGGCCACAGATTACTCATTTTTAATCTAGAACAGGATGTCAAACTGGTGGCCCGCGGGCCGGATGTGTCACACGCAGGACACAATCGCTCCAGTTCCGCGAAGGGGAAAATGTCGCAAAATGTCACGTGACAGCAATGTGACGCCACAAGTTTGCCCCCCCCCCTTGATCTAGAAGTTCTCTTAGCAGGCAGAATAGAATAGTGTTCTGTCAATTGCTAAATGAACAGGAAAGCAATAATGTCAGTCTGTTTGGTTGTGTGGGTTGAAATGTCATCCTGTAAAGATCTAGAGTTTCATCTCTCCTTTAGCTCAGAACTTTAGTTTAGGATTATTGATGAACCAAAGATGTACAAGGTGACCTGTACTACTCCCAAATGTTTCCTATTCAAATACAACTTCCCATGCAGAAAACACATTTACATGTGAACTACAAAGAATTAAAGATTCTCCCTGTTCAGTTGTGACTGATTCTATGCTCATCTCAGCCTCTAGGGGGCAATGCTCATCTCAGCCAGAATTGTCCAAAGATACTTCTGTGGTCATGTGACCAGCATGACTACACACCAATATGCACAGAACACTGTTACCTGCCCACTGAAGTGGTACTTATTTATCTACTTACATTTGCAGGCTTTTGAACTGCTAGGTGAGAAGTTATATAATCATTATTCACATATTACATATAATTCATAGAATAACTAGGCTGCTTGATGCTGGTTTATAGAGAATACGTTCAACACAGATACTATGAGATTAAACTGTATTGATGTAGATGCAGGCATAGAGTGCTATGTCAGAAGAAAAATCTACATGGCTTTTTCTGCTCCCTTTTATTTTTATTTATTTATTTATTAGTTTGTCAAACATGTACAAGATGGCACGTATGAATATGAACATGGACATGAACAAAGGAAATGAATACAAATAAGCGGGGACAATAGGACAGGGATGGTAGGACGCTGGTGCCCTTATGCACACCTCCTTTACGGACCTCTTAGGAATGGGGTGAGGTCCATGGTAGGCAGTTTAAGGTTGAAGCTGTGAGGGTTTGAGGATGTAACAAATGGAGTTGGGTAGAGCATTCCAGGCGTTGACCACTCTGTTGCTGAAGTCGTATTTTCTGCAATCGAGTTTGGAGCGGTTTACCTTGAGTTTGTATCGATTGTTTGCACGTGTATTATTGAGGTTGAAGCTGAAGACAACACAGATACTATGAGATTAAACTGTATTGATGTAGATGCCGGCGTAGAGTGCTATGTCAGAAGAAAAATCTACATGGCTTTTTCTGTTCCCTTTTATTAACCGTGTTGATATAACATTTTGGTTCCCAACTTTTTGGTCCAAAAAGTTGTTTGAAATTGCATGTGTACGTGAGGAAAACAAGCAAGTTCCAATTCTCCTACTAAGATTTTGATTTGGGCCAGATTCAGTCTTTCAACTGTCCCACCTGAAACTTGCTCAAAGCTGCAGTATTGTGTTTCTCAGTATTTAGCTAGGTTCCAATTTGCATAATTCCCAATTGCCTAATCAAATTTTGTAAACTTGATACCTCTGTAATAGCTTTACTGGCACTAAGCCTCCAAATAATTCTAGTTTGTTGGATTTCCCCCCTATCCCCAGGTCTTAGTACCATATCATTGTTCATTTGCAATGCTGCTTAATTCAACTTTCTGTTATGGACTCACTGGCAAAAAAAAAGGGGGGGGGGAGGAATGTCATCTTTGTTTTTAATGCTAGATTCAGGGCTAATCTCAAGTTTCATTTGATGGAAATGATATAGGAGATATTATGGTGTGATAATAGCAGATTTGGAGTACCCAATTCCCACTGGTCTTCGGTTTATTTGAAATGGAGATCATAGCCAGGAAATAGAAATGAGTAGATTGAAAACCGAGCAATCAAGAGCAAAGAAGGGAGAGCACCTTTGGAGGCTATTTATAAATGTTCCTTTTTCAAATGGTGATGATGAGAATCAGTATGACTTCTAAAAAGCCAGTTTTGCTTTTACTACTTTTCTTATTAGAAGCAGCAACTGCTGCAGCAGAATTGCCCCTTTGAGACCAAGAAGCGGGCCTTTATCTGAAAACACATTTGTTTGTTTGTTTGTTTGTTTGTTTGTTTGTTTGTTTGTTTGTTTGTTTGTTTGTTTGTTTGTATCACTACCCGTGTATCTATATTGGTGTCATCACAATGCAAGGCAAGCATCACTAGGAACTTCAATAGATACAAACTAAATGTATTCCGCTCTAATCTTGATTGTAGAAAATACGACTTCTGCAATAGAGTAGTAAATGTCTGGAACACTTTACCTGATCCTGTTGTTAGTTTATCTAACCCCCATACCTTTTACCTTAAACTGTCTACCGTGGACCTTTCACGTTTCTTAAGAGGTCCCTAAGGGGGCGTGCATAAGCGCACCAACGTGCCTACCATCCCAGTCCTACTGTACCCATTTGTATGTACTCATTTTATGTGTTTATGGCTATGTTTTGCTTCGTTATATCCATTTATGTGTGCCATTTTTTATGTGTCCTGTTTCCTTGCACTTGTTGACAAATATAAATAAATAAATAAACAAACAAACAAACAAACAAACAAACAAACAGGGGTGGCGGAGTGGTTAGAATGCAGTATTGTAGGCTAACTCTGCCAACTGCCAGCAGTTCCATCCTGACCGGCTTAAGGTTGACTCAGCCTTCCATCCTTCCGAGGACCCAGATTGTTGAGTGCAATATGCTGACTCTGTAAATCGCTTAGAGAGGGCTGTAAACACTATGTAGCTGTATAGAAGTCTAAGTGCTTTTGCTAGTGCTAATGCTATTACTTTCCAACATGTTGTTTCCTTTTTGAGTCCAAAACAACTGTGGGGAATAACAGGAACAGAACAATGAAGGTGATATTGCACTTTTGTGATGCAACCACCATCCCCCCTTTTTTGTGGATGCATTATCATATCACATATATGTCAGAAATTGGTGGATCTTCCAGCACAGTACTACTTCTGTCATTTAATTGAAGCAGCAGCATCCTGTGGTTGCCCATAGCTGGAAGGCAGTAATTGTACCCATTTCCCCTTCCCCCTTTTTAAAACAATATTTTATTTTATTTTTAATCCCTATTTTTTTTCTTGGGATATTTGCCTAGGTCCTTTTAAAATGCACATCTAGCTTGATTTATAATTACAACTGTTAGGCCCATCTTGAATATGCTAACCTCTATCAATTTGGATTTTCTTCCTCAAGTTAGTGAAAGAGGCTTTGCAGGAAAACTGCACAAAAGGATAAAATGTGGCCTTGCTTGGGCTGATCACACAAAAATATTTGAAGAGCTGCCATTGTGTGCCCTAAATCATTTTGAATAATATTCCCCAGTATGGACAATATTTGCATCTGGTGTTGTCAAAACAAAGACACATTGGATGTTTCCTTATCCGGTGATTACAAATATGTGAATACCGAATCCATGTTGATTTAGGTAAAAAAAAAAATCCAAGAGAATTATTAATATCTCATGACTGCTGCATTTAAATGTGTTTCTTCCTGTATTGTGAGAAAGTTTTAATATATGAAGAGGGTTTTTTTTCCTGCTTTTTCTCTCTTCCCTCCTAATTATTGCATAGTGTTACCTCTAATTTTAATAGCCTTATCAGGAAGGAAAATGGAAACCTTGACATAAAATCCAAAATAAATTGGGGAAAATAGTTTTAATTTTCCCTTCCTGAACTATTTAACTGAAGCCAGCTGTGCAAGAGGTGCAAATGAGTAAGAGAGAAAGAAGCAAAATCTGAGCAGGGGCTCAAAAAACTCACCATAATAAGAATGGCAAAAATGAGCTGAGCTTTTACAATATTCTTATTTCTGGATTTGTCTTAAACTTCACTTTAAAATTTATGAGTTATTGTAATGATGTTGTTTTGAAGTATGTGGATATTGTACATAAAATTTTGTTACCTGCTAAACATGTCTACTCTCTTAAGTTCCATTGTGATGTCTGTTATTCTTGGATAAATACAGTTCTTTGCAGTATGGATGACTTGCTCATGTGGCAGTTTTCACTATTGAAACATGCTAAAACCATGGTTAAAGAGCTGTTTGCTAATTCACAGATGGGTATGCAACTTAAAGAGGTGAAGACAATTGCGACCCTACCTGGATCAGGAGGCTCTGCTCACTGTCACTCATGCCCTTATCACCTCATGGCTCATGACTATTGCAATGCGCTCTACATGGGGCTACCCCTGAAGACAGTTCGGAGACTGCAGCTGATCCAGAATGTAGCCGCGCGAGCGGTTGTGGGTGTTCCTAGATACACCCATATTACACCAATCCTCCGCGAGCTGCACTGGCTTCCCATTGGTCTCTGGACATAATTCAAGGTGTTGGTTATCACCTTTAAAGCCCTATATGGCTCAGGGCCAGAGTATCTGCGAGACCACCTGCTACCACATACCTCCCAACGACCAGTGAGAGCCCACAGGGTTGATCTCGTCCAGGTCCCGTCAACTAAACAGTGTTGGCTAGCGAGCCCTCGGTGGAGGGCCTTCTCTGTGGTGGCCCCAGCTCTCTGGAACCAGCTACCTCCCGAGATCCGTACTACCCCCACCGTATTGGCCTTCCGTAAAGCCGTTAAGACCTGGCTTTTCCGACAGGCCTGGTGATGAGAGATGAAGTCAGCCCATAAATGGTGGATGTAATTTTAATGTATTTTAGTTTGCTTTTTAAATTTTAAATTTTCTATTTATGTTTCTTTCTGTTGTGAGCCGCCCAGAGCCCTTCGGGAGTTGGGCGGCATAGAAATGTAAATAATAAATAAATAAATAAATAAATACTCATCACTACCACATACTAAGTTCTACACACAAGCATATTTCCCAAACTGAACTTCTGAAATTCCTTTTCAGCATTCTAAAGAGAACTCTCCAAACTTTTTAACTAAAATATAGTTCAAGAGAGATTTTAATGATAAATACAATCCATGATTTTGCTACCCATATTTGGAAAGGAATATTTGATTGGAAAAGAAGGGCAGGAGAATGGGGTTTCATCTTTTTTCTCTATACAATTTTCCACTGCTTTTGATTCACTTGGAAAACACAACAACCAAACATTCAAAAAATCAGATTTTGCTTGTTTGTAGCTTCTGTTAGTTATTAATTTATTTGTAAAATGTATTGGCCACCCATCTTATCACAGGGTAACTCTGGGTGGCTTACAATCTTAATTATTCCTACTAAAATTCAGAAGTAATCCTTTTAAGAGGAGAATAAACTTAGTTCAATTAATTATTTTATTCGATGTATCCTATTGAAATTAAAAATATTTTGCATTTTTAATTATGAAAAAAACTATTTTATTCCTATTTAGCTAGGATGATATTTGGATGACCACCAGAATTGACTATCATATCATTTGGTAATATTATAGAAACAAAAAGAGAAAAAAAATCATGAGGTTCTTTCAATCTAGGAGAAAAATAAGTTTTTATTTCTGGCAAAATAAAAAATAAAAAAAATATTACAGTTTATATTCTGCTTAAATGGGGTTTTTTCAGTTCCTATCTCCATCTGCTCATCCCTTTTTAGACTTCTCAAAGTATATTCATGGTGCCTAGAAGAGCATGCAGCTTCTCCTTTTAGAATTGTTGCTCTGGGGTAAAATAACAGCTTTGATCATTTGTATGTAATGAGCAGTACATTAGCTTACATAATTTCATGACTGCAATAAAATACCAAAGATATTGGCAGAGGTAAATTAATTATGAATAAACAAGAACTTCTTGAGTGAATTGCAAATCCCCACTGTAAATGCAGAGTGCTGCCCACACACAAAATTATGAAATATGGTCTAATATATGATATATATTATACAGTCCCATTTAAGAACTGGCTAAATGAATGTAATTACCTTGAGAAAGCTGTCAAGAGGAATTTTCAAAACCTTTTCATTAAAATTATTATGACTGCAAAGCAGTATACATTTTAAGCAATACAATCCCTCTGGCTAATATAATGTGTAGCAAAGGGCCAGATGTAGATTTTCAGATAAACAAAAACAAATTATTTTCCAAATTTTGTATATATAATATTGTACCCACTTTGTATTGCTGTTTACTCATCTTGTTAGTGAAGACCAAAGTTAACAATATGGTATCTGACCTCTTCCTTTGGTGATGACTATATTGCTCTCCAATCAATAGACATTATATTTATTCATGGAATCACTTGATCCAATTCATGTTCAGAAATTTGGCCATGAATGGCTTTAAGCCATGTATGTGAACTATTTTAATTGAAATTATTCTGGGATACAATCAAAGGAACAATCTGTTGTGAATGCATTATATGAAAATGGTTCCCGAAACATTTAAGAATTTCCTATATTTAACCTTGAAAAAAGTGGTGAATATCACAACAACATTCTTCACTTATCAGAAGGAATGGACCACAGAATCATATAATCAACTGGAAGTTGTCATTTCAACTATTGATTTCATTACTTGCTTGGCTGAGGAATCCAAATTAAATCATTCCCATATAGATAGTTCTCCAGACTTTGCTTGAACACGTTTAGCAAAGGTGAAGCCAACCGCTTCTCTTGGTAATTGGTTTTACTGTTGAACTATTAGGAAATTTTTGAATTAGGAATTGAGAAGCTGGGCTACTTAACTATTAGGGTCGCTACCATGCCCATAAGACAAAAAGTCAGCTTTGCAAAATTTATTCTGAAATTTTAGAGTGGACATATTCCACTGAATAAAGATCCCATTTCAACCTTTCTCCTTCCGTTCTATAGCCGTGATGGCGAACCTATGGCACGTGTGCCCGAAGTGGCATGCGGAGCCATGTCACCTGGCACGCACGGCGTCACATGTTCCTCTTCCGGGTTTCTGGGGCGCATGCACATGCGATGATCAGCTGGCCTTTGTGTGTGCGGCAGTGCCGGAAACTGGAAGAGCTGGTCTTCTGTTTTCCAGTGTGAGAATGCGCACCGGCCAGCTGATCGCCCCATGTGCATGCACGCCAGTAACCAGAAGACTAGCTTGCTGGCCCGCAAGTGCGTGCCAGAAACCAGAAGTTCATTTTCTGGCATGCGCATGCATGGGCAGCTCCTCATCCGGGTTGCAGCCTCGAAGAGCATGTGCGCTCACTCGCTCCCTTTTCAGGTGCTGAAAAGGTTCGCCATCACTGTTCTAAAGCTAAAGTGTTATGGAACTTTGTCACTGTCTCCCTACATTCTCAAGTTATTCAGATAGACAGTTTTGCCACTACACTTATTGTCCCCCTCTCAAAAAATCAGAGTAAGAGAAGTTAGAAAAGAATTTAAACAGGGTGGGATAACATCTGTCTGCTGCTTTTTTCATCTTTTCACTGCATGGCTGGAGGAAATGCTAGCTGGCTCCACAGGAGAACATAGCACATTAATAGAAATATTTGCACAACAGTATGTACTCCCTGACTAATGTTTCTATATCATGTTGATTAGATGAAAAAAGTGACCAACTACTAGTAATATAATTTGGCCCAAAGCTGTGTTCAGCAAGGAATAGAAAGCTTTTGGCAAACATATGCGGAATAATGTCAGGTGTCTTTCTTTTCTTTTCTTCTCTTAACTTCCTCTTTTCTTCTCTGCGACTAAAATACAGTAAATGATATAAGTGAAATTAGATGCAATTTCACCAGCATTTTTTGCCTGGATAATTTTACCCTTGATTAGTAATTTGCCTTGTAAATTTAATTTGTGCTGAGATTAGTTCAGAGGACTTTTACATTCCTACCAATAACAAAGCTAGATGCTTCCTTTCTGTTGTGGAGTTCCAATGAAATTAATGTACTTAAATCAAATGCCAAATGCACTTTCAGAAAGGGCCAGAAAGGAGTACATTTTCTATCTAAAGATCATTGAGCAAGGAAGTACTTGGAGCAGAAGGTTTCCTTTCCACACACTACTGGAAAGTTTGCCAGAGAACTACAGGTGTCTCCTACATGAGCTGGTTAAAATAGGTCTGTGTATAGTCAGTAGTTATAATTCATTCACCCCAGGGTGCTCAACAGTTTGGTATACTACTACTTCGGTATACATAATGTTGTAATAGAAAAGGTCTTATAACGTTTATATTATAAACAGCCTACATAACTAATGGCCAAGGTTTACTCTGCATTGAAAGCTGGCACCTCTCTGTTAAACAAAGGTTTTGACTTAACACTTATGACCAGACAACAAGGTATGCATTATCACTATATCACTCAGCAGAATTTTGTGGGGATTGTTATAGGCAACTAAAAACAAAACAAAACAAAACAAAAAAAATCAGCTCCTTTGGATGAACCAGACAAACACAGTTGGAAATTCCTTTGTTTGATGCAGCTGGTTGGATGAAAAGAGTGAACAGGGAAGGGGGAAAGTAGTTCTTTGTTGTTAAATTTATTTTGATATTTTTGAAGGAGGGTTCAAGTTATGAAAAAGTTGTGTCTTGTTGTTTCAATTATTTAGAAAAGTAAATACTGGAAGCAGAACCAGCTGTCATTATCATTGTAAACTGAAAACTTATTGACTATACATGAGGTATTCCATCTGACAAATATTGTTCCTAAGGATTTTTGCTATTTAGAAGGCAGATGTTCTCCAAATTTACCTAAATATGCAGTGTACTATAACTAATTTGAAGCACCAACTTACCGTATTTTTCGGAGTATAAGACGCACCTTAGTTTTGGGGGAGGAAAACAAGGAAAAAAGGCCTCTGCCTCCCAGCAACTTGCCAAACAGCAAACAGTACAGATGATATACACTGTTTGCTGTGTATTTCTGTGCATGTGTGCCTGACCCATAGAGTTTGAGCCTATCACTCCTGAGGATGTGGACAAGGCCATAGGGGCGATGAGCGCCTCCACTTGTTTATTGGACCCGTGTCCCTCCTGGCTGGTTTCGGCCAGCAGGGAGATGACACGTGGCTGGCTGCAGGCTGTTGTGATCGCATCTTTGAGGGAGGGGTCCGTCCTGCAGCCCTTAAAAGCTGCGGTGGTGAGGCCCCTCCTCAAGAAGCCTTCCCTGGACCCAGCGGATTTAAAGAACTTCCGTCCAGTCTCCAACTTACCCTTCATGGGTAAAGTTGTTGAGAAAGTGGTGTCGCTCCAACTCCTGCAGTTATGGAGGACACTGATTATCTAGATCTCTTTCAGGCGGGTTTCAGGCGTGGCTACAGTATGGAGACTGCTTTGATGGATGATCTCTGGCGAGCCCGAGATGGGGGTCATTCCTCCATCTTAGTGTTACTTGACTTCTCAGCGGCTTTCGATACCATCGACCATGGTATCCTTCTGCGTCGTCTTGGGGAGGTGGGGGTGGGGGGCACCGTTCTTCGGTGGTTCTCCTCCTACCTCTCCGACAGGACGCAGTCGGTGTTGACAGGAGGGCAGAGGTCAGCCCCTAGGCCCCTGGTTTGCGGGGTGCCACAGGGCTCGGTCCTCTCGCCCATCCTGTTCAACATTTACATGAAATCGCTGGGTGAGATCATCCGACGACACGGGGTGAGGTATTAGCAGTATGCTGATGATACCCAGTTATACATCTCCACCCCATGTCAGTTCAGTGAAGCAGTTGATATAATGTGCCGCTGCCTGGACGATGTGAGGGTCTGGATGGGAGTGAATAGACTCAGGCTTAACCCAGACAAGACTGAGTGGTCTTGTCAAAGAAGACAAATGGCAAAGAATTGGAGAAATGTACATTTATGGCAGTATATTAATCCCAGAAAGTTTTCTTAAATGTAATCACACTAACTCCTCCCAATGATTTAAATAGATCTACTCCAAACATGACTAAGTCAGGGTTTCTCAGCTGCCTTCTTTTAATACTAATACTTAATACTAATACTTAATACTAAAACAGGACATTTCAGATTATACTTTTACAGATCTTTAAAATTGATGTGGCTTTCTGGAAGTATTCTCTGCTATTTAAAAGAAGATACAATAGCACTGGGCCTCTTCAGAGCAAGCATTTATTTTAAAAAGCTTCTTCATTTTGTTAAGTTGTCTAGAACAATAATAAAGCAGTCTTTAAAAAATAAGCCTAATAATTTGAACACTCTACAAACATTTAACAAAATAACATATTAACAGAATCTGCCTCTACCTAGGATAGAACTCACAACCTCCTGATTGTGAGGCAAGAGCTCTAGCTCTGAGCCATAGCAGCTATAGCTTGCCTCTTTTCAATTTCAACAGTCTAATATTGCCAGCAGTTTATCTCCCAGCAATTTGTTACATTACAGCCACCGTAGTTAGTTTCATTTTACCACGTGGCTTGCAAGCCTGTCAGCTGTAGATCGGGAGGCAGTTTATCTCTTCTTATGCTCTTCTTGCACTTTGCCCTGTTTGCTGCAAAGAGGTAAATTGCTGACAGGCAGAGGCCAAAGGGTGGGGGTGGCTGGGTGGGGCTGCATTCGGTGTATAAGACGGACCCAGGTTTTCACCTTCTTTTTGAGGGTAAAAAGGTGCATCTTATACTCCGAAAAATACGGTATTTTATTAACCAGTGCTAGTGGCTATATGTTTGATTGTTTTGACCAGACTATTTTGTTGGACCGTGCACCATTGAAACCCATTTGAGGATTTTCACTGAACAGGAAATTTATCTAGGGATAAATATTGATTACATGTCAGAAGACTTTTTTCCAAGATTTTGTATATTTGGTTTGTGCAATTCTAAAAATCTATATATGAAACTGTGGAGCAGAAAAATTGTATCCATTTCTTCTAATAACTTTTCAGTCATTCAACTTAGGGAATCAGAATACGGAGGAAAGGTTAACTTCTCTTCCATGCTGTGATCCCACTCAAAACTGGCTCAGCATTAATTGGCCTTTGAGGAAAAAGAAAAAAAATCAGAAACATGAAACAGATAGGCCTTTCTTAATAGTAGCCACATCTTCCTCTCCACAGGTTTAGTTGATTTTTTCCTTATTTCCTTTTAGATCAAAGTTAGCATCTTTCCGTTAGTTACTTTCCTGCTGACAACTCCATGCATACATGTACCACCACAGAAAAAATTCTTGTAGTGTTTAAGGAAATATTTAGTAGGGGTAGATCATGGATATCTGTAAGGAAGAAAATAACATTAGCATGCAAATTTCACAATTTACAAACTTGTTTTAGACATTGGGATCCAAGAATGTAATAGCAGCAATTGAATGAGGACACTATCATGTTATTTTGAATCATTGTGGTTTGCTGAGGTCACCACTGGGCTAGAATGCTCTCTCACACAAACACACTCTTTCTTTCTCTAAGCTACTGAGTGAAACAATGGGCTTATGCTAAAAGTCTGAATTGCTTTTTTACAGCCTAAAGACTGACTTTTAAGTTGAAGTGCTTCAGGAAACTTGTAGTCTTTTGCTCACAGCTCTTTTAGTTGGAGCTTGTATTAGGACATCCTGTGGGTTCTTAGAATTTGATAGAAAAGTCAATGTAAAATTCCACTTTAAGTTTTTTAAAGCTTTTATTATGAAGCAGCAAGAACAGATTCATTTTCTTAGAAGCATAACTAATGGTATTACATTCCATTGAACAATCCTCCTCTTTTCCAAACCTTGATATTGCAATGAAATGCTTTGCCTTTTAAATTGTAATGTGAGAACTTTTTTCTTGTACTCAAGACTTCACCCTAAAGCAATTCTAAGGATATATATTTGCAAATTATGCTGTGATAATATGTTATTCACTACTCTGTTCCTAACTCTACCTATTTCCTAGTTTAGTCTGTTGTAAGGAATATCCTTCTGGGTTCAGTTCCAAGTGGGGAAAAAGACACTGGATTCATGGAAGTTGCTTGGAAAGAAGGTTTAATGGTGGACAGGAGCACATGGCAGGAGCCCCTGTACAGAAAAGGTAGATTCCATGCTTCCAGGTGTGGGTGAAGAGAAAAAAGGGAAGGGGAGATGCTGAGTCCCTTGGTTTTATAATCTTTGTTGGGCCCCACCTCTTAATTTCCTGTTCCTGTACAGAAATGCATTCCATTGGCTGACAGACTTCCAGGGGCATGCTGGGGCATCTCTTGTGGGCTGTCTTGAATCCCAGGGGCATGGTTGATGGAATCTTACCAGGTGCTATGTGGTATAATGAAAAGGCTTTGGGATTCCTATTATGGTTCTTTGTTATGCAGAAGACTGTTCCAGGCTAGGGGGGAGGAATGTGTGAGCTGGGCCCAGTCCTTAATGGCTCATTGGCAAAGGGTGGGGGCAGGGAGCTGCAGGAAGCTGCTTTGTATTTAAAACATGTTTCTCCTTTCCTCATTCAGGGAAACATATTCTTTCCTTTTTCAATATTTCCTAGGATATTTCATTTTTCTAGGAGGGGGTGGGTACTAACTTCCTACAAGACCTAGAAATTAATGTCAGTTCTTTCTCTGCATGGTAAAAGCTTTAAACTTCTATTATCCTGGAATTTTGGAGAATTGTCTACTGTATGGATGGTGGACCATGTATGACATATTCTCTTCAGCAAGATTCTCTGAGTTTTCATTTGACCTTTCCTAAGTGTAAACAATATCCAGTCCAACTCAGTTTTACCAGCCCACATTGTTCTTTATTAAAGAGATACTTCTTCAATAGTCAGAGTTATCTAATCCATTTTAATTGCCAGTCACTGCCTTCACCCCATTTCTCCTCTAGAGAAGGATGCATATGTATGACTCCCCAGTTAATCAAAGTGCTTCTATGATAACTATACTATTTCTGTTCGTTTTTTTAATCAACAATGCATTAATTAATATATTTTTCCCCTTGGAAATCATTGATACTTGAAAAGCTTCCCAACTCCTCCTTCCACAAAAAAGGAAAAAATGATTCTAGGTATATTGCAGGCCTAAATATCTTCTTCGTTTAATCTGTTCTTATTTTGGAAATGGACTTGGTTTCATTTTTTTTAAAATTATGCTATGAGTATGACTTATTTGTTATTGCAGATTGGTTTACTAATTTTTGGACCTCAACATTAAAAAAATGGGATCAACTACACGGCATCCATAAACACCATAATGCTCATGACACTGCTAATTTCATTAAAATTATATGTATTTTAATGAGCCGTGGTGGCGTAATGGTTAGAATGCAGTACTGCAGACTACTCCTTCTGACTGCCGGCTGCCACCAGTTCAGCAGTTTGAGTCTCACTGGGTCAAGGTTGACTCAGCCTTCCATCCTTCCGAGGTCAGTAAAATGGGGACCCATATTGTTGGGGGCAATATGCTGAACTCTGTAAACCGCTTAGAGAGGGCTGTAAAGCACTATGAAGCGGTATATAAGTCTAAGTGCTATTGCTATTTCTATTTCTTATGAAAAAAAGAAAGGTAGAAAAAACATAAAATATTGCAAATTGGGAACCAGCCAGAGTCATTTGCTGGGTGGCTAGAGAAATCAAACATCAAACAAACAAACAAACAAATATAGCTTCTGGAAATTGTCCCAATCCCTTAACAATGCAGTGCTTTGGATCATATAACCAGGAAGAAGGAAGAAGAGAATGTTAGAATGGAGGAAATAATAGAGATGCATCAGGACGTCTGTGTGTGTGTGTGTGTGTGTGTGTATGTGTATGTGTGTGTGTGTGTGTGTGTGTGTGTGCATGTGTGTGTTCTGAAATGTTCTTGAATATTTTTTCCTCAGCCTTCAAATTAACCCAACATATTTTTCAGCTCAGTTATTCTTCCATAAGCTTCTTCTATTGTACCAAATCTGATTGTATCTTGTGCAGTTTTGGAGTATAATTCTTGCAAATTGACATATACAGCAGTGGTGGGTTACTGCCAGTTTGGACCGGTTCTTTAGAACTGGTAGCAGAAATTTACCGCTGCTCTCTGAACCGGCAATGATGACCGATGGTCCACACTCCGAACCGGTCCTCCAGTTGCCGCGGCTTCCCAAAAAACCCTCTGCACATGTGCAAAGCCTTCTGCGCATGTGCAGAGGGTCCTTTCTGGGTGTTTTGAGTGACATGACGGGGCACACGCGCAAGTGAATCTAGCGTGCGCAAAGCATGCACTTCCGTCGCGATGCAAACCAGTAGGGAAGGTAAGTGGAACCCACCCCTGATATACAGTAATGTTCTATGTTCCTACATATAATTTCTTTCCACCAAAATGGTGGAAGAATATCATGTTATGGAAAGCATGCAGAGTATAGATTGTGTTGGAAGAAATTTCCCTGGTTTGTTCCCAGCTGGGAAGCAGTCACCGATGCTGAGAAGAAATAGACATGGAAGCATCTGCCAGAAAAAGGAATCCTTTAATTCAGGAAGGCAAGAAGAGTAGCAATACAGCTCAAGCATTCCTGGGTTGAAAGCAGACTTGGAAGTATGGCTCTGAGCCTTTTATTCTTAATTCCCCTTTGAAGTTCCTGCAGCTTGATGGGTTTATTTGTGTGCCTCTATTTATTTATTTATTTATTTATTTATTTATTTATTTATTTATTTATTTATTTATTTATTTATTTATTTATTTATTTATTTATTTAGGGAATTCTTCTATGCCGCCCTACTCCCTAAGGACTCAGGGCGGCGTACAGCATTTTGAAGAACACCAAACAATAAAATCATTAAAAACAATTTTTAAAAAGTTAAAAAGAAAGACATACACCACCATGCATACATGGGGGAGACATCAGATGTAAAATTGTCTCAGAACCCTGCCTGCAGGAAGAGCCATGTTTTAATGGATTTTCAGAAGGCCAGCAAGGTGGGGATGATTTGGATCTCTGGGGGAAGTTGGTTCCAGAGAACAGGGGCCCCTACAGAGAAGGCCCTTCCCCTAGGCCCCGCCAGTTGGCATTGTTTGGCTGATGGGACCTGGAGGAGACCCACTCTGTGGGACCTGACCGGTTGAAGGGAAGTAGGAGGTAGAATGCGGTCCCGGAGGTAACCTGGTCCTAAGCCATGTAGGGCTTTAAAGATGATGATCAACACCTTGAATTGTACTCGGAGACCAATGGGCAGTCAATGCAACTGGCGGAGTATGGGTGTTACGTGGGTGTATCTTGAAACACTCACCATAGCACGCGCAGCCGCATTTTGCACCAGTTGAAGTCTCTGAATACTCTTCAAGGGTAGCCCCATGTAGAAAGTGATCTAGTTAAAGTGATTGCTCTGGATCCTGTCTTCCTGCCTTAATGGGTTAATCCTCTTCCTGGGGCTTTGTCTTTCCTATCCTGGGGGTTAATTCTGCCAGGAAAGAGGAAAAGGTGAGTTCCAGGTGAGTTATTTTTAGCCTGATTCCCCTTATCTTAATGGCTCTACTTAAGCATTCCTTTTGCACAGCCTTTCTGAGCTTTTCATTTCAGCTGGTGCTTCTTGGTTTTCTTAAAGGGCGAAGGGCTGGCTTGAGTCTCTTGGCACTATTTTCTGAGGTTTCTGATGCTATGAGGTTCTGGCACTGTCCTTTTGGGGTATACTTCCCACACTTGTGTAATTTTTCTCATCTCTTTACCAGCAGTAACCAAAGGAGAGGTCTATTTTTTCCAATATTCCTTTAAGGCGGAAAGAATAAAATGGCCAGAATCTCACAAAGTAAGTGTTCATCTTTATGTGCATTGGCAATAACATCTGACAATTTTTGAGTACTACAGTCATTACCTTTAAAAATACTAATTGTCTTGACAATTCCCTGAAAACTGAAGAGAATAGTTTGATAAAGTGTAGAAGATGCCAAATATTCAACTTAGAAAATGGGCTAAATCTGGTCCGGGACTTTGAAGTAAAACAAATTATTTCTTCTGGTGGGCTCCTATGAGAAGGGTAACTGAGCAGCAGATCAAATGGTTCCAGCTGTTCCATTCTAAAACTCTTCCTCTTCACTCCAGTTATGTGCCCATGCTTTTTGTTGCACATATATGCACAAAGACACAACACAAGGGTGAAGCAGAAAGCAGAAGCATTGGCACAAGCACAACAGATTACTCAGTTACACAGAATGAATTAGACACCTGCTACAAATAGAACCTGCTGATAAAAGGGCTGGAAATCCTTCAAGAAACCCTCCTCAGTATGCTTTCTCAACTCATTCACAACATTTGGAATATACAAACGTCCCATACACTTTTGTTCTCCATTGTTTTTATACGTATCTTTTACATATTGAAGAGATACAAAATTCTGTGAACTTCACTATGTAAGTTTCCTTGATGTACTAATAATGCAAATAAATTTAAATAAAATAAAATAAAATATAAATAAATAAAATAATAAAAATAAAAAATCTTGGACAAACAACAATAAAATAACAAACCAATAATTGTAATATGATTACCTCAGTGTGTAGAAATGGAAGAGAAAACATTCTTGCCTACCTAAGAAGTCAATATTTTGGACTAAAACAGACCTTTTACTGTATTGACTGATGAACATGGTAGATATGTTGGAATGGAAGTTAATTTGCATGAGATTAAAACTTGGATACTGGGAATTTATGATTAATAAATATATTTTCCTATCACCAAATTGGTACTTGATGGGGGATTGGAGATATCTCTATTCCTAAAGAGAACTTCTGAGAAAAAATATTAAAATCACTCACAGTGAATTACCAAAAAGTTTTCTTTGATTTGATGGGCAATTTACAACTGGTTGATATATGGAGACAGAAAAATAGCAATTCAAGAGAATATACTTATTTTTGGTAAGACATGCAGCCTTTTCAAGAATAGATACAATTTGAATTTCAAAGAACTTGTCTAGTAAGATTTGTAAAGTAGAGATATTAGCAAAGATTTTTCAGATCAGAATCTTGTGAATTGATTTATTAAAGATAATCTAATTCTTTTAGATGATGACTAAATGAAATATTTCTACAGAAATAAGCAATAGTCAAAAATTCTTATATGTGTGTGTGTGTGTGTGTGTGAGTGTGTACGTATGTATGTATGTATGTATGTATGTATGTATGTATGTATGTATGTATGTATGTCTTTGATTATTCGGGTTTTCTCCCACGTGAAATTGGAAGTGTCTTGGCGACATTTCGATGAAGTCTCATTCATCATCATCAGGCTGGTGTCTTCTGCTTCCTGCTTCTAGGAGCAATGTGAGATTGCAGCTGTTTCTTCCTTTTAACTGCCAGTGGGGGTTTGAACTGATTGGGTGGGAGCTTGGCTGTGTTCTGATTGGTTGGAGGTGTGTTCTGATTGGTTGGGGGCTTGGCTGTGCTCTATTGGATGGAGGGTTGGCTGTGCTCTGATTGGATGGGGGTGTGCTCAGGTTAGTCTGACTTGCAGGGGGATTTGAGCTCGTGAGCTGCATTGCTGTTGTTTGGCTTCATGTTCATGGTCGTGCCACTTCTTCATGGAGGGTGTCAGTTTGCTTCATGTATGGATTGGAGGGGTTTAAAGTGACTAATGATGTAGCTGTAGTATGGCTTCTGGTTTGTGGTCGTGCCTCATTGGTGTGGGTTTGGGTTTGCTTATTGCGTGGATGTGTGGTGGTGACATGCTGTGTGGTTTTCATGAGTGTGGGTCTGGTGTCATTCTTTGTATTAGGGACTCATTTGTCAATAAGGGCAGGTTTCAAAATGGCTGGTAAGCGGGAGGTGTCATCTCGTTTATTCATGCTGTGTGGGCGTTTTTCTATCTCGATGGCTTCTCTGATTATTCTGTTGTTAAAGTGTTCAGTTTTGGTGATACATCCAATGGATTCCAAAGAAATAAGATCACCAACCTAATCCAAAAAGAAACCCCCACTAAAATCTAACACAGAGAACAAGAAAACGGCAAAGCCCTCCTCCCATACATAAAAGGCACCACAGACAGAATCAGCAAGATCCTCCACAAACACAACATCAAGACAGCATTCTGCACAAACTGAAACATATCCACCATCCTAAGAAACCCCAAAGACAAAATTGAGTTAGAAAATCAAGGAGTATATGAAATCCCATGCACTGCCTGCCCCACCACATACATTGGACAAACCAACAGAAGAATAAGTGCACACATTGAAGAACACAAGAACTCAGTCAAAAAAGAGGAACCAACTTCTTCCCTGGTCCAACATCTTAAAGCCACAGGACATGAAATCGATTTTAAAATGACCAGAACTATCGCCAAAACTGAACACACACACACACACACATATATATATATATGTGTGTGTGTGTGTGTATGTGTGTGTGTGTGTGTGTGTGTGTGTGTCTTTGGTTATTCGGGTTTTCTCCCGCGTGAAATTGGAAGTGTCTTGGCGACATTTCGATGAAGTCTCATTCATCATCATCAGGCTGGTGTCTTCTGATATATATATATATATATATATATATATATATATATATATATATATATATATATATATATATATATATATATATATATATATATATACATACACATACATACATACGATAAGGCACTGATATAAGAATAGTTTAGAATGCAAGTAACGCTTTTATTAGATATTATTTTATACAATACAGTAAACTTAAAAAAGAATGGTCAAGAGAAAACACAAGTTATTTTGGATAAACTAAAAAAAAGAATTAAAGAAATTTCCAGAGAAGATGACTATTTGTCAACAAATTAAGCTTTTCAACAATTGTCTATGTTAACAGTAAAGAAATAAAAATAAAAATGAATTAAGTAAAGCAAAAAAAAAAGTTTGCAAGTAAACCAGGGAAATGGCTAGCATATAAATTATAAAAATGAAAATGAAAACGAAAAAAAGAAAAGAAAAGAACAGAAAATGATATTGAAATTACAGGAAGGAGATGCTGTACTAATGGACAGTGTACTAATGGACAATATTATTCCATTATTATAAACGAAGTGACATCTCTCTAGAGAAAAAAAGATGAATATCTAAAGAAACAAAAACTGCAGAGGAAGAGAGACAGTTATGAATGGACCTATAAGGAAAGTATAAAAGAAAGATTAAACTAGGAAAGGTGTCTGGACCAGATGAATTATTATGTTCTTATTATAAAAGTTTTGAAGATGAACTTTTATAACTATAAAACCTGATGACTTCTACTCTCTAGGGAGAAAAGATGCCAGAAAGTTGGAAAGCAACCAATGTAGCATCTATATACTACTAAAACTCTCAGGATTGGAACCTTTAATTGGGCAAAATGGTTTATCATAGAGAAAAACTTTGTCAACCAAGATACCTGAAGTGTGCTCATTTACACTGCTGGGAACCATTATTCCCAAGGGGAATTTGGGTAACTTGTGGCTGCTTCAGTGTTGCTTGATTGAAGTTGCTTCAGCACTGCCACTGTGCTACCATGGTCAACTGTGTCTATGGAAATTCTCAGTCATCCAGGTCAGAATGAAGAAAATTATCTTGATTGCATTTGGGTCCGTATTAAAGGTAGAGAAGGGAATAAGGGGATCAGCCATATTGGACTTAATTCTCATTAACAGAGATGAAATGATAGAAGGTGTTGAAGCTGCAGGAACCTTGGGGGCAAGTGATCATGCAATATTGGAATTCAACATTATGCAAGCACAAGCAGTAGAACGAAGTCAAACTAGAGTCTTGGACTTTAAGAGAGCTAATTTCAATAAATTTAGAGAGAGCTTGGGAAGAATTCCATGGATGAGAATCCTCAAGGGGAAAACAACCCAAGAAGCTTGGGAAATTTTGAAAAGTGAGATTCTAATGCCCAGTCTAGCACAATACCAATGAAGAAGAAAAATAACAGCTCTCAAAAGAAACCAGCATGGCTGCAGCTCTGCAGAACTCTCTGACAAATTGAATGACAAAAAGGACATATGAGAAATAATAAGCAAACAGAAATAGCTAACACCTTGAGATACGAAATTTTTGTCAAGCAGAATATAAAATAAAATCATGGAAGAACTGATGACACAGTGGATATAGTTGTTAATAATTATCTTCTTTACAATTATTACAAAGAAGAATAAAAAAACTTATAATTTTGAACATTTTAAGTTGGAGTTTGAAATAGAATTGTATACAAATGATGAATATGTAATTGCTAAAATTGAATTGCTAATTTTTTTATTGAAGCTTCAATAGGAAGAACAAATGAAAGAATGTATGACAAAGTGCGCTAATTTTTTCCCATATGATATACAGTTAGAACAATGAGAAAACATGTGGCTAAAAGGATTAAAATTCAAGCTGTGTAAAAATCTTAAAGAGAATTTTTGTAAAATGATATACTGTTGGTATATGTCAGTAGAGAAAATATCCACAATGTACAGTATATAAAGACATTTCAAACTTAAGTGAACAAACTTGGAAATGTGAACAAGAAGGGACATTTTATCATGTTTGGTGGACATGTAAAAAAAACACAGAACATTCTGGATTCAAATGCATACACTGATTCAGAGGGATTCATTTTGGGATTGATGGAAAAACAATTTGAAAAAAGTTATGAAACTTGGTTGTTTTTGTGCATGATAACTGCAGTGGGATAATTGTATGCACAAAGATGGAAAGATTGTGCAGTACTCACAATGGGGAAATGGTTGGTGAAGATGATAAAATTTGCTGAGATGGCTAAATTGACTACTTTGATCAGTGAAAAAACAATATCTGCATTTATTGTTGACTGGAAACCCCTCATAGATTTTTTGTGTGAAACAAAAAAAACACATTATAATTATGGTTTTTATTATTAGGCAGGATAGATTATTGAAAGAAGACATTGTAATGTCTTCATCTACAATGAAGACATTACATTGTAATGATAGAGCAAGAGATAAATTTATAATTGTATTTATAACAGCTGTAAAGAAGACAGGAAGCTACTTCTTTGTAACTTTTCTTTCTTTTTCTTCTCTTCGCTTCTCTTGCACTTTTAATTTTCTCATTGATTTCTTTCTTTTTTTTTCTTTTTTCTTAGTTTTATCTTATTCTTTTAAAAAAGTTAAAAATTACAGTATATGCATATAAGTTCATCAGTATTTTGGAACAATTCCTCATTTGAACCCTACATGCTGTTAACAATAATTTTACTGTTACCTCATACATGGTGCATTGTCCCACTGTGTTCAATGGGACATGTAAGTAAACAAGTCTAGCCCAGGACAGTAGACTAAATTTGTGTGTGTGTGTGTCTGTCTGTCAATGCACGTAAATGTGTGCACATGCACATTCATTCATGTGTTCATTTCTGTGGGTGTAAAAGAGAAATTATTTCTGTTTTTTGCCAGAAAATGTGGATATGTACATGTAGTAATTACAGCCAAATTCAGCTCAAGAGGGGCTTTAGCTTATATGTGTAAGTGTCAAGTTGAAGGAGATAAAGCAAGTAAATATAGAACAACAACAAAAAATAATAATTTAATTTAATTAAAAGTTCTTATAAGCCGTCCAATCCCATAGGACTCAGGGCAGCGTACAACAGAGATAAGAACGGTACAATAAAATAACATTTAAAAAACATTACATTGCATTAAAAACAAAAAAAAAACATTCATACATGGGTGATATTGTCATAATAATAAGTCATAATGGTGATGTTTGAAGCAACTTTTGGTAATATATATCTGGGGACCAAAGAGTGGGTCAATAAAATAAAGTCCTGTCTGAAATGTTATTTAGCTTTAGACAATTAACCCAGAGAATGCTAAGCTAGATAATCAGTAGCTTCTTTAGCAGAAAACAGTTTCTTCTTTTGAGAAAGAAAAAATGAATAATATGCATTGAAACAAATTACACAATTAGTATTTTAATCATGAGGATAAAATTACAGTATTCTTTTTCTTCAAAAGAGACAATTAAGATCTCTGGGTAATATGTGGAATTTATCACTCTGGTTTTAATAGCACATGCAGACATTATATTCAGTAACTGTTCTTTGTTAAGCTTAAAATGAGCTAATTCATGGTGTTTTTGCAAACTATTGTAACAATGTAGGATTGAATAAACAAAAATCAACATAAAATATTCCTCAAGCCATCTGAAGCTTCATTTGGCAATGCAATAATTATGAAATTCATTATATGTTGATCAGTAAAAAAATTTATTCTAATATCTTATTATTTTTACATAAATTACAAAGTAGATTGTGGGACTGTTGATGTTACAATTTATCTTGGTTTTAGAAAATCATTTAACAAGAAATTCCACAGGAATATAATCCATAGTTATGTAGCTAGCATTTAAAATAATGACTTGATAATAGATACATAGATGTCTTGAATATTTTTTCAAAGAATATTATAATTTTTCAAATATACTTCCTTAATGAAATTTCATTTTGCTTTTTTCTCCTCTAATATACTGTACATCAGTGGTGGGTTGCTACTGGTTCGCCCCAGTTCAGGCGAACCAGTAGGCGAACCAGTAGCGGTGAACCAATAGCGGTGGTGGCGGGAGGCTCCGCTCACCCTCCCAGATGTCATCATGGACGATCTGTGCATGCACAGAAGCACCATGCGCGAGCTCACAGTTCTGAACCAGTAGCGAAGATAAGTGAAACTACTGCTGTACATATTGTCTTTCTTTAGAAAATTATAATACAAAGTTCAAAACTTTGGAATGTTGAAAGGTGACCATATTGTAATTTACATATTGATTCAAGAACTGCATATTGTATAAGTTCTTCTCAAAGTGCACATCAAGTAAACTTTTCTCCAAATATAGGATAAAACCATACTTTCTGCTTGGCCCATTACCATTGCAGATCATTCTCCATATCTTTAGTGCAGCAAATATGACGTTACCTTTCTCCCATTCCCAATCCATGTAATGGAATGTAGGAATGACCTTGAAGAAAGGGAAGAAGAGAAGCTGCCTAGGAAACAGAGAAGAAAAGCAGGAACTCCCAGGTTAATAGTCAGATAAAAAAATCTAGAAAGGACCCATCCTAACATATGAAACAGTTAAAAGTGGTGGGGGTGAAAAATTTATACTATCCGACTTGCAAGACATCAGCTCTCCTGGATAAACCAGACAGGAAACTAGATGAGCAAAATCTATTTTGTTATAAGGCTGCATTATATTGCATTATAGTACCATAATGTAAAGAAAGACAGAAAGAAAGAATCTGTGCTAGTGACAAAGGAAATAGCATGGAAACACCTGTATGATGACATTCATGTGGGCAAACATCTGGGAAAGTGGTGAGGGAGCACTTACCTAATTTGCAGATTATACTAAACTGGCAGGAATAGCCAACACCCTAGATGCTAGGCTCATGATCCAGGTGGATCTTGAGAGACTTGGACACTGGGACCCATCTAACAAAATGAAACTCAATGTAGAGAAAAGTAAAGTCTTACACTTAGGCAAGAAAAACCAAAAGTACACATATAGATTGAGTGACACCAGACTTAATAGCAGTAACTGTGAAAGGGATCTTGGAGTCTTAGTGGAAAACCAACTAAATATGAGTCAGCAGTGTGCGGTGGTAGCCAAAAAAAGCCAATGCAATCCTAAATTGTATTAACCATTCTATAAAGCCTTAGTAAGACCACATCTAGAATACTGCATTCAGTTTTGGTCACCACACTATAAAAAAGATGTCGAGACTCTAGAAAGAGTGCAGAAAAAAGCAATCAAGATGATTAGGGGACTGGAGGCTAAAACATATGGTGAACGGTTGCAGGAACTGGGCTTGGCTAGTCTAGTGAAGAGAAGGACCAGGGGTGACATGATAGCAGTGTTCCAATATTTGTGGGGCTGCCACAGAGAGGAGGGCTGCCACAAGCTATTTTCCAGGCAAGGAATAATGGATGGAAGGCCAGGCAAGGAATAATGGATGGAAACTGAACAAGGAGAGATTCAATCTGGAAATAAGGAGAAATTTTCTGACAGTGAGAGCAATCAACCAATGGAACAGCTTGCCTTCAGAAGTTGTGGGAGCTTCATCACTGGAAGCTTTCAAGAAGTTTCAAGAAGAAACTGGACTGCCATCTGTCAGAAATGGTGTAGGGTCTGCTTGGTTGGACTAGATGACCTACAAGGTCCCTTCCAACTCTATGAATCTGTATCTGTATCTGTATCTGTATCTTTCAAACTGCTTTGTTAAACAACAAAGTGTTTATTTAAATACCAGCTAATATTACAATGAAGAGGAAAATACGAGGGCGCACAGATTCAATCCTAGATGACCCTGATGACTCTATATGTCAATGTATCAGGACAGATGAGGACGAAATGGTTAACTGAAAATCTGATCACCATAGCAGATCTATTGGTGAATAGATCAACTCTTTTTAATTTCTCTCCAGGACCAGAAGTTTTCCAGTTAGTTCTTGTGAGGAGACTGCAAGATAACAATCTGCTTTGGATTTATAGCTCTGAAAGAAGAGGGAAAGCCATCTTGCTCAAAAATAATTGGCACCTTTAAAAGGACACTGAGTTCTCATAGTTCCCTTTCTAGTCACTTTCATAAATTGATTGTTAATTGCTTTTCAGCCACTGGGAAGTTTTGGATAAACAAGTTTAAAAACATTGGGTGAGTTTCTTTCCAAAACAAATTTTCAATACAAATTTAACAACTTATTTTTTTAATAAACTGCAAATAAGTAATTATAACTTTGATTTTGAATGGTAACAAATGGACTAGGGCAGGAGTCAGCAGCCTGTGGCTCTGGAGCCCCATGCAGCTCTTTGGGCACCCTGCTGTGGCTCCCTGTCCCATCACTGGCTGGCCTCGCCCTCCCCTCCCTCACCTGGCCTAAGAAGGTAAGGGTGACGGCGTGAATGGAGAAGTGGCTGATTCTTTGGCATTGGTTAAGGAACATAGCCACCCCCGGCTGAGGCTTCCCTTCGGGTGACCCTTCTCCCCCTCTCGTGACTCCCTGGCTGGCTGTGGTGGGGCCAGGAGTGTACACATGCGCGGGGAGACCCTCAAGCCAGCGCCAAGCGCAGCAAAGGTGCACTCGGAGGGTGGGTGATGGCGGCTGCTTGCTTAAGGAGGGTCTTTGGATGCAACTTCTCTCCTGCCCTAAGGATCTGGCAAAAGGATCCCCCCCCAATATGTAGCTAAAATCTGTTTGATTGTTATTTTCAAATATTGTTTTTAGCCTTCTGAAACAACAGAGAATAAGTTTCAGAATTACTATGTCATCTATGCATAGACACTGAAAGAAACTCAATATGAGATGAGTGGCATATAAATTTAATAAATACATTTATGTATTTATTTAATTATTAAATGTATATGCCACTCATTTCATATTGAGTGTCTGTCATTGGCTGCATGGATGACATAATAATTCTGAGACTTATTCTTAAGTAAATATTTGCAGGGAAATTATATTGAACAGAGATAAAATTAGGTACTTCTGTGAATTCTGTGAAATTACAGTTAACTGTCATTTTTAAACAAAATTGACATGCCCATAATTAATATATAGAATGGAGCACAGTTATCCTTTGGTGACTTTTGGGGGGAGGTTTGGTAAATTGAAAATTTCTCTGCAAAAAATGAGGCTGATGATTGTGGTAAGGACCAAGGAACAAATGAGTAGGTAAAGAAAAGATGGGAGATCACCCACATGTGCTGTAAACAGCTGCTCCTCACAAGGAGACCACAGGATAGCTGTTTCCATGAATTTGAGCAAGTCTATAATGTTTAAGATGTTATAATGTTTTCTCTAAGATGTTTTTAGTGTTACCTGCTGTTGTTAAGCCGCCCAGAGTTCTTTGGGAGTTGGGTGACATATAAATATAATAAATAAATAAATAAATAAATAAATAAATAAATAAATAAATAAATAAATAAATAAATAAATAAATAAATAAATAAATAATAAATAAATAAATAAATAAATAAATAAATAAATAAATAAATAAATAAATAAATAAATAAATAAATAAATAAATAAATAAATAAATAAAATAAGTGTCCACAACTCCCAGGCCGTGGCCCATTCAGAACCGGGCCACAGATGTGGCGGGCGACTGTGCTCACAGCTCCACTTACACACACAGCAGTTGGGCAAGTGCATGTGCACAGTTCCATTTGTGCAAGAGTTGGGCAGACGTGCACTCACCCGCCACTCACACAGAACCATCCCCCCTCCCGCCAATCTGCAAAGCTGGAAAGGTTGGAGACTGTTGAGTTTGAGTACTAAGAAATGAAGGAATTAGCTATCCTGCCCACAACTGCAGTGGAAACTTTCAAAAGACACTAAGTTCACAAACCTCACTTTCTAATTACTTTTGAAAATTGGCCATTAATTACTTCTAAGCTATCAGAGAGTTTTGGAATGACAGGTTGAAAATGAATGAAATGAAAATGCTGGGTGACTGGCTTAATTTCTGAATGAAAGAAAAAAATTAATCAGAAGCTTAAGAATTCAAAGAATCTAAAATAAACGGAAAAGGCTAAATAGGGTTTTGATCTGAGTAAATAGATTAAGAGGTCAGATAAAATTGAAATACTTAAACTTCTACAATAAGAATTTGGAATTAATTATAAAGAAAAAAACAGCTTCCTGTGGACAATAAATTCTGTTTTGGTTTGCAAAGAAGATATTAACCAAGATAATTAAGGTTTATTTTCAAATGAGTTTATTTAAAGACAGGTGAATTGCAGTATAGAACTGCAATGAAAAACAGCTTAAATATCTATCATCTCTGTTGTCTATCTCTATCATGTATCCTCTGTCTTTGTATCTCCTATCTTTGATGAGTCACTGTATCCTAATTTTCCTCTTCTTATTCACAGGTATTTCTTCTAAAAGGATTATTTATGAGGAAAATAAACAGAGCAGAAGAATTGACTACAACTGATCACTGAAAGCACTTCCAGATGGCCTGTGGAGTGATGTTATATTAGCATCTCTTGGTGCTCAAGTAGAGATGCTTCCTGCCAGCAGGAACTCAATTGAGGATCATTCATATTTAAGGAATTAATTTCCCAGAGCTTGTCCCAAGCTTGTTCCTGCCATCTGCATGTCCTCATTACTTATTTTTGTTACCCACACTTTATTGCTGGCACAGTGCCAAACTATATGATCAAATGAAAATGATGCCATATGAAGAAAGAAAAGAAGAAATATTGAATAACATACAACCTTTTTCTGAACATATTCTCTGCTATGTTCAAAGACATGAAGAACATAGTCCTGAAGTCCTAAGAACTAATTGCCCAAAGCAATTAGCATGAGCATGATGAACATGTTTTTGAGCAATAGGCTACAGCTGTAAATGACTGCTTCTCTTAGAACAGGGACTTATAGCACTTTTATTTGTGAAGAACATATGGCAGTATGGCGAACCTTTTTGGCACCGAGTGCCCAAACCGGAACATGTGTGCATGGGTGTGCATGTGCGCGTGCCGGAGAGCCGGAAATCCGAAGACCAGCTGGCCAGCGCACGCATGCCTGTGTTTTGGCCATTTTTGGCCGTTTTCAGGCCATTTTCAGGCAGTTTTTTTGGGCTGTTTTCAGGCAGTTTTTTGGGCAGTTTTCTGGCACTCGGCACCCACAAAGACCAGCTGGCCGGCACGCAGAGCAGCTGGTGACAGCGCATGTGCCCACAGAGAGGGCTCTGCGTGCCACCTCTGGCACATGTGCCATAGGTTCGCCATCACGGACATATGGTATGGATCAATTCTATTTAGAGAAGGCAGTCATACAAGCCTTCTTTAAGAGCTGAAGTGGTGCAGTGGTTAAATGCAGCCACTGCAGGCTGACTGCTAGTTCAGCAGTTCAGCTGTTCAAATCTCACTAGGCTCAAGGTTGACTCAGCCTTCCATCCTTCTGAGGTCGGTAAAATGAGGACCCAGATTGTTGGGGGCAATATGCTGAACTCTGTAAACCGCTTAGAGTGGGCTGTAAAGCACTATGAAGCGGTATATAAGTAAAGTGCTATTGCTAAGCCTCTAACAACTGTCTTTGAATTACAGCTAGAATCCTAATGGCAAACAATGCAGTGTCTGCGATATAATTACAACCCATCAATAAATGGGCCACTGTATTTTGCACCAGTTGTTATCTCATGAAGAATGTTTTTCAAAGATTATCTCATGCGAAATTATTGTGTAAGCTATATGTGTTATGCTGGGAATGTGAATTATCATCACTAGGTCCTATCATCACCCAAAATTGAGTGAAGGCCCTTCTGACCATCTCCTCAACATGCCCATATGTAGTAGCCATGAACTCAGAAGAAGTTCACAACCCAAATTGCAAAGTTGTCCCCTGGGAGTTGGGCGGCATATAAATCCATTTAAATAAAATAAATTTAAATAAAGTTGTTCCTTCAGAATTACTATTACCCATCCTGAGTAACTAGACCTGTCTTTTAAGATCATCCAGAAATTGCAATTGTCTAGAATGTTGCTGCGTGTTCTTACTTCATTCATGCTACCAGAAGCACATTATATCTGTGTTGTGGGCATTTAATTGTTCATGATAGACTTTTGGATGCAATCTGATAAATAAAACTTTATAACCAGGTACCTCTTTACATGTGGGAGTATTATCCAACCAAAATTGAACTATCCAATATATTTGCCCAAGAGAAATAGTATTTTGTTGCCTTCCTGAAAGAAGCTCACATAATCTTTAAAATAGTCTCTCAGTAGAATCAGACATGTCACCTCTTCTTTTTTAATATGAATACTTTATTGTTAGTGTTTAACAAAATAAAGCATTGTTTAACAAAAATGCTTTATTGTGATATGTACCTTACTGTTTTTACCAATATACAGTATTTTACAAATGGAATATATGAATCAGCAAAAAATATACAATAAAATTGAATTCTTACACTGAGCAATCTGTAAACATATGCTTAATTTTTCCATTTAAATAAAGAGGACTTGATTGGAATGTTTGCTTATGTCCCTCCCTCCTTTGATTCAAAAATAATGATAGGCTGTGTTAAGCTGTTCTAATGATAGAACAGGGCAGCAATCCAAGATGGAGTCATAGAGATACTTAATTGTGTTTTGACATTTTATTCTTGTGTTTGCACTTCAGAAGCAATCACCACAACAGCCTAACTGTTATTGTACCCAACTATTCTGGATGTGTGGATTTTGTGTACAACATGGAATAGGCAAGTACTATATCGATCACCTGTCAGATTGGATTTGCTATATGAACTTTCCAGGTTGGCAAAACTAAGTATACATATCAGAAACTTAGGTTTTCTTTCCTCTAATAAAGAAATAATATGTTCTTCAGTCACTTAATCTGTTCAAGAATCTTTCTTCTCCTCAAGTCATATTCAAGGTCCATTACAGAAACAAACATAAGACATTTGGTTGGAATCTTTCCAGAGCCACTTCTGCTGGAAAATTCCAGAAGGCACTAGTAGTTTCTAGAATACATTTTTAATCTATTTTGGTGGTGCATTCTGAAAAAAATAAATGCATTATTATGAGATTATAAAATAATAAGAATTATACTTGAAAAAATGGTTTCTCATAAAAATTAATAAAAGTGATTATAAATTTATCAGACCCAAAATGCTTAAGTTTTACCATGTTAAAAATTAAGGATTGCAGCCTTCAAGATTTCATATATTTCCCAAGATATTCTCTCTCCTTATGCACCACTAGCTATGAAAAAGGAACTTCACTTTATGCAAAGCAAGTTTCTCAACCAAGTTAATGGCTTTCCAGAAAATACATTCCCCCTAATTTGGCAGATGATTAAATGGGCAGATTGACAATTACCAAGCTTGTCCCTGAGTCATAAATCACATGTATCTTCCTCAGTAGAGAAATCTACACTATTTTCCCCACAATGTGTATTATTATAGTCTGTCATAACTGCTACATATGTATATTCACTGGCTTTGTTCCAGCACTAGTCATGGATTACAGACTGTATGAACAGCTAGTTGCATTGAATAGAAAGTTCATTCTTATTCACATCAGAAGCCTTGCCAACAAATTCAATGGGGCCCAGATGAGCAATGTGTTCCAGTCTGATATAGATATGCATCCTCATCAATAAAATAGGTAATAAATTCTGTCCACAGGTAATATTCAAACTAAGTGAGGGGAGGAATTTATTAAAACAAAAAGGTTAAGATTAAATAACTCCTGCATGTGTTTAAGCAGCTGGCTTTGTGATCCACATAGCTCAGAAGAAATCTTTCATTTTTCACAAAAGGCCAATATAAATCAACCTTTGCACACATATGCCTAGGTATCAATCTGTTAAATCTATCATGCATATGGTGTTAAACATATTTAATATTTCAAAGAAGATAATGGTCTATGCGGAAAAATATGCTTGGCTTAATATATACAGTACTGAGAGGTGGGTTCCTGCCGGTACGCTCTTACCTGTTGGTCGCCGCAGAGCTGAAGAAGCCGGTGGCGTTCATGGCACGGGGCTTCCCCCGCCCGCTTTCCCCCACCCGCCTGGATGCCGCCATTTGCATTCTTTTGCCCTCTGCACAAGCAGAACACTTTGCGCATGCTTCTTCGGTTCTGCGGCGACCAACAGGTAAGAGCGTACCGGCAGGAACCCACCTCTGACAGTACTATGAACTTTATGAGAGTCAGATTGGTATAGTAGTTAAGGCATTAGGTTATAAACTGGGAGACTGTGAGTTCTAATCCTATTTTAGGCATAAAACCAGCTGGGTATCCCTGGGCCAGTCATTACTCTCAGCCTTAGGAAAGAGGCAATGACAAACCACTTTTGAAAATCCTGCCACAAAAATTGCAGGGACTAGTCCTGCCAGATTCAAATAATTGCAGCAAGCCAAATCTGGATGAACTGTAATCTAATTCCATGCTGGCAGATTTGAAGAAGGATCAGTATGGTTGGAAAGCAGAAGGCCTGTTGCAGAAATTTGAAGGAGATCTGGGTTTTACAGACTTAGAATTGGCAGACTTGATGAGTCATGAACTGGACTCTGTTAAGAAGCTGGACTTATCATATCTAATTGGTAAACCATTTGGACTGGACTTTCCTGGATTGATTTTGGAAAATGGATTTATTGTACCTAACCAGACAACAACTCACAAAATACTTTATACCTTGGTTCACAGTAAGACTGCTTCAACAATGGATGTGGTGGAGATATTTACAGCAGGGATTTAAGTTATTGGAAGATGAGATATTGTTGTGAAAGCTTTCACTAAAAATCTTAAGAGAAAGTTTTATTATTAAGAACCAAACAAAGATATTTGATCCCAGATGGATCAGAGATAATGATTGTGGTCATTTGTGGCAGATAAGAAGTCGATGTAGACTTTCTACAAATTACCGGGTAAATACAATGACATTGTTAACAGAGGACTTTGAAGTTTAACTTTCCTGTTGATTTTCCTGTTAACTATATTGTTTTTACATATAGTAGATAAATGACAGGCTAAGTTGGTTGTAAATACTGTAGATGTTGAAGTTTATAAATTATGAGGCTGCTTCACAAAGGGAAGAAACTGACGTCATTACAAGATATTTATTGTACTCAAGCCGAGAGAATAATGTTTGTATATGTGTTTTTGTTTTGTGTCCTTTTTAATGCACATTTTTAATGTTCTATCCATTTTTTACTGTTGTTTGTTAATTTTTTGGGGGGAATTTTTATTTTAACTGTTTGAATAAATACGTTTTAAAAGAGAATGTGTGCTTGCATGTCCCATACATACCTTCTTCAGAAATAAAATGACAACTATCTTCTGAGAGAGAATAAATGTATCATTTATTATTACTATGATGATAATTATCAGAAACAATATACATATATCAATAAAACCTGCTACAGAACATGAAAGAAGTCAGCTGTAATTTTTGTTTTCTATTTATTTGGTTCTCATAAGTAATACTCTTTTTATATTTTCTTTTTGTATATATTTCTCTTATGCTCTTAAATTCAGCTGTCCAAACCAACATTTTATGTGCTATTTCTTGAAGATAAATATATAATCTAAATCAGGGGCAGGTTGCTTACTTACCGATACCGCTGCGCTGAGTGCGCATCTCCACATTTTGTGCACATGCGCACTTGCTACGCACGCGCACCCCCTCGCGCGATTTCAGCAAGATTTTGCTTCTGCGCATGCGCAGAAGCAAAATCTCGCCAAAATCACACGCACGCATGCGTTCCCTCGCGAGATTTTGGCAAGATTTTGCTTCTGCACATGCGCAGAAGCCAAAAAGCCAAAAAATTCTTTTAAAAAGATGGCAACATTTGCAACTGTCCGGTGAAGACGGCACCGGAGGAGTTGCGCACAAATTGCGTAATTGGCTGGTCCCTACTGGAGCTGCGCACTGGACCGCACTGGTAGGAACCCACCCCTGGTCTAAATGCAATCTTTTTGTTTCCTGGTATATTTTGATAATGAAAAATATCTAATAATGTAACCACAAGTAGAATGAGTCTTATAATTCTGGAATTACCAAACATAACAGAATTTTGAAATGGTGCTTCAGAGTCAGCACATAATGCACACTGGATTATTACAAGAACCAAGTCATTGGCTAAGGAATGCATGAATTATGTTTGTCAAGAAGACAGCAATTAACAAATTAAAATGTGCATAGCTAAGAATTATTTCAATTTAAAAAGAAAATATCAACTCTCAACATTATTAGTATTTCTTTGCAAACCTGGACAACTTCCAATCCTAGAATTCTCAGCAAAGAGCACTGAAGAATAATTTCTCTCTTTTGTGATTGTCACTTGTGAGTGTGGACTGTGGTTTGTAAAATCATCTTCCTATCTGATTGAGTTTATGCAGAAAAGAATGAGATTCTGTCCCATTTGTCTAAAGGTTGTTGAAATCTCTGGAATAACTCTTGTAGGTGAGATTCATCCATTGAGTAAAAGTACCTCAGGACTGAAGTGATCCCTTTCATCCATGGAGAACAGATTCTAAACCCAATCCGTAGATTCTGTGAGGAAAACAAACAAACACAATCCTTAACGTATGCAACAGAAGAACTATTCCCACTATTGAAAATGAATTTTCCTACATGAATGAGTAACTTTTAAAAAGTAACAATATGCATTTCTGTATAAAAATATGTTGTGTACTGCTTTTGTAATTTCTTTGTTTACTGGTGGAACATTCACATAAATTTATTTGCAGTCAAAGAGTTCGGCAGTGTTTCCATTGCAAACATCAATACTTTAGATTGTACTAAGTTCCATTATTTATGTTCCCTATCTGAGCTCCAGATAAATCAAGATTCACCTAAAAATGTAAAATAAAAATAAAAAAGTAGCCACAGTAAACAAGCATAGAATAACCATATATTAATTCTATCTTCAATGACATTTGATACCATATAATAACCTTATGCTATATTTCCTTCCACGTCAAAATGGTTTTTGCTGTTTCACTTAATGTATTGCCATTCTCAAACAAAGATGTAGCTGAAGCTTGCCTATGGCTATGCAGCACTCTGTACTAATGCAAGCTTGATGAACAGCATCAGGACTCCATTAGAGATGGAATGTTTTATTTAAGTACTCAGTTGGTAACTGACTAACATATTTCCCTTAGCACTTTGCTCACCCTAATTGTTAAAACCTTTCTTGCCATTTCAGAAGTTTCAGAAGTTTCGGAACTCTGAGAACTGTAAACACCTGCAGATTAGGCAATATGGAAAATTATGTAAAAGAAAATATTGGTTATGCTTTTGTTTTTAAAAGAAAAAAAATGCCCTATGATCTGATTTAAATGTTTTTTTTAAATAAAATGTTTACTTCTATATTACTCAAACAGGTTGTTTTTTTTTACCTTCTGTCATCTAAATTACCTTGTCATTATACAAATATATATATTTCTATGTACAATTTATTTATTTATTTATTTATTTATTTATTTATTTATTTATTTATTTATTTATTTATTTATTTATTTATTTATTTATTTATTTATTTATTTATTTATTTATTTATTTATTTATTTAGTGCTCTTCTATGCCGCCCTACTCCCTGAGGACTCAGGGCGGCGTACAACATTTTAAGGAACAACTAAACAATAAAATTATTAAAAACAATTTAAAAGAGTTTTAAAAAGACATACGAAACCATGCATACACGGGGGAAAGTTGTCTCAAAATCCCCCCGCCTGCAGGAAGAGCCATGTCTTAATGGCTTTTTGGAAGGCCAGCAAGGTGGGGATAATTCGGATCTCTGGAGGTAGTTGGTCCCAGAGAACAGGGGCCCCTACAGAGAAGGCCCCAATAATATTTATTGATAGGGCAAAATCAGTTGCCATAAATCAAATTCAGTGGCCATAAATCCAGAAACTTCGAGAATTGAAAGGAGATTCCTCCTTTCTTAAAAATCTGGCATATCAGTATGTAATACTCCAGGCTGAAGTGGAGAGAGGGGGGGAGGGAGGGAGGGAGGGAGGGAGAGAGAGAGAAATGTTTCATTACTACTGCAATGTTTACATAAATGGGAGACAGAGATGGGGAAATTCAGATTTCAAATATATGCTTACCTCTTCTTTAAAGTTAGCATTGTAAATGTCTAACAGTTATGTTTTTCAGAAAAGTAAGGTGCGTAATGACATTTTTGTTTTAATTAGTGACTTGTCTCATAGTGGTCATGTTTAGAAGAAAGAAACAAGGAGTTTCTTTAAAGAACTAAAAAATATATAGTCTGAATGCCAGAGTTATGTCAAACATAAATGAGTTCAGCACTGGAAAAGTTCATAGCAGGTATTAAAGAATAGTAGGGTGGCAATATCAGACCATATGCCCAATTCCATAACTCTGAGGTTTTGCTGGGCTGAATGTGATCCCTCATAGTCTTAGGTGCATACCCCTAGACCTCCAAAAATTGTTACAAGATTGTGATTTTTAATGTTATAAGGAAATACAATTATTAAATATGTAATTGTAAAGTAACCCTATTAAATTTATTTCATTGCTCCTGGTATAAAATTATTTTTTGCTCTATTTTAGCAGCATAACCTTTAATGATCAGGTTATTGTATGTCTGTCTGCAGTATTGAGTTTAGGCTTTCATGGTAGTCCAGACAAGGAGCACCAACCATGAGTACTTATATTATTTTTATTGATAAGGTTACAGAATCTTGCAAGTCTCAGAGTACACCTCTTCTCTCTTGGCTTTACAAGTCAAGAAACTAGGAAGGGTCCCCTCTGAGACATTCCCACACCCCCATTCTTCTGTGGGCTAAGTTGCCTCTTACCTGCCTAGTTTCAACTTCTTCTCTTGTCCTGCGAGGACATTCTCACAGACCATTAGAATTATACTGCAGGATTAGATGGCTATACAGTCTAAGAAGCATTAAAATGCTTAATTTTAATTAATATTGTAGCATAACTGAATCTTTTAAGCTTATTGTTCAATCATAACAGTGAATGCAGATAAGGAAATAGGGATGGGTGGGAAAATTGGTGAGAACATTCTGAGGCAAAAGGGTCTTTTCACTTATGATCATACATTTTGAACAAATATGGGAACCATTCCAGGGTAACCCACTGAGAGTTATGGGTTCATTGCAGAGCAAGTCAAGAGGGAGTTTCTTAAAACTGATGTGACTAATTGGACAAGATTAATAGTTTCTCAAAAGCCATAATTATTTCAGATCCTATTTCATTTAAGTGAAACTAGTGGCCTTAGGTCAATAACATTCTTCAATAATTCTTGATCTAGTTGCAAATATCCACTAATACTTTAAGCTAGAAAAACAATTCATTACTCCTATAATTCTTTACTTACAAAGATCACCAGAAATGCTCAGGAGTGGGAAGAAGTTGCCCTGATAGTTATAAGTTACTATTTAAGTCACAGAAAGAATTGCCTTATTCCTACCAATTAAGAGAAATTTGCTGAAAGTATTGTAAGGAAAAGTTATTTTATATAATAATGCTATTAATTAAAGAGTTTTAAAACAATCTTTTATTTTATCACTCCATTTTGTTTATGAGGAAGGGGTAATAAAAGACCTATTTTTCTTTGAGTAACCAGTGTTTGTGATTGAGTATAGCTCTTCTCAAAGTCCTATAATTTGTTATCAGATTGTAATTTTTACCTGCATGAGAGGGTAGGAGAGAAACTGGGAATACATTTTGCTTAATGTGAATAAATGATAATGATGATGATGATGATGATGATGATGATGATGATGATGATGATGATAATAATAATAATAATAATAATAATAATAATAATAATAATAATAATAATAATAATAATAATAATAATAATAAATCAATAGAATTTAGGCTTACATACTGCCCCATAGTGCTTTACAGCACTCTGTGGGTGTTTTATAATGTAGAAGCATTATTTGCATATTGTCCCCAACAATCTGGGTTCTTATTTTACAAACCTCAGAAAGGATAGAAGGCTGGGTCAGCCTTGAGCTTCATCAGAATTGAACTCTAGGCTGCAGGCAGAGTTTGCATGCAATACGGCATGCTAATCACTGTGTCACCAGGGCTCTTTATATGTGCATCAGAAATAGTAAGCCATTCAAGGAGAAATTCAAAGAGGCAAGACAAAGAACCACAGGCCCATAGATTACTTCTCTATACTCATGGGACTGTCATAATCTTAATAATCAATAAATAATAAATAAATTTCAAATTTTACCACATCAAGTGATGCACACATTGACAAACAATTGTTTAAACATCAAAAACATTTGCCAGAGAAATACATGCAGAATGATTGAATTAATTCTGTGCACCAATGTAGAGTGAATTTAACAAGCATTATATACAGGAATGCAGAAACAAAGTTTGACGCTGCCTAACTCCAAGATGATTTTGGGTGGCTCATGATAAAAAGTGATAATCAAATGCAAGCACCATTAGCAGAATCATTAAAAGAGAATGAAAATTATAATATAGTCCTGGGAAAGGAGTCACTGAATACTATGAAAAACCAATGGCCACAAATACAATCAAAAGCCAATAGTCACAATACAAATGTATATACAGACCTTCTTAAAAGACCAAATTAAGTATTTTAATACAGTTAATTTTTTTTGTCTTGTAGTTTCTGAGAGATAAGAAAAGGAATGTCTTTGAGGAAAATTAAATTTCTGAAAAAGATAAGTGGAATAAAATCTAGATATTTCAAAAAATGTGGGCAAGTCATCAATAATTCCATTGGGTCAAGCCAAAGAAGGCCAGGGAGAGTGAGGAGCCATAGCAATGAGTGCAGAACAATCCACATTTCTAACAGCAAAGCAACAGACACATGTTGCTCTGATTTGCCTCCTTTTTTTTTAATCCTCCAGAAGATTGAATAGTTTCCATACACTTGGGCCTTTAGATTGTTCTTATTCAATTCCATTGAATGCACACATTTACCCAAACTCAATAAAGTTTTTATTTATTTATTTTATTTGTCAAAACGTGTACAAGATAATAGGTATGGTATAAACATAAAAGTAAAGTAGGTATAGGTAAATTTGGACAATAGGACATTAGGACAGAGATGGTAGGGACGATGATGCGCTTATGCACACCCCTTACAGACCTCTAAGGAATGGGGTGAGGTCGACTGTAGATAGTCCAAGGTTAAAGTTTTTGGGGTTTGGGGAAGAAACCACAGAGTCAGGTAGTGCATTCCAGGCATTGATTACTCTGTTGCTGAAGTCATATTTTCTGCAGTCTAGTTTTGAGTGGTTTACATTGAGTTTGAATATATTGTGTGCTCATGTGTTGTTGCGGTTGAAGCTGAAGTATTCATTGACAGGTAGGACATTGTGGCAGATGATTTTATGAACTACATTTAGATCAGATCGAAGGCGACGTAGCTCTAAGTTATCTAAGCCCAAAATTTCAAATCTGGTGGAATAAGGAATTCTGTTGCTAGCAGAGGAGTGGAGGACTCTTCTTGTGAAATATTTCTGGACTCTCAATTGTATTAATGTCCGATATGCAGTGCGGGTTCCAGACAGGTGAGCTGTATTCGAGGATTGGTCTGGCAAATGTTTTGTATGCTCTGGTTAGCAGTGTAATATTGCCAGAGAAGAAGCTATGCAAGATTAGCGTAACAACTCTTAGTGCCTTTTTGGCAATGTTGTTACAATGGGCTCTGGCACTTAGGTCATTAGATATGAGTACTCCAAGGTCCTTAACAGAATGAGGGTTGTCTACAAGATCGTGTCCTCCAAGTTTGTATTTTGTGTTCGGATTCTTTTTGCCAATGTGTAAGACAGAGCATTTGTTGGTTGAGATTTGAAGTTGCCAGTTATCAGACCATTGTGATACATGGTCAAGGTCTTTTTGAAGGGTAGGAGTGTTGTCGGTGGTGTTGGATAGTTTAACATCGTCAGCAAAGAGAACGCAGTTGCTTATAATATGATCACAAAGGTCGTTTATGAAAAGAATGAATAGTGTTGGTCCTAGAACGCTGCCTTGAGGGACACCACTGTTGACAGGTGCAGGATTTGATAGTTGTTGAAACTATATTTACCTCTTTATTTATTTGTTTACTAACTTGCTTGAGTTTATCCCAGCATATACTGTGGCTTTCAGCGGTCACAATCTCACAATAAAAACAGAATGCAAACAACATACAATCTAAATTGGAAAAAAAAGAAAAGAAAAAAGAAAGAAAGAAATTATAAGAACAAGAGGTACATGCGATATAACTGAAAGGCTTTTCAGAAAATCTCAATTTTTCTACACATCATCTTTTTCTATACATCAGTATGAAATGAAAAAATTAAACACCCTGGACCTAAAAGAAACTCTTTGTCTGACAAAGAAATGCATGGGAGTGTTATCCCATTAAACCTTGCTGCCAAGCATTTAGTTGTTTTATTGCCTTCTCTTTCCTCAGTGAGAGAGGGAAGAATGCCAATGGAGGAACCCTATGTGTGATAGAAATGGCAATTGGAGACATTATTCTTTTTGTATCCTCAGTAAGTCATAATTTCTTCCAAAAGGAACCATTCTCTTTCAGCACAAGTGTTTGCTTATTTTCATATATCCTATCACCCTTGATGAGGGAGATACTAATGGATCCCAGAGTGTTCCCCATTCACTAACACTGTTATTTTTTGCATTATAGCTTCTCTTCTGATTGATGCCTTTGTCATAGCCTGAACAGCTTCTGGCACAAAGAATGAGCACAGACAGAATTAGTGGTTGGTATGGCTGATCAAACACAACCCCTTCCACGAGGAACATGCTGGGAGAATTTAGGCTCTTGTTTATTCTGGAGCACAGATGGCACATGGGCGAGGTTCAGGAATTGGGTAAACTCAGCAGCTTCTCTTCATTATCATGGATTATTTATTATCCTGTCCTCTGCCATTTCTTACTTACTGAATCAGTTGCAGGGCAAAATATCCTTGTTAGCAGTCTTGGTATCTCAGTGAAAGGAAGATGAATTGGAAAATAACATTAGAATAGTGTAACAGAGATTTTTTTTTTTAAAAAAAGTGAAGAAATGCCAGAGGAAAACCAATATAACAATAGGGGGTACAAAAACGAAAAGAAAAAGAGACATTTGATTAAAATATGAGTGGAATATATTATAAGGTGATATAGACTGGAGTGCTATTGTACAGCGCATCTCACAAGTGGAGTGGTATTTAAAAAGAAATCACTGGATACTTTCAGTGCAGACCTTTGGGTACCATTTATTGATCATAGTGCAGTCATTGAGTTGGGGTACAAATGGGAGCAAGTGAGCGAAGTGGGTTAGAGGAAAGAAGTAACAATAATATTTATTTTCAGTAGGTGAAAATTTTGCTTGTGAGTACTTGATGGAGGGGAGTGTAGCTGGTAAGAGCAACTAGAAGTTGTCAGAATATACTAATTTTCCACTAGTTAGCTTAAAGACTTTCAGCCCTGGCTCAGCTCATTGTTAATGAGACTTCACTGATGCTTGTACTTAGGAGAGCCTGTTCAGGGTCCAGTTGAGCTATCAGGTCATTAAGAGACATTAAACTCCAATCTTTTCATGAAACAAATGCTTACTACTTCATGCAGTAGTGGGTTTCCTGCAGCAGGTTTGCATATCACAGTTCTGATTCAATGGATATTCCCGCTTAGATATGAACATATTCAGAAATTCCTTCATGCTCTGGTTGTTTTTAAGCCAGCCTTATTGACTGGTATCCTCCAGGTGTCCTGGGGATCCTCCTGGGCTATCCCAGCCCACCAGCAAGGCTTCAGATTGGAAAGTCTGTATCATTGCCTTGAAGAATGATAGATTATGACATTAAATAATATTAAAATTGGGGCTTTTTTCTTGCACATAACTTAGTCTTAATTTTTTAACTTGTGAAATTGTAGTTAATGGTGTAGTAAAACACTGAAATTATGATGTTCATGGATGGAGAAAAAAGGGATGAGCTGTACTTATTCATGAGCTTCATTAAAGAGAGACAGAGCAAGAGAGAAATCATTTCCACTATTAAATATTATTTGTCACTTCAAATTAAATTAAATCAGACAAGCTAAATGAGGATGGTGTAATTAATAAAAGGTCATCTCAGGTCACAATCTTATATTTGATTTATGCCGGCTGAAGGGTTATTAGATTTAGAAGATGTTCTTCTACTCCAACAGACTTTCATTTATACTACCCTCATGACATGAGTGAAATTGTTGAAATGGGTTAGAACTGGAATGGGACCTTCACAGGACAGGAGTGTAATGTGTCACATGCCAGATTATTTCACCATAGGTGATAAGAGTAATTTTATACCTATGATAATATGATGAATAATATGGTATACTGCCATTATAGAATAACACAGATGGAAGGGACCTTGGAGGTCTTCTAGTCCAACCCGCTGCTTAGGCAGGAAACCCTATACTACTTCAGACAAATGGTTATCTAATCTTTTCTTTAAAACTTCCAGTGTTGGAGCATTTACAACTTCTGGAGGCAAGTTGTTCCACAGATTAATTGTTCTAAACTGTCAGGAAATGTCTCCTTAATTCTAAGTTGCTTCTCTCCTTGATTAGTTTCCACCCATTGCTTCTTGTTCTACCCTCAGGTGCTTTGGAGAATAATTTGACTCCCTCTTCTTTGTGGCAACCCCTGAGATATTGGAACACTGCTATCATGTCACCCCTAGTCCTTCTTTTCATAAAACTAGACATATCCAGTTCCAGCAATCATTCTTTACATGTTTTTTCTTGAGTCCCCTAATCATCTTTGTTGCTCTTCTCTGCACTCTTTCTAGAGTCCCAACATCTTTTTCACATTGTGGCAACCAAAATTGGATGCAGTATTCCAAGTGTGGCCTTACCAAGGCATTATAAAGTGGTATTAACACTTCACGTGATCTTGATTCTATCCCTCTGTTTATGCAGCCTAGAACTGTGTTGGCTTTTTTTGGCAGCTGCAGTACACTGCTGGCTCATATTTAAGTGATTGTCCACGAGGACTCCAAGATCCCTCTCACAGTCACCACTATTGAGCATGGTACGAGCTCCTTCTCTTTGGAACCAACTACCACCAGAGATCTGGACTATCCCCACCCTGCTGGCCTTCCATAAAGCCGTAAAAACATGGCTTTTCAAGCAGGCAGGCTAAAATAAGACCAATGAAAACATCTGTGGTCTTCCCATGTATGAATGGTGATAATGTTTTTTTAATTTTTATAACTGTTTTTAAATTATTATTATTATTGGGTTTCTTTTTAATAAATTGTTCTTCTTGCATGTTGTACAGAGTCCCGCAGGAGTTCTGTGGCCTATAAGAATGAACAAATAAATAAAGAATAAATAAATAAATAAATATACTGTACCTGTGCATTTTGTTCTTCTTGCCTAAATGTAAAACCTTCCTTTTTTCACCATTGAATTTCATTTTGTTAGATAGCGCCCAATGTTAAAGTCTGTCAAGATCCTTCTGTATCTTAAGCCTATCTTACTGAGTGTTGGATATTCCTGCTAGTTTGGTGTCATCTGCAAATTTGATGAGTTCCCCATCTAGAATAGAATAGAATAGAATTTTTTATTGGCCAAATGTGACTGGACACACAAGGCCAATAAAAAATTCTATTCTATTCTATTCTAGATGGGGAACTCATCAAATCTATCCCCTCATCCTAATCATTGATGAATATGTTGAAGAGTACTTGGCTTAAAACAGAACCCTGGGGTACCCACTGCATACCTCCCTCCATGTAGATGCAGTTCCATTGAGGACTACACGTTGAGTTCAGTTGGTCAGCCAGTTACGAATCCATCTGGTGGTGATGCTGTCTAACCCACATTTTTCTATTTTATCAAGTAGTAGGTTATGGTCTACTTTGTCAAGGTAAATAAATAAATGCATGGTTTTCAAAGAGAAGTCCAATTAATCTCTGCACAGAAGTGGTATTCAGCCCCTTTGATATGCAAGTTGAGGGTGTACTGACAGAGTGAAGACTGTAATCCAGATCACCAGATTAAAAAGATCAACTGAACATGAAATATTCTTGCCTGGATTATCTTCTTCTTCTTCCCACCCACCTTGTATTCACTTGCTTAACCAGGTAAGGAGGCACTTTGGTGCATGTGAATAGATGATTTCAAGCAGCGTGTCTCAATTTTGGCAACTTTAAAATGTTCCCCAGCAAGCCATGACAAACATGGACGAAAGATGTCCAATTCAGCCTTGCGATTCAGCCTTGTGATTAAGTGGTACTTCCCAATCCATTATTTTAATTCTCATACCACCTGGTTTATTAATCTTCCAATCATGAGCCAAATCCCTCCAATTTCCTCCAAACCTCTCATTTCCTATGTGTTTTACACCATTTAAGCATATTCATCCTGTTTTTCCCATTCCCACTTTTATTTATTTTGTATTATTTATTTATTTCATTTATACCCTGCCCTTTATGCTGAGTTCAAAATAGCATAGACTATATTTTTTCCTCCAGATTTATTCTCACAAAAAATCTTTTGACGAAGGTGGGCCTGAGCAGTACCCCACCATCACCAGAGATTTTGCAAGGTTGGTTTTGTTTGACAGATTTTGCTGCCAAAGCAATTGGTTAATGCTTCACAAAGAAGCAATTATAGATCATCCTTCTGTCCACCAACTTCTATTCCATTTTTTTCATAGAGATTTTAAGTTCTATCAATAATTGACACCCATGGTAATTGGTGGCATTTAAACTCTTGTAATAAATTTGAAATTTATTAGGTCTTTAAAAGTCTTAAATTACAAGCAGTAAATAAATGGCAAGCAAAACATTTTTTTTAGTAAAAACATCAATTCTTTCAATTAGTGGATAGCCTTGTTGTCACATTTTACACCAACTGCAACTTCCGGACACTTTCCAAAGATTGCTCCATGCAGAGCAATATTCAAAATGGAATGTAACTAAGATGGATAATTGCATGCATGCAGGTATAACTGTCCCAGGTCCCAGAATCTTTATGTGAACCTGCTCTCTAGGGGATTCTTATTCTCCTCTAAAATAGGTTTCATTTTAGTTCCTCATCTCACTTTTTCCTTATCAACTACACATCCTTCTTTTCGGGGTTTAATTTCAGTTTATTCGCCTTCATACAATACAAAACTGAGCTGAATTAATGTTCTATGGTTGATTGCTCTCTTGGAGTTACTATAGAACAGTAGAATTGGGTGTCTTTAACACACTGATAACATCCTTCTCCAAGACTGCAGATAATCTTTCTTTTGTGATTTAATATAGATATTAAGTAACACAAAGGACAAGATGGAACACATGCTATGGATAATGTATAAGTCTGGATTCAGAGAGAAACGTGTTATGTGAAGCATGTGTTCATGTACACATTATGTCTGTCAGCAGATCCTTAAAGAAGTTGTATCATTTCTGGACTTACATGGCAGTAGCCATATCCAATAAGTTTACTGTCACCGCTTTCAGGATGTAGCCTAAAAGGGAAACCATGTACCACCATCTTCAGTCTGATTTGGAAATATACTATTGTCAGTGATACTGAAAGGTGCTGAGAGGTGCAAAAGAACTAGAAGAATTAACACAACTGAATGGAAGCCTTTTAGCTTCTTGCATCTAGTCACCAAATGACAGTCACACCCATACCTGCCAGATGCATATGAATGATTTTTCTTTAATTAATAAAAATGCCTGCTTCTGTGCTTGTAAGAAGAAGTGAATCTGTGTACATTTTTTCACATCAAGAGATAAAGGCACTTTTATTTATTTTTTTAGCATTCATGCTAATTAATTCCTGTGACCAGTCCTTTGTTATGTAGTTCCTCTGGTATTAATAAATCACTCTTTTGCAGATCTTGTTTTGTTTTATTTTCTAACATGCAACCTTTTCCATTGAAGGCAAATCTGGTTGACTGTTAGAATATTTATTTTGCTTTGAGGCATTTTGTTTCATTAAAAGTGTTGTAATTGTCAGCGATGACTTGCCTGACATTCAGAGAATGGGCTAACATTTTATTAGGAAAGATTCTTTTTGAGGAGCTTAAACCAAATCTTAAAGTCTGTTTTCCAAACTCGTTTGTGTTAAAGATGCATATATTAGTCTGTGGGCATTTGTCTCCTTGTTTAAAAACATTTTCTCTAAAACTCCATCTGGATATAAAATTACTGGAAAAGTAGTCCTTTTTCTTTCCTTCAAAGCATAAAGGGTAACAGGTCATCTGCCTGACATTTTATAATATAGAGTATTTTAGAGATTGGAGTTATTGGTCTGTATTCATTAGCTGAAGGGGACATGGGGACTTATAAAAAAGGGGGAAAGTTCAAGAAAATAGCTATTTTTGAAAGGTCACTATTAAGCCTAGTTAATATAAATTAACTTGTCCTTGGAAGAATATGTGAGTTAAGCTAGAACACAAAATTCAACCATCAAAGTGAAGGGAAAAATAGTGCCGTAAACCCTAGTTTTGTGTAATTCTAATATAACATTAGTTTGCACACTGACTACTTTATTCTATTAGAATGAATATAATCAAAGAAGCACACCTGTAGCAGGGGTCTCCAACCTTGGCGACTTATTTATTTTTATTTTATTTATTTATTTTGTCAAGTACGTATTGGTAATATACATAGATATAACATTGTTTATATATATATAAGATGGGTACTGATAAGAGGGAACATTAGGACAGGGACTTGTGGACTTCAACTCCCAGAATTCCTCAGCGAGCAAAGCTCTGGGAGTTGAAGTCCACAAGTCTTAAAGTTGCCAAGGTTGGAGACCCCTGACCTATAGGATATCCAGAATCATGATTCATACAAACCTATTCATGTCTGGGTAAAAGTAAGCTTTCTTTTTCTACAAAGCTTACTTGGAGGTAGTTGTGATTAGGAACACAGCTTAAGGAAGAGATATCTAGATAGACTAGCTAAAATTGGATCATCATCTTACTGCTGTGGCTAGGGGGGCTTTTGCACAGGTTCACCTGGTGCACCAATTGCGGCCATACTTGGAGAAGGAGGCTCTACTCATGGTCACTCATGCCCTTGTCACCTCCCGTTTGGATTATTGCAATGCGCTCTACATGGGGCTACCCTTGAAGAGTATCCGGAGACTTCAGTTGGTGCAAAATGCAGCTGCGCATGCTGTGGTGGGTGTGCCAAGATACACCCACATTACACCTATACTCCGCCAGCTGCATTGGTTGCCCATCGGTCTCCGGGTACAATTCAAGGTGTTGATCATCATCTTTAAAGCCCTTCATGGCTTAGGACCAGGTTACCTTCGGGACCGCATTTTGCCTCATACTTCCCTTCGACCGGTTAGGGCCCACAGAGTGGGTCTCCTCCAGGTCCCGTCAGCCAAACAATGCCGGCTGGCGGGCCCTAGGGGGAGGGCCTTCGCTCTGGAACCAACTTCCCCCAGAGACCCGAACCATCCCCACCCTGCTGGCCTTCCAAAAAGCCGTCAAGACATGGCTTTTCCTGCAGGCAGGGGGTAGAGACTAGTCCATCTGAGCTCTCCCCCGGGTATGTCTGGTTGGTGAATATTTTTTAACTGTTCAATTTTTTAACTTTTTAACTTGGTTTTTAATTACTGTTTATTATCTAGTGTTCTTGTATATTGCTGTACGCCGCCCTGAGTCCCTCGGGAGTAGGGCGGCATATAAGAACCAATAAATAAATAAATAAATAAATAAACTGTGATCCTTCATGAACACAGTGGATCTTAGTGGGTGTTGATAGAAACAAGCAATGGTGTCTTGACAAATTAGAACAGACATTAAATAGGCCTGGTGATAAAGTGGTGCTTATACTCGCATGCATCTGAAAGATTTCTAATAACAGGACTGTCCAAGCTTGCTTATTAATTCCGCCCTAAAAACTAGAGAATTTACGTCTTCTATTCAAGAAAGAGGCTACAACAAGAAAAGTTAAATGCTAAAACACAGTGCTCTGAAAGGTCTAAAAAAAACACCTCTCTTACCTATTAAGAAGTATTTCAATGTACCTTGTATCGGAATACACTGAAGAGTGAAATGATAGGCCAAGAGTGAATTAACTCCAATTAATATAAAGACCTTTCACTACACTATAGTTTGGGCAAACAGGTACAGAGGCAACAGAACTAACAGAAATGTATAAGTTAGTGTATGAAAGGATTTTTCTGCAAGAAAATAGCTATTGGATCCATTTCTAGTCAGCAATTGGTAGATATAGTAATGTGGAAAGATATAGAAGACAATTTTGGACACCTCTTGTGGGGAATCAGCGGGAGCCATGCTCCACCTTTCCATGTGATACATGCAGCCCATTCTACAGCCATTTTACACAAGTGTTTTGCAAAATATTGATTAATATTAACTTATTTATTGTGTTTATAATTTAAATAAATACCAGTTAAAGCATTCCTAAAATCTATAACACTAGTTTATGTTGGTATTTGAAAAATTGTATCTGGCATTGGGACATCAGCTATACTTGCAGCTATTTATGCTGTTGATATTTCACTCTTTATCATGCAGAAAATTATAGCACACTGGAAAGTAATTCCCTATCCTATCCTATGATATTATTATAGAGAGCTTATCCTATGTACCTCATCACTGAATCCTGCATATTGGCAGTTATATCTATGCAGCCAGAATAGAAAGTATTGCTATTTCCTGGCTATAAAATTCAGTCATTCCAAAGTGTGCTCTTGGATGTTTTATTTAATTTAGCTTCAGTAGACAAATTTAACAAACACTCCCAACCTTTCACAGAAAAGAATAGATGCATTTGCTTTTTGTTAAGAGTATTAATTTTTTTTTTTTGCCTAGTAATAGAATAAGCCAACTGCAAGAGTCAACACCATGGATGCATTGTTGTCACATTTGAGACAAATTTTAAAGTGTTAACATCAGTCTATACATTTTACTTCAAGAAAGTTTTCCCCCTCTTCTGTTGTGTTGAAAAATCAAGATCAAGTGTTTAGACATCATCCATTTCTGTAAAGCTTAAGAGAAAAGATATCTTACAGGGGAGATGGTGTTAGTGAACCATTATTTGCATTGTTATTGTCCTGTGTGAATGTGGAAGGAAAGACAATTGACCATGAGAGGAAAAAAATAGACTGGTTTACAACTAAAAACTCAGATGTCCCAAAGGTGCTTTTTCAAGAGGCAACTGAACTTTTTGTTTTTTCTTTGAAGATGTTTCACTTCTCGTCTAAGAAGCTTCATCAGAACAGAAGAAGCTTCTTGGATGAGAAGCGAAACATCTTCAAAGAAAAACCAGAAAGTCCATTTGTCTCTTGAAAAAGCACCTTTGGGAAAACCATAACCTGGATGACTGAGAATCTCCATAGACATTTAAAGATTTGGATGTATTTGTGGTTTCACTAATGAAGCCACATTTAACCTTTTGCCTCAGGAGTGATTTGAATGATCATTGATAGATTAATGCAATATATCATTGAGGCAGTTCTATCTAGTAGATACACCTGCAATTTGGGAACTGAAAAGATAATGGTATAAAATACCCTTGCTACAGTTTTCTGAATCTTTATTGTGGCTGCAAACAGTGCTGGTTCCTACTGTAACCAGATTTCAAGATCAGAGAAAATTGTTATGGGATGATCTTTATAAATACATCAAAAGTTGAAATATCAATACAAGTTATTCCTCCATTTTCTCTGAGACAATGTTGTTGTGTTTTTGGAATCATTAAACTGCTCATACATTTTTTTCCCCATCTAAGAATGACTTTGTGAAATATTCCTAATAACCTATTTCTCTTGCTCAGACTGTGTTGTTGTATAAGTATACCATTAATTGGAATAAATGGGACAGGTGACAACTTTATATACTCACAACATGCCCTTCCTTTGTGAAAAATGGTTGGCTCTAAATTGCTAGTCAAAACAGGAATATTTTTTTTCCTTGACATTCTACTACTTATCAAAGGTTTTGAAAGAAAACTCCCTCTCCCTCTTTCCCTTCCTTCACACTTTATTGTTTGACTAAAGCACTAAAAGCCACCCCCTCCATAGGCCCACACAATTCCAATTAACATTAATGGAGTTATGAATACACATGACTGACAACTGGGCCACACGGTGCAGCATTGGAAACATCGCATGTAGATTTACAAAGTGGCATTTCAATTAACATTTGCTTTAAAAAGTGCCAGCTGCCAGCCTCTGTTTTAATGGGAAGCCTTCCGATGAAGACAGAATCATTTTAAAATATGCTTCTGTACAAGGATGGGGTGGATAAAACAGCGGTCTCCATGAATATGCTAAACTCAGCATACTGTAGTTGTCTGCAGAGTAACCACTGATGAACCTCTTTGCTCATGTTTAGATAACACTCTACAACATAAATTTCCCTCTGCAAACTCATTACAATAAAGTTAGTTTATGAGCTATCAAGCAATCTATACAGCACAAGCTGAAAATAATGCTTTTTGGGGTTGAACAAGCATTGTCATGTCAGATTCCTCCTGGTTGCTGAAGCTTCACATGATAAAGATTATTTCTATCTTTCTTTTTCCCCTGAATATTCCAAGCAAAATCATCTTCTGAAATGCTTGAATGGATTACATAGAGGTTATGCTTTTTGCTTTGGCTTTTGTATCAAGCAACACAGCAGTAAAGTACATGGTTTCCATGCGAATGGTTCCAAGTTATGTCTATCAAGCTCTGTCTTCATTACTCAGCAGCAAAAAGTGATGATGACAGTGAACTCAATGGTTTTACTCAGTATACAGAAACTTCATAGATTTCTAATTTGGTTCTAATTAAGCTTGAAATAAATAACTGATTTGTACTATTAGCTAAATGTTCATTGGAGGGGGAAAAGTTAATCTTTCAAGTACATTGTCATCTGGTCAAAGAACTTTAGATGTTGGTGATTTCTTGGAGAAAGAATTGGGCAGCGGGGCAGCTTTCCCACCAAGACACTTGGACAAGTATTGTATTATTCATTTTCTGATCAGTTTCACACATTGTGCTAAGCCTTATTCTGCTTAATTATAATTTGCTGAATGAACTGTGCAATTCACTGAATTCACAATGTGCTAATCAATAAACCGAGTTTAATAAAATAGAATGATGATTCATACAACATGGCATATACTCCCAGGGATTAATGGTTCATTAATACAACTAATTGTTCCACAGTACACTTTCCCATTTATGATGATGACAATTTTTATTTTATTTTACAAGTGCATTTTTAACAGTAACCACAATTTTACAAGCCAAAATTAAACAGGTGGGACTTTTCTTTTATTGGAAACAAAATGAGAGGATTCTTTTTCCAGAACATTATTTCTTTATGCTTCCTGGGGACTATTAAAAGCACAAAAGAAGGAGCATTAAAATAATTCAGAGCGGGATTTTGCTCAGTCTAAATGTATCTTTGCTGCAAGTTCAAGCCAAAGTAGGACTCTTGAGAAGCCTTCTATTATTACCTTCTCTATTAAGTATCAAAGCTTCTAAGTATCTTAGATATATGGCAGCACCGATCTTGTGAATCACTGAAAATAAAGTGATTGGAAGTTTAGTATGTTGGATAGCAATGTAACTGTTGTCCTCAAAATTTAAAACATAGCATAGGAATTCTGCATCTTCAATCAATTTCTTTAAAGAATACTTAGGGCTGCTGTGCTAGAATGTGTTAGAAAGAGATGCAGCACTTTTAAAGGTGCTGCTAATGTGGGAGTCTTTTCAGACTGGCTATGTGTGCACATGTAAATGGATCTTTGGGATCGAACACAGCAAGCAGAGAAGGAGGCAGAGGGGGATTATTGGGACAAGGAGTGGAGATAACCTGATTTTTCAGTGGTTGGAATCAGTGGCAGTGAAGGCCTATGCAGTGGGATGCAAAATATCTTTTCTAGTTCAGTGGCTACTTCAGGATGTTGTAGATTTTCTTCCATCTCCCAGAAAATTTGGCTCAGCGCAAAGCTCATTTCCTTGAAGCTTTTATTTATATAATCACTATGCATTAATCACAATCATTATTTCAGCACGCATAGTCCATTAGTATTATGTCAGTCATGCACATATTAGCAGCCATGTATATTGCTTTGGTGATGTGTACAAGATGGATATATTTCCTCAAATCATTTTGGAACCAACTCTGGGTACTCCTGTGGTCAAAGGCTGTTACTAAGCACCAAGAATTAACTAAAGTCTCTCTCTAAATAGGCTCTCTAAGCCAGTTTTAAACCTATCTAGCTGGGTGCTTTTGTGGCAAAGGCTGTGACAAAGCACCCGAGGTTTACTGAACTTTATGTCTAAGCAGCATTACTCGCCAATGGAACCATTTTTGCTAATACAATTGTTTTGTTTCCACATGACCATCACGAAAAGAGAAAATGATTCAAAACAAAACAAATATTATAGCCTGAGAAGTTTGGGATTGATAAGGAATATTATTTTAATATCTGGTAATCAGTTTTCCATTCTGTGAAATAATACCAGAAATAAACTTGAGACACAATAACATATACTCTCCTGTGAGTTGTTCAGGAGTGCTGTATCTGGATTGCAAATATTCTGATGACCACCAGATGATAGCTACACTATATGACTAAAGCTAATATACCATCTCATTAAGTTTCAGAGGGTCCAAGGACCCAGCAGGGCCATTCATCTCTTCCAGGGCCTATTTTACTGACAGTTAGATAATGATGAAGATGATGAAGATGATTGATGATTGATGATGATGAAGATAGATAGATAGATAGATAGATAGATAGATAGATAGATAGATAGATAGAGTATAGATAGATAAATAGATAGATAGACAGATGATAGATAGATGATAGATAGATGATAGATAGATGATAGATAGATAGATATGAGAGAGAGAGAGAGAGATGACAGAGACAATAGATAAATAGATGATAGATAGATAGATAGATATGAGAGAGAGAGAGAGAGAGAGATGACAGACAGACAGACAATAGATAAATAAATGATAGATAGCTAGCTAGATAGCTAGCTAGCTAGATAGATAGATAGATAGATAGATAGATAGATAGATAGATAGATAGATAGATAGATAGATAGATAGATGATAGATAGATAGATAGATAGATAGATAGATAGATATGAGAGAGACAGAGACAGACAGACAGACAGACAATAGATAAATAGATGATAGATAGATAGATAGATATGAGAGAGAGAGAGAGAGAGAGAGAGAGAGAGAGAGAGAGAGAGAGAGAGAGAGAGAGAGAGAGAGAGAGAGATGATAGACAGACAGACAGACAGATAGATAGACAGATAGATATAGAGTAAATATTTACTCTATATCTGTATATACTGTGCAGAATTATTTCCAGAGCTTGGGGTTCGAACTTAGTAGTATAGGGTGTAGGCTTACCTTTTCAGAGGTTTTACCAGTATATAAGGAACAAAAAGGAAAAGGGCAGTGTATAGCGGAGTTTAATGTGTAGCTAAAGGAATGGTGTAAAAGGGAAAGCTTTGATTATATTAGTCATGATATCTGCACCTAGTTCAATGAAAAACTGTACAAAAGAGATGGTTTGCATCCATCAAAGAAAGGGACTGAGTTACTTGGCATTAAATTCACAGATTTTCTGGATAAGCATTTAAATGAACAGCAGGGACAGAGAATTAATTAATACAGAACATTTCTGTCCCCAGCAATCTAAAATTAATAGGGTTATCAATGCATGTAACATAGACGTTAAGGCGGGTAAGAATATCAACCTTGCTGTCAAGCAAAAACAAGCATTTAATAGCGAGTGCTATACCATGTGCACTAATGAAACAGTTAGTAAGGCAGTAGGGGACAACACAGGTTATGTAGAAAGTAAGGAATTTAAATTATTTAAAAGAAATAGACCAAATAAAAGAGGAGGTGGAGTTGCACTATATATAAGAAATAACTATATCTCTACAGAAATAGAGCACAACAAAGATGAAAAATGCATTTGGATTAATGTAAAAGGGGGGGGGGATGACATTGCCATAGGTGTATACTATAAGCCACCCAACCAAACAGAGGAAATAGATGAACTTTTTGCTAGTCAGTTAACTAAGGTATGTAGGAAGCACACCAGAATAGTAATGGGGGATTTTAACTACCCTGACATTAACTGGGAGACAAACTCTGCACCAAATGGAAGATCAAACAAGTTCCTGACAAACCTAGCAGACAACTTTGTTTCCCAAAAGGTAGAGAAGGGAACAAGGGGCTCAGCCATATTGGACTTAATTCTCACTAACAGAAATGAAATGATAGAAGGTGTTGAAGCTACAGGAACCTTGGGGGGGAGTGATCATGCAATATTGGAATTCAACATTATGCAAGCACAAGCAATAGAACAAAGTCAAACTAGAGTCTTGGACTTTAAGAGAGCTAATTTCAATAAACTTAGAGAGAGCTTGGGAAGGATTCCATGGATGAGAATCCTCAAGGGAAAAACAACTCAAGAAGCTTGGGAAATTTTAAAAAGTGAAATTATAAAAGCCCAGTCTAGCACAATACCAATGAAGAAGAAAAATAACAGCTCTCAAAAGAAATCAGCAGGGCTGCATAAAGAACTCTCTGACAAATTGAATGACAAAAAGGACAAGTATAAAAAGTGGAAAGAGGGGCAAATAAGTAAGACACAATATCAGCAAATAGCCCGAGCCTCTAAAGATGAAGTGGGGAAAGCTAAGGCTCACAACAAACAAAGGCTTTCAACAAAAGTAAAAAATAAAGAAAAGCTTCTTCCAATATCTTAAAAACAACAATTAGAACAATTAATCAGTGGAACAACTTGCCTCCAGAAGTTGTAAATGCTCCAATACTGGAAGTTTTTAAGAAGAGATTAGATAACCATTTGTCTGAAGTGGTGTAGGGTTTCCTGCCTAAGCAGGGAGTTGGACTAGAAGACCTCCAAGGTCCCTTCCAACTCTGTTATTCTATTCTATTCTATTTGACTCATTACTATCAGAAGAACTGCTCTATAGATGATGCACTTTCCTATGTGCTTCATCTTAGCTTGGCACACCTGGAGGAGAAGAATACTCATGTGCGATGCTGTTTGTTGATTTTAGTTTGGCATTCAACATAATCATTCCTCAGCATTTGGTGAACAAACTGGGCCTATTAAGTTTTAATACTCCTTTATGTAATTGGATACTGGATTTTCTTATTGATAGGCCCCAGTTTGTGTGAGTTGGAAGAAAAGTTTCCAACTCCATCTCCTTCAGTACAGGTTCCCCACAGGGCTGTGTCTACTGTTCACCTTGATAACCCATGATTGCTGTGCCAAATCTGCTACAAATCATATTGTGAAGTATGCAGATGACACAGCAGTGGTGGGTATTATCCGGGATGACAATAAAGATGCTCTTAGGGAAGAGGTGAAGGCTCTGGTGGACTGGTGCAATAAATGTAACCTGGTTCTACATGTTAATAAAACAAAGGAGATCATCATAGATTTTGGAAAGAGCTGGCATACTCCACTCAGTATCAAGGATGCAACTATAGAGGTGGTCAACAGTATTAAATATCTGGGGGTGCAGATAACTAACAACCTGAACTGGTTTCTCCACACATCATCCTTAGTGAAGGGTGCAAACCAGCGTCTGCATTTCCTGTGTTGGATGAGGAGATCACCTCTTTCTCCTTCTGAGAAAGAGACAAAATTGAGAGCATTTTAACAAACTGCATCACTGTTTGGTTGGGTGGCTGCAGTTGACTCAGAGAGAAAGTCCATTCAGAGAGTGGTAAGGACAGCTGAGAAGATTATAGGAAGCTCGCTTCCTGTCATTCAGGATATTGCTTATAAGCGTTATGTGTTTAGAGCTCAAAGCATTGTTAGAGACCCCACACACCCACTTCATGGTCTGTTTCTGTTGCTCCCCTCTGGCAGGAGGTTTATAGCTGGACTACCTGATTCTGTAACAGCTTTGTTCCCTATGCCATCCGTTTGGTAAACTCGCAAGATTCTTTTTTCTCACTATGTACATGTATACATCCGAACTAGACTGTGTTGTTTCTGTATGTCTTATAATATATGTGGGTATATGCATAATTTTGTATTTATTTATTTATTTATTTTATCATGTTTATCTAGTGTATATTGGAGGTGGTGACCCTTTGAGAGCTGTATGCAACAAAATTTCATTTTAATGTATACCAATTAGTGTACATTCAAAGTGACAATAAAGTTTCTAAGTCCATACCATCCATTTAGAAACATTCTGTTGCCCCCCCCCAAAAAAAACTGCTTCAGACTTTATTTAGGGTAGTCTTGTGATGACACGAGTCTTTCCTTAGGCAAAAATCCTGTCTAGTTTTTTTTCTTTAGATAATAGAGATGTATATAACCACAACCCATCTCTATTTTCTCTCTCTCTCTCCTTGTTCTACAACAGCGTAGGGTTATGTTATACAATGTAGTTAAACCTTTGGCCTGAAAACACAAATATATGATTTCAAAACAGGGTGTTTCTTGCTGCATAACCCACTACATACTGCTATTTGTAGCTATGACAGATTTTGAAATCAAAACACGCCCACATCGTTTGGACCAAGATCATCTATCAATATGTGCACCACAAACTAGAAAATGTAAAATATTCATATATACTGTAAGAGACACTATTTTCAAAAGCAGATGTTTTTGCAGTTTGTTACTTAAACTTATTGATTTACAAATGATTTTCTGTCATCTCTCAACATGAGTTCCGGGCCATACTCTTACTGCTCCTTTATTTGCCATAATCAATAAGAACTCTTTTCCCTAGGCACTTGTAGACAGTTCATTTAGCTTGTTTCTCAGCAAAGAATTCTTTAGGGATGCAGTAAGGAGAAGAAAAGGACCCTCATATGCCTTCTCAGTGGACCAAAGCCAAATGAATGGTCTTTCTCCTATTTTTCTGTACTGAGATGATATTATGAAATATCTCATAACATACAGATTGTTTTTAACTGCCTGTAGAAATCATAATGCCATGAAGTCAGTGCAGGTTGCTATATTGCTCCAAAAATAAAGTAGAATAAAACAAGCAATTCATCCAAGATAAAAATCTTCAAACCCTCTATAATCAATGTACCAATCAGATAACAGAAAACCACCAAGCACAGTTTAAATATATTTTGATTACTATTAGTAATTACAAGTTGAATGTGCAACAAAACATAACAGAGTATAATTACTTCCTATCAGGAGCACTTGTAGTCAGAATTTAGGTACAGCATATAATCTTCTATTTTCTATTTTCTATTTTTTTCTAATTGACATCCAACATTCTTTTCATTACCAAAATATTCAATTCTCACTCATCCTCCTTCTGCATTTTGAAAGGCATATTTTGTTTATTTTCAGATTTTTGCATGTCACACCCGAATATACTGACATCTGGACATTATTTAGCCTTCAGTCCTTTTCTCCAGTCAATATGAAGAGCCGCGGTGGCATAGTGGTTAGAATGCAGTATTGCAGGCTACTTCTGCTGACTGCTGGGTGACTGCAATTTGGCAGTTCAAATTTCACCAGGCTCAAGGTTGACTCAGCCTTCCGAGGTCGGTAAAATGAAGACCCAGATTGTTGGGGGCAATATGCTGACTCTGTAAACTGCTTAGAGATGGCTGTAAAGTACTGTGAAGTGGTATATAAGTCTAAATGCTATGCTATATCTCCACACTTGGAGGGTTGCCTTTATAGTAAAGTCTTGCACCAATTCAGAAGAACAATGCACTATGTGTGCTGATTTTTATAACTTTGTTTATTAAGAAGGTCCTTCTGATGTTTGGATAGTTTGAAGACTTGCCTTTGGAAGACACTCTTCTCTCATCCCAAGACTTGAAACTGATTCAGAAGGAAACACATAATTGAGAGTATAATAAGTCAATGATAGTCTAGAATCATTGCATTATGATTTTTTGAGGAGGTGGAAAACCATGACTCCCTCTCCCAATGATACATTTATCACTGTCTGTATTCAACAACATGGCATCTTCCAAGAGATTTTAACCAAGCAAACAATCAAGTTCAGAGAGCACAAAGGACTCCACAAATTTTAACAGGCTAGGGAGGAAATGGATCTAATACATGGGTGTGGCCACACATAAAACTTTGAGATGTAATCCTTTCCTCAGGACCAACAGGACTCAAATAATCATATTAGACCTTTCTTCACTAACAAAGGACATGCATAATTGGAGCCCAACTCAGATTGTATAAGTTCAGTTGCCTCTTGAAAAAGCACCTTTGGGACAACTGTGACCTGGATGACTGAGACTCTCCATAGACCAGTGGCTTTATAAAAAAAAAAGTCCTTGATAGTCTTTACTGGAGCCCTGCAAATATTCCTCATGCCCATTTCTAGCTTGAACCAAGCCATAATTGTGATGACAGCAAAATGAATCATATTTCACTACACTTACCATATCACTCTTACTTCATTAATCCCTAAAAAGGGCATTTATCCATACTTCATTAGATTCATTCTTTATTGTTCTCCAATGGTGCTCTAGGCATTGATTTTGCTGGGATTTCAAATAGAGAAAGTCCATATAGTGGCACTGATCCAAAGCTGTTGCTATCCACTCATTCTAGAAAGTGACTATGGTTTTGGTTGAACCATCCATCAGAGCCTCACAATCAACCGTAAGTTCCCTCTGGAACTCAAAAAGATTCACTGGCTGCCTGGGCAAACCAATGGGCTGTATTGGGAAGATGCTTCAGAAAACTCCAAAACCAACAGAGGGTTATCTGACCATGACAAGGGATAGATAACAACATCCCACAAGTCCAGATTACTTTGTTTGAAGCAAAAGAATATATGCTAGGTTGGTCCTTTCTGAGGGCCTGGAAAGACTATCACTTGATAATGGGCAGGGAGAGATATGCTGGGAGATCCAGGTGAGCCTCCCTCAGCCATGATATCACATCTTTTAGTCACAATAATGTAATTGCATATTCTGTTTCTATTTTCTGTTCCATTTCACAAAATGCATTCATAAAAGCAACATTTGCTATGCTAAAGGGTGGTGGTAGAGAAATTAATATCTCATTTTCGCTAATTCTGGGGTTAAGATAAGAAGCATGCCAAAATGTAAAACAACACAGCATAAGTATGTTAAAATCATTTTGGAAATGCAATATTTGACATGTAATTTTATAAGTTTCATATAATTTATCTTTTATGTGAATCAATGGCAGGCATACAACCTTAGGATCCATTTTGACATCTGAAATCCACTTTGTTAATGATTTGCTTATGAAAGAACATCAACTTTCTTAATCTGGTGAATTTTAACTAAATTTATTCACTTCCTTCTTCTGCTAATTAATGCTAATGTCACAAATGGCAAAAGATTGAGAAACCAGAAGAGGCATTACAGATATGAGTACACTGATACACTTTCCACAGTTTAATTTCATGAGATAAGTTGCATTTCAAATATAAAAAGGACAATTGTTATCTAAATCTTATTCTTTCTAATGATCTTTTATTCTCTATTTCTTATAAACTCATTCTGATTGGGCAGTGAAGTCTTCCTTTTTGTCCCATTCTGTACTCCAGGGAGGGGAAAAACTTTCAGGAACAGAGGTTGGGGTTGAGCTTATTAGTAGTAGTACTGGACAAAGTAGCAATAGCTTTGTTTTTTTTCTTCTGGAATTTGTAACATAGAGGTTAGTGGAGGCAGACATTCCTTGTTGTTCTAAGCATAAATGAATATTTATATATTTTTAATTGCTATTCTCTTTCTCAGTTGTTTCTCATTTCAATTACGAGAGGCGCAAGAGACCCACAAAACAGAAGGCCAGTGGATACAGACAGAGCATGGTTCCTGAACCCCCATAAATATTATCATCAAATGTATAGATAGGTCTATCCAGCGAGCAAAGCCCTCTGCATGGAGGAATTAATAGCCCGTTGTGGAGTTAAGATGAAGTTAGGAACATGTTTGTGCATTATTTAGTTCATGTCCATATAATTCACAGTAAGGCTAAGAAGCATTTAGGAACATGTTCCTGAACATTTTTCCTACTGAAAAAGATACTATTGTATAGACATATATAACCCTTTCCTGGTGAAGAGCTGATAGGGAAGAGAACCTTGTGGCCTAGAGGTTAAAATTGCTGCCTTACAAGCAGACTGCCCAGGTTCAAATCCCACTAAGGGTATGGCTATCTGACGAGAGCAAAATAGCTCGAAATAGATCTATAATAGTCTCCCTTTATTTTCATTTATCAGCAAAAATTGTTACACATACAGACAATATAGTTTGTCGGCTATAGTTTATATATATATATATATATATATACATATACATATACATATACATATACATATACATATACATATACATATACATATATATATATATATATATATATATATATATATATATATATATATATATATATACACATATACATACATACACATACGTACACACACACACACACACACACACACACACACACACACACACACACACACACACACACACACACACACACACACACACACACACACATATATATATATATATATATATATATATATATATATATATATATATATATATATATATATATATATATATATATATATATATATATATATATACTGGCTACAAAACTTTTCATTTGAATGGATTTGCCATCTGCTTTATAACTAGAAACTCTGCTCTCAACATTCCTGACTTCAAACAATATTAAAATTGAATTTTGACAAAAGTATTCAAAAGCATATACACATCTTTACACTGAACATATGCAGTATTTCCCTTATATTTATCTGCATCAGGATGTGGGAGGCATTATTTATTTACATATTCACATCCTAACCATATTTCATTCCTTTATGTGAGCAAAGATTTTCATAAGGCTGAAATGAGATGGAGGAATTGTTTTTGGTTTGTCTCACTCAGTATAATGAGTTTTCAGTTGCTTTGCCTCCCCCCCCCCCCGGCAACTCAGCTTCAGTGATGAAGGCTGGATTTCAACTGTCATAACACCATATAGTTCACTAAGGTAGCAATCCTATATACAGGGAGTAAGTTATAACTTATTGATTGCTTAAGTACCAAGTAGCTTCACATTATCCCCTATAGCTCTTGACTCTTAGAGATTTTCTGCTTTATATCTACCGGATTAATTTGTCTTCTATAAATTTTCCTTTGCATGATAAAAGGTCTGGAGTTAGAAGGAACAGAGAACATAGTGAAATTAATAGTTTAAGGTTCAGGGCAGGGCATGCAAGTGAGTTCATTTCATTTTTTTCAAAACCTGTCTTAACAATTGGCTTCTCTTCACTTCTTGATAATTCCCACAATTTGTCCAGTTGCCTTTATTCTGCTTTTTGGTCTTTGGCATAATCATCCTTAACCATTTCTTTGATTTTGTTCCCTAAAAAAATAAGATTCAGTATTTTAAAGCAGTTCCCAATGTTCTCCTTTAAAATGGAGATACTGTATATGCTCAAAACCATATTGTAGAAACAAGTTGATTTTGTACTACTTAAGCTTGACTTGGAACTTGCACATGAACAGTTAGTGAACTTTTTCATAGTAGTGCCTAGCCACATCTTTGCTGTTATAATTGAGCTGTTCCACTTACATCAATAATAAGTTGATTTGATTTCTGAGTGCAACCAGTGGTGTTCATATATGCAAGTGTCATTGTGGTTATGTAAAGAATGTGTTAGCAATGAAGAAATCATTAGATTTGCAGAAATTGATAAGTCAGTTATTGATAAGCCTGTTCGATTTCTATACAGTCGGTTATAGGCCCGTAGTGGCGAACCTATGGCACATGTGCCAGAGGTGGCATGCAGAGCCCTCTCTGTGGGCAAGCACGCCGTCGCCCCAGCCCAGCTCCATCGCATTTCTCAGTTGTGTTTCTCGCCATTGTTTGCAGGGAAACAAAAGTTTGTGGGACTAAAAAAAAATTAACTCAATCAATTCAGGGGTGAAATCCTTCTGGTTCGCTCTTACCTGTCGGTCGCCGCAGAGCCGAAGAAGCTGGTGGCGTTCGTGGTGCGGGGCTGCCCCCGGCCGCTTCCCCCACCCGCCTGGATGCCGCCATTGGAGTTCTTTTGCCCTCTGCACATGCAGAACGCTTTGCGCATGCACAGAGAGCAAAAGAATGTCAATGGCGGCGTCCAGGCAGGTGGGGGAAGCGGCTGGGAGCAGCCCCGCACCGCGAACGCCACCAGCTTCTTCGGCTCTGCGGCGACCGATAGGTAAGAGCGAACCGGGAGGATTTCACCCCTGACCAATTCCAACTTCTCGCGAAAGAAAAAAGATCTTGTGAAGTTGGAATTGATTGAGTGAACTTTTTCACTCAGGCTTTTCACAATGGGGGAGACTGGGTCCCCTCCTCCTGAAGTCCATTATGACGTGGAGCCACAATGAGACCCTGCATCGTCTCAGCTCATTCTGGCCTCCCGAATGTCAGTTGCTTTTCCTGCAGAACTGCCTTTGTTGGAATGCCCCGCCTTCCTGCCAGCCAGATGAGCTTTGGCACACTGCTCCTAGGCTCATTAGCCTACAGACATCAGATTCCCACCATCTAGCACCAGTTCAGGGGTTCCTTCCCCCCCAGGGGGAGGGAGAGAGGGGGGGAGAAAGGGAAAATGTCATTTATATTATTTTGTCATTGGTCACATTGAACCAAAGCGCTATCCTTATTAAATCCTTCCTGACTAGGAAAGCAATGCCATTCCTTCTTTGTTTTACATATTCTGGATATTAAGGAGTTTGAAATTCTATTTGCTTGTTTTATTGTTGTTGCAAGAGAGATGAAGTTTTGTTAGGTCTTGTATTTGGGATTTTACTTCTGTAAGCTGTTTGGCATCACCATGAGTTGGACAACCATATACAGTTTCTTAATAAATTTTAAAAAAATGCTGATACCTAAGATGTCTATGTGTGGTCAATTCATTTCATCCTTCATTTCATTTGTGTTGGGTTTTCTGTGTTTATGCTTAAGGATCATGTTCCCACTGTAATTCTGTCTTTATAATTTCATTTTTTTCCCTGAATGCCAACATCAGTAGTTAGGCATCCCAAAGGATTTGATCTAGCCATGACATAAACACCATTAATGCTCTCAAAAAAAAATCCTCAGCTCTTCCTCAGTAATGTGTTGAGTGCTATCTGACCTGAGGGGTTCATCATCCAGCATTATATTGTCAATTATTTTCTATCTTTTATACATGTTTCTTTGCTGTGGTAAAAAGTAATATAGGAATGGTTTACTAGTGCTTTCTCCCACAGGGTGATCATCTACATGCAGAATTTTCTAATATTCACCTTGTGAGTGAGATAAGCGGTATTTAAATTTGACAACTAAACAGATATTGCCGTTGTCAAATATAGGTGCCTGCTTCTTTTAGGTAGACAGCTGAGAAGACATTCATACCTTCTTGGCATATATTCCTAGTGTTCTTTATTCATCCCTTTAGCATTGTGAGATACTTCAACAGTGGTTCAACACTCCCAGATGAACTAATTCTGCTTTATTCTAAAGTAACAGAATCTTTCATGTATGAAAGTATATTTCTCACCTATTGCCTTTACCGGCCAAGGAATTAGGGAGGGTCACTTCTAAGACATTTGCCATGTCCACATTCCTTCTAAGGATTAAGCTGCTTCTTATCTGAACATTCCCTGGGCTGTGGCTCTTCCTCAGTGGTGAAATCCAATTTTTTTTACTACCGGTTCTGTGGGTGTGGCTTGGTGGGCATGGTGTGGCTTGGTGGGCGTGGCTTGGTGGGCGTGGCAGGGGAAGGATACTGCAAAATCTCAATTCCCATCCCACTCCAGGGGAAGGATACTGCAAAATCCTCATTCCCTCCCAATATCCTGGGGGAAGGATACTGCAAAATCCACATTCCCTCCCCACTCCTGGGGGAAGGATATTGCAAAATCTCCATTCCCACCTCACTTTGGGGCCAGCCAGAGGTGGTATTTGCCGGTTCTCCGAACTACTCAAAATTTCCGCTACCGGTTCTCCAGAACCTGTCATAACCTGCTGGATTTCACCCCTGCGTCTTCCTCCATTTCTCAAGGTCATTCACACAATAACATAGCATCTCTCTCAGAAACACCATCCCCTTCCACCAAAATGAGGCAGCTCAGAAGTACTTGATGGGGGTGGGTGGGTTATCAATTGCTTTAATTATACATAATATCAATTTTGCTTCCATTTTTTGCAAAGTGACCTGAATGTTAAAAGGATCTCCTCATTGCTATATTTCCAGGCAACAAAATAAATTTAATACACCGATAATTAGATGTGATATGCGATTTCTTAGACTATCATATGTTTAGCTGTTATTTTAGACATATGATATTCTAGAGATTAATGAAGCGGTCCAAAGCCTTTTTATAGTGTTGAGCTTATTTTAAGCAAGTTCTCTTGCCAGTATTGCATACAATAATTCTTGACTAATGGTGTGGAAATACTTTCTTTAAATCAAGCATTAGGAATTCGTAAGGTTCATATTTCCAAGACAGGAAATAATAAGCTTCAGTCTATTTTCTTCCCTTTGGTGATTTGCCAGAGCCTAATAAAATTGAGATGTACTGCAAGTTGGTAGCATGAAGACAAAGTTTTTCCACTTGGGTAAAGTCATCACTTCTGTTCAATACATTTAATATATTTTAATTACATTTCTACTGTGCATTTTATATATTTTGTTCTATACTACTTTATGTGAAAGTTTCAATCCTAAGCACATTAGCCAAAGAGTAAATTCCATTGGGCACAATGGAAGTGGCTCTCAGGCTGTACATCTTGAACTAAGAGCATTAGGCTTAGAGAGGGGGGAGGATTAAGATTCAGAGATGAAGTATAACAAAGGAAGAATGGGTAGGCTCCTCAAAAATGGAGATTAAACTTCAAAGAAAGGAAGCAGGCAATTGCCATGTGCATAAATAAAATAAAATAAAATAAAATAATTTAAGATCATACTATCTAAATATCTACTGCTCCACAAGTCTAGATTACATTGTGTTTCTTCCTGGGTTCTAAAAGATTTCATTCCATAAACTGGGGTAAACTTTCTTTTCCTTTCCCGTGTCCAGCTATTCCTGATGAGGGGATTCAAAGAAGAAAAAGTTCAGACAAACTTCTCCCTTGATGTTCAACTTTGGTAGACAACAAGTTATGGTTTGACTGATCTTAATTGCTAGATAGGCTGATATGCATCTTCACGAGTTACAATTTTTAAAAAGTTCTACTCCTGCCTTAGGCACAAAGCCATTTGGGTGACTGAGAGAAGACATTCTCTTAGTTCTAGGGAAAAAAATTAAAGGTGAACCATTTTGGAAATGTTGCCAGTAAAATTACAGACACTTGTTTATGTGGTTGTAAGGGATCACGATTGACTTGGAAGCAAATAAATAAATAAATAAATAAATAAATAAATAAATAAATAAATAAATAAATAAATAAATAAATAAATAAATAAATAAATAAATAAATAAATAAATAAATAAATAAACAAACAAACAAACAAACAAACAAACAAACAAACAAACAAACAAACAAACAAACAAACAAACAACAAACAACAAACAAACAAAACAAATAAACAAAAACAAACAAAAAACAAAAACAAGCAAATAAATAAATAAATAAATAAATAAATAAATAAATAAATAAATAAATAAATAAATAAATAAATAAATAAATAAATAAATAAATAAATATTCACTAATGGAATGAAAGCCCTCTCTCAACAGAGGGTGAGGGATACGACATCAACATCATCTACTGTATCTTCAATCTACAACATAGTCCTTTCAACAGTTCCAAGAAATCTCCACACCAATCTGCACCACTCAGGTGACCCTGATGACACAGATAAACCTCCAGGTGACCTGTCTGCAAGCAGTATAAAGCCTTCCATTCCCCACCATCCAGTCGGAGCTGAAGAAGCTTCTTGGATGAGAAGCAAACACTTCAAACAAAAACCAGAAAGTCCGGTTGCCTCTTGAAAAAAAAGCACCTTTGGGACAACCATGTCCTGGATGACTGAGAATCATTTATACCTTATCTTGGGCCTTGCCCTTGAGCTTCCTGTTCCTGTGCAAGAAATGTATTCTATTGGCTGTAGTCAGACTCCCATGAGGTCATGTGGGGTCATGTTTGTCTGAATCAAGTTTGGTTGAAGCCTGGAGGGTGATGAAATGTCCCCACGTGATTGTGCCATGTGTTGATCTCTGCTGATGGATAATCCTATTATGTCCTGGAGGGCCATGTCTTAATCCCATCACCCTGGAGCTGAAGGTCTTTTGTCTTGTACATAGGCTGGCCCAGTCCTGCTGGGGCTATTAAGAAAGGTGGGGGCTGCTTTCCAAGAGCGTGTTTCTCCTTTAGGGAAATATAATATTCTGCCTTTTTAATATTTCTCAAAACATTTCATCCTTCTAGGACAGGGGTGGGTGCTTTCTACCCTTTCTACCCTTCTAATGTTTGAAGCAAAGTTCTACCCTTCTAATGCTTTCTACCCTTCTAATGCTTGAAGCAAAGTTCCAGGACAGCCAGCCTATAGAGGTCTACTTAATGTTTAGTCTTCACTTTGCAGGCACTTAGCTGCAGGTTGTCTCAAAGGGCCCTATTCAGACTCATTCTGATGCACTCAGCTGCATTCACAAGTTGCTGCTATCCTTGCTGCTCCCTTTTGAGACTGTCGTCCTCTTGAGGATTACCTGTCACACCCGGCAAAGCAAGAAAACAGAGAGGTTCAACTCAAAAATCAGTCTGGTGAGAATCAAATACATGCATGAACAGTTTTGCTCATATGAGTCACACTGATAACGGATGCTACGCTGCAGCACTGAGCACAAAGCAAGGTGAAACTAAACTAAATGATGGAAAAATGGCAGTGAACGGTTTGTGTTATTCAGACTGCCTAATGCCCCATATGCCAACCTGGTTTTATTAGTGAAGGACAGTGTGTTCCCTTCACAATGCGGGAATGCTTCTAAGCAAATGAGTCTCATTTCCTGTTCAAAAGGAATGATTGTTTGCCTCTCCCACTCAGGAATGTGTGTACTTGTTAGTCCAATAGGCAATTTAAAGGAGAGTGCAGTGTTATAGTAAGAAGTAGCTGTCCAAAGAAAGTGAACGCATCAGTATACACAGAATCTGTCTCTGTGGAGGTGGAAAGGAGCAAAGGCCTTTTATGTCTTGACCCTTTCTCTTCCCTAGACAGCATCTGATCCAGTTAATTCAGTGTAGGGGCATGCTGGTCATGTTGAGGGTTTTGTCTAATGGATTGGCTTTTTGCTGGAGGTGGTTTTTCACTCAGTATTCATCTTTTCAGGTCTGCTTCCGGGCACAAGGTTAAGTGGGAGAAAATATTTCTACATCAATTTGCTTTAATTAGATCGTGGACAGGCAAGGAGGGTTTGCAAGGATAGAAAAGTATGGGGAGGAGAGGAGTGGGAAGTACCTAGGTGTATTTCCTTTTCCTTTCCTTACTTCATGCCTTATTTCTTTGGCTGGCTCGTTCTTACTCTGTTTCTGAACTTTGTTTATCCTGGAAACAAATAATAGAACCATTATTATGTATGTATATCATGGTTAAAAAAAGAGACCCAGGAATTAACATTAGCCCATCTTGGTTTCCATGCAAAGCTAGCTGTCTGAGTGCAAAACGATGTAACAGTGATATCTGAAAATCTTTAGTTTGGAATATCCTGATCTGAAACCTGAACTAGGCCGAGAGGTCTTCAGAGCCTTCCTAATGTTTAGAGCATGGGTAGAGTGCAATGAATGAAGAAGGCCTAAGGTAATCTCCATTACAAATATCACCATCTTTAAAAAGGATTATTAGTATAACTTATTTATTTTATTTATTTTATTTAGTGCTCTTATATGCCGCCCTACTCCCTGGGGACTCAGGGTGGTGTACAACATTTGAAGAACAGCTAAACAATATAATTTAATAATAATTAATAATAATTAAAATCCATTTTTTAAAAAAATCCAAAACATACATACGTGGGGGAGACCCAGATGCAATCGTCTCAAAACCCCGCCTGCAGGAAGAGCCATGTCTTCACGGCTTTCCGGAAGGCCAGCAAGGTGGGGACAATTCGTATCTCTGGGGGGAGTTGGTTCCAGAGAGCAGGGGCCCCTACAGAGAAGGCCCTCCCCATAGGCCCCGCCAGCCTACATTGTTTGGTTAACGGGACCTGGAGGAGGCCCACTCTGTGGGACCTAACTGGTCGAAGGGAAGTATGAGGTAGGATGCGGTCCCAGAGGTAAAGCCATGTAGGGCTTTAAAGATGATGATCAACACCTTGAATTGTACCCAGAGACCAATGGGCAACCAATGCAACTGGCGGAGTATGGGTGTTATGTGGGTTTATCTTGAAACACCCACCACAGCACACGCAGCCACATTTTGCACCAGTTGAAATCTCCGAATACTCTTCAAGGGTAGCCCCATGTAGAGCGCATTACAGTAGTCCAATCGGGAGGTGACAAGGACATGAGTGACCGTGAATAAAGCCTCCTTCTCCAAGAATGGTTGCAATTGGTGCACCAGGCGAACCTGTGCAAAAGCTCCCCTAGCCACAGCTGTGGGATGTTGGTCTAATTTTAGCTGTGGATCTAGGAGAACTCCCAAATTGCTAACCCGTTCCGAGGGAGTTAATTTTTCTCCCTCAAGAACCAAGGAGGGGCAGTCGACATGGTCCTTAGGAGGCAATATCCAGAGCCACTCAGTCTTGTCGGGGTTGAGCTTGAGTCTGTTTCTCCCCATCCAGATCCTGCCATCATCCAGGCATCGACACATTACATCAACTGCCTCCCTGAATTGAGACAGGGTGGTGATATACAGCTGGGTGTCGTCAGTGTACTGTTGAAAACTCACCCCGTGTCTACGGATGATCTCCCCCAGCGGTTTCATGTAAATGTTAAACAGGATGGGTAAGAGGACCGAACCCTGAGGCACCCCACAGGTCAGGGGCCTAGGGGACAACCTCTGTCCTCCTGCTAACACCGACTGCATCCTGTCGGCGAGGTAAGAGGAGAACCACCGTAAAACGGTGCCTCCCACCCCCACCTCGCCGAGACGATGCAGAAGGATACCATGGTCGATAGTATCGAAAGCCGCTGAGAGGTCAAGTAGCAGCAGGATGGAGGAGTTGCCCCCATCCCGGGCTCGCCAGAGATCATCCATCAGGGCGAACAAGGCAGTTTCTGTACTGTAGCTGCACCTGAAACCTGACTGATAGGAATCTAGATGGTCAGTTTCCTCAGAAGCTGAAGAAGCTGAAAAGCCACCACCTTCTCAACAACTTTACCTATGAAAGGTAAGTTGGAGACCGGACAAAAGTTCTTCAAATCTGCTGGATCCAGGGAAGGCTTCTTAAGGAGGGGTCTCACCACTGCAACCTTTAAAGGCTGCAGTACAGATCCCTCCCTAAAAGAAGCATTGACCACCGCCTGGATCCAGCTGCGTGCCACCTCTCTGCTGGCCGAAACCAGCCAGGAGGGGCACGGATCCAATAAACAGGTGGAAGAGCTCATCCACCCACGGCCTTGTCCACGTCATCAGAGAGACAGGCTCAAACTCCTCCCACAACGCTGGACTAAGACTAACTTGACAAGTTAGCCCTTACTATCAGAATCATTCGTAAAATTCATAGACCTGGCTATACAAATGATCCATATATGATATCCTAGATCGTATTAGTATATATGTACTGTCATATTACTGTCTAATATTTACATGAATGTTAGAATATTAATCAAAAGTAGTTGATTACTATATTAACAGTCTAAAAGAATGCATACAGAGAAAAATGTTTAGATTGGGCTTTGGTTCACACGTAATAGATTTCCTACAGTTTAAACTGATAGGCCCACTTGTACTACTTGAATGAACTTTGAATATTATCTAAAATTGACTTTGAAGTTACTGAAATTAGCTCATGATGAAGCAGGCTTAGAATATTTGCATTTGTGAACTGATTCATAGCCTGGATTTATAGCAAGTGACAAATGTGCTAATGTCAACTTTAGATACACTAAAGTTTTCTGCATATTTTAAGACAACATTGGATGGTTTTCAAAAGTGTATCAAGAATTTTCTTGAACGCCAGGCTAATTTGGTCCATGTTTGTGTTTTATAGCATTGCATCTTGATTACTAGAAACACTCCATCATGACCTGTGAATATGGAGAATGTCTCAAGCTTTTCATGGGACTGATATAGTGGAATGCATCAAAGCTAAAGAATAGAAAATGGATGAGAATGTTGGAATATTCATGACTGGGAGAGCCATGTGATTGAGTCAGCCAATTGGGCTGAAGTGTTAATTGAGCATGTCCAGAAACTTAGCAAGAAGAAGGGTGTGGTTTACTCTGTCCACCATTAAAGATTGCTGTGAAAACATCTCAACATGTGATCTGAAACAAAGTGTGGTATTGTTAATGTTTTATTCTACTTATAAAGAAGTTATTTGAATCAGCAAAATGCAGTTATCTTTTGAAGCTTCTGATTTATTGCGTAACTCTGACAGGTTATGGGCCCAGGAATCGCTCAAGAAGTAAAGTTAAAAACTGCATTGTAATTTAAAGCTGATAAGAAGCTGTCTGTGTTGTTAAAGGAACAGGCAGAGAAGAAAAAATAAAGCAGGATGGCTGCTGCTATGGAATTTAAAGACAGTCCAATACCTAAATTGGGGAAGAAAAATTATTTAATTTGGGCTGCAAAAATGGAATGTTTTTTGAAAGCAAAAGAATTATGGGACATCGTAGCAGACCCCCCACAAGTGCTTGGAGCAGCAGATCAAAAGGCTCATGACAAAGCTATGGCTTATCTTCTCTTAAGTCTGGGGGATGATCAATTCTTAAATGTAGCTGAATTAAAGTCTGCAAAAGAAATATGGCAGAAATTGAAAGCAGTACATGTCAATGTTTCTGCGTGTAATGTGGTCCAACTTTCAAGAAAGCTTTTCAGAATGAGTTTGCAGACAGGAGATTCTATGGAAGATCATTTAATGAAAATGCAGTCTAATTTTCTAGAATTGGAGCAACGTGGAGTAAAGTTTCCAGAGTCCCAAAAAGTTTTATTAGTGTTAAATAGTTTGGATCAAAGCTGGGAGACTGTATCAGCTATTTTTGAAAGTAAGCCAGAAGCAGATTTGAATTTGGAGGCTTTGAAATCGTGTTTATTGAATGAATATGGAAAAAGGCTTTTCAGCCATGCTGATGGAAAATTCCACAGGCAGGGGCCCAACAAGGGGTACAGTGGAAACTTACAGCAAGTCTCCAGCAAAATTTTCCACAGGCTGCCTATCTCTAGCAACAGGCGAGGTGTCTGCAGACAAGAGGAAAGCAGAGGCAGGAGAGATCAAGTTACACAGCAACAATTCTGCAAGCAAGTTAAAAAGCATGTTTCATTTGTGGAGAGACAAATCATCTGCAGAAAAGCTGTGCACAGAAAAGAAATATGCAAGACAAGAGACATTATTTGCAAGGACAGATTGCAGTTGCAAAAGTTTGTTATAATAACAATAGAGACAAATGGTTGATTGACAGTGGGGCTAGTCAAACAATTGTTAATAATTCTGACTTATTTTCCAGATTTTTCCCAGGAAACCATGAAGAAGTGGCCTTAGCCAATGGTCAAAAGGCTAAAATCATTGGAAGAGGCGATGTGCAAATTCCATATTTGGAATCCAGGTTTACTGATGTGTTATGTGTACCTGAAATGGAGCATAATTTGTTAAGTGTGTCTAGTTTAGACAAGCAAGGTTATGAAACCACATTTGTTAATGGGAAGTGTCTCATCCAAAGAAATGGGAATGTTTGTGCACAGGGCATAAAAGAGGATAATCTTTATGTATTGCAGGGACAAAAGGTCCCACATTGTTCCCAGATAGTTAAAAATGTAGCAGAACACAATTCGTGTGTTCATCTTCTGCACAGACGACTTGGTCATGCTAATTTTAAGGTTGTTCAACAAATGAAAGAATTTGCAGAAGGATTAGATTTGAAGGGATGTAAGGCATATTTGGATTGTGTAGTATGCAAAGCATCGAAATCCAAAGCATTCCCAGTTAGCAAGTTTAGCACAAGACAAACCACAAAAGCTCTAGAACTGGTGCATGCTGATTTAATTGGGCCTATGCAAGCCAGTTTGGGAGGAGCAAAGTATGCGCTGGTCATTGTGGATGACTACAGCAGGTTTGGGTTTTGCTACTTACTTAAGAGTAAAACAGAGGTGCTACAGCAATTTAAGCAATGGTTAAGCTTTGTAGAGAGAAGGTACAAACAACAGGTATGTCAGTTGCAAACTGACAGAGGTTCTGAATTTATGTCAACAAATTTTCAACAATGGTTGAGACAATTGGGAATAAGACACAGGCGCACAAATCCTTACACACCGGGGGAGAACGGAATAGCTGAAAGGAGGAATGGTGTTTTGCAAACAATGAAAGACTCATTACTGGAGGATTCTGGTATGAGCAGGTCATATTGGGGTGAAGCCATACTGACTGCCAATTATTTAGTTAATAGGTTGTGGAGTTCATCCATCAATAATACTCCATATGCAATGCTATATGGGAGAAAGCCTTCTCTAGCACATTTAAAAATATTTGGAAGTACTGCCTGGGTACATATTCCAAAGGCAATCAGAAGAAAGGGACAACAAAAGGCTAGAAAGCTCAGATTTGTGGGCTATGAGCCAGGCTCAAAAGGGTATCGCTTTAGCGATGGAAGTAAAAGGATAGTGATTTCAAGGTCTGCTAATTTTGCAGAACAAAATTGGAACAGAATTGATGCAAATTCTGAAAATGTCTCACTTAGTGACGGTGATCCACTTAGTGACAGTGATCCACTTAGTGACAATAACTCATTTAATGATGGTGAATCATTTACTGAAGGTGTCTATGTTCAGGGAGGAGAGTCTGAACAAGATATGAAGCCAGAAAAGCTTGAAACACAAGTACAGGCAATGCCACGTAGGTCAGAGCGTAGTAACAGAGGGGTACCGCCAGACAGGTATTCTGCCAGTAAAGTTAAAGTATTGTAATGTCAGGGAAGCTGTAAAAGAAAAATTGATACGTTTACATCATTGTTCTTCAGAGGATAATTTAGCAGACATGATGACCAAACCATTGGGTGGCGTCCATTATAGGAAATGTTTAAATCCAATAGGTTTGATGTCTCTCCCAGTAATGAAGGGAGGAGTGTTGGAATATTCATGACTGGGAGAGCCATGTGATTGAGTCAGCCAATTGGGCTGAAGTGTTAATTGAGCATGTCCAGAAACTTAGCAAGAAGAAGGGTGTGGTTTACTCTGTCCACCATTAAAGATTGCTGTGAAAACATCTCAACATGTGATCTGAAACAAAGTGTGGTATTGTTAATGTTTTATTCTACTTATAAAGAAGTTATTTGAATCAGCAAAATGCAGTTATCTTTTGAAGCTTCTGATTTATTGCGTAACTCTGACAGAGAAAAAAAATGTTTGCTTTGAAAAGCAGTTTGCCTAGAAATCAATGTGATTTAGCAACTACTAATTTGTTTGCTAAACTACTAAATTCTGAACATTTAAATCAAATGCTTATTGGCACTTTTTAATCCTGAAACCCAGCAATATTCTCAGATAGAGTCAAATATTTTCCATGATAAAGTGATACTAATGGTAAGTGGCAACATAAATAATCAAATGTATGATAATTTTGCACTGCTTAGCCATAAAATCAATCCATTTTATGCTTCCATCCATCACCTCTGCACTTTACAGTCCTTGTTCTAATTCCTCATATGGAAATGAGGAATTAATGATTGACTGAAATGTTTCTACATGAAAAATGCTGAGCTGTGGAATAAAACCATACATGGAGAAATCATAAAGACTAGGAAAAAAGAAAAGAAAATAACAGGTCTGCCTGCACTAACGACTTGTTAAAGTCTCAACCTGCAAGGTCCATTTCAGCATACATGACATATAGGAGAGGATATTTGTGGGACTTTCTGTTTCCATTGCTGATTGCCTGTTTGACAAGACCAAATTGGCTTAGCATGCTTCAACTCCATCAGCTAAACAGTGTGTCTTCACTATTGCTCTCTCTGTGTGTGTTTGTGTGTCACATATTCACTTAGCAATCATTTTGCTTAACAACCTGGTTGTTGAAGCAGATCATAGTCAGTAAATGAGGAAAGGATATATATTGAAATAAAGAATCCCATCATGTTTTACATCCAGAGTATAGACCAGGAACAATGCATTCCCATTATAAACATATCTTTATGGAAAGTCTCCATAACCCCATATAAGAAAAGTTCCATAAGTAGCTTTATAAGTTAGCTACTGAATAATAATTATTATAGTGAAGAGAAAAGAAAACCTGTTACATAGGTGGCAATATAAACAATTCTACTATATATAATTATATCCAAACTTTGCACTAAGTAGAATTAGGTACCATTGTCCCACAAGTTCATAGAGTGTTGGCAGGAATAGGGCTGTTTCAGAGAGAACACCACAATAAGTGCACTGCCTCCTGGATTATATGGTGATAAGTTTTGATTGACAAATCAAAAACTTGCTTGTTCATCCAGGCATATGCAGAATTACACTGCTCCAGGGTTTAAATTTCTGCTTAAGAACAACATTTTCTTTTAATTCTTTGAATCATCTTTAGGCTCCTTTGTTACTGCCCTTGGACTCGGAAACATTTTTATTCCAGTATTCATTATATTATTATTTTTAAAGGCCCTATCTTTTGAAATATTTATTTCTGTTGCTTTCTGTGGCTCATAAACTAGCAAATAGTGTATTTTACGTTTAATATTCTACAACCACAGGTCTATCCATTTTTTCTTCCATAGTTGTTGTCTGGTACTTGGTCACTACAATTTATTTTGTTACAATGATCAACTGAAGATCTTTCCTTTTCTATAGAAACTGACAGTAATTTGGTTCCTTGTAGCTCAAGCAAAGATTGTCCTTTGAAGTTCAAACCCTTCCTCTTGACATGCAATCATAACTGAGATTGAGTTCCTCAGATCAGCCATTCTGGTTAGCCATATGTTGAAAAACTTACGTTTATGAGACTACCCATATATATAATTTTGGATTTCCACTGCCTGCCTAGCAGATCTTTCCTTCAGTAACAACATGACTATTTGAACTATGTGATATTATCCTCAAGCCTATCTAAAGTTCCTACTATTCTAAATGTGATTTGTTCAAGTGTACTTTATTGAATAAACAACAAATTAATTGGTTTATACATCCTGGTAAACTATAAATTATGGATCAGAAACCATAAAGGCCGAGTTACATGGTCTGCAATTTACATGTCAATATGGGGGGTGGGGGGGTGAATAGATAGATAAATGAGGACATGAGTGAGATGCTTCACTATGAAATGTCATGTAGTAGCCTCAGAAGTTGGGACACAAGTAAGAAGCTTGAGCATTACATGAAGATATCATTGTGTGCCTATAATTATTTTTGCATTATCATTATATATTATGGATGCCATTGCTCACATAGCAAGCAAGTAAATGCCACTTTATACTGTGATACATAGCTGCGTTTTCATGACATACTTAAATGCTGCTATTTTTATCACCCAACAGCACACAGTTCTTTATATGTCGTTTTTACTATGCCATATCAAAACCAAATTTAGTAATTTACGTTTGTTAAATTAGAAAGTCTAATTTCTCAATCTCTATGAAGGAATCTGTTTTAATCCAGATGACAGTGAAAACTGGGAGTGTGTGGCCATTTTTGTCAATTGGATAGCTTAACACATGCAATCATTTTCATGGGGATAAACTGAATTCAATGGATTCTGAGTTCTTGATAACAAGGGATTACTGAACTTTGTGTTGGATTGCCTTTGCACCTACAGATTTATTTTGCAGATTGAATATTTTTTTGAAAAACTGTTTTTTTTAAAAAAAATAAATCTATGAAGTAAATAGTGTCAAGACATGTATCCCTTCCTATGAACTTAAAAATGATCCTCTAATATGATTAGACACTGCACATTATTATGGGCATTTAATGGAATTTTATGATTTATTGCAGACTGATTCTGCCAGCTCCTTCCCCTGAGCAAAGTCAGAAGAACATCTTGAGCCAAGGACAAGCGAAGATTTCAGTCTGCAGATACCACATAGAACTTTAAAAGTTGCTGATGGATCAAACAGCATCTCTGCCAACAAGTGCTTATAGCCTGAAACACTGCTCCTTTCCTTCAGCATCATTTCTATTATATAACATGCTTTAACAGCAAGGAGAAAAAAATTGTGATAATAGCATGGCATCAACACTGATGTGAACAAGTAATATTAGTAAGAATATTTGTGTGCTTTGGGACACAAACAAATCAGGTAATTAAGTTTTCTCAAGGAAATTTATAAGATTATACATTGTGCAAGCAGACTGTTCCCAAAAAGGATCCAGTACCTCTTTAATTGTGACCACGACTTGACGATAAAGGCTTGCATTTTGTATCTTCTGCTTTATTGCAAATCCTGCTTTGCTAATAATATTTCCCTGCATTTTCTTTCCCATGTGGGTGATGATTTTTGCATTTAATATCTTCACTAATGGAAAAAAAAGGACTACATTTGTTCATTTTCAACAGCAAGAGAAGAAGAAAAAAAGCATGGCAACTTAATTTTCAAATCCATCTCAGTAGCTACGCTATATTTGATTACTGAGATCTATTCAGTGACATAATCAGCTTATTAGTCAGATGGCTGAGACATTCTCAGCATTTTTCAGACTCTTACAAAGTCAGAGATTCCTGTGAAGTCTACAAACATTACATCAGTGATGTGCATCAGTGATAAACCATCTCATTAATTGCCCCTAAACTATCTAATTCCATTTATAGTGCCTGTTGTAATACATTTCTTTTTTCTCTCCTTCATGCTTCTCTTCTTTCTAATCTAGAAAGCTTCCAGTGCCTTTTCCCATCTTATAATTCTATGACACTCCTATTCCCTTTTTGTTTGATTTAATGTAGAACCATGTAGGATTAGAGAAGAATTCTGTGCATTTCATGGTAAGAGAACAGCAAGGAAGGAAATTCTGCAGTCTAGAAGAAAGTGGAGCAGACAACCAGGAAAGAGTATATATGGATGGACACTACATTTCACACATTCCCTGCAAACAGTTTAATCTCTAGTTATAGATCTCTCTGTGACATAGACTTTGTTTATCAAAATATGTAATCTCGGTGTTTTCAGATTTCCAAGTTTCTTCTTAATCCTGTAATCAGTACACCCTAAAACTGCACATGAAGTGCTTAATTTCTTCATCAACCCTTAACAAAGCTCATTATCCAGCTAACATTACTGATTAGGAAGATCTAATCCCTCTATCTGGCTTTCATTAATTAATTATCTGTTTCTTTTTTGGCCACAATATGAAAATGGTTTATAATTTTCTTCAAGGATGGTAGCTTTTGTAGCTAACCGGTTCTAACCCAGATTATCTTTTTTCGGAGAAGCAGCCTACAATACATTGGTTAAATATTGCTACCTAAGAATTTGTTGAAGCAAACAGGCTTTAAAAAAGTTAAAACAAGATTAAATTCTGCTTTGAACTGAAGGAATTCTAAAAACTCAAAAAAGACAAGGCAGTCTTGATGGCACTCCCATAATTAAATTAGAAACATGACTATTTAGTGAATTTGTTAGTTTCTGAGGTGAATGGGGCCCAATACCCTTGTTCTCTTAATTTACCATACATGGTTGCCTTTTATGGGAACTTAGGTTCAGCAGTCTATTTGGGGCTGTGGTACTTGTATATTAAATTTCTCACATATTAGAATATATTTGGGCATCTCTATTGTCTTGATTGTGTAACATTCCATCCAGAAAAATCTGCTCAGTATCTACTTTGCATTATTTTTATAGCAAATGAAATAGTCTACTCTGTTGATAAAGTTATTATTTCCCATATACAAATTAATATAGTTAATGATTATGTAAACTTAATACTATTTTATGTGATACAATGTTTTAATTAGTTGTATTTCTATAATATTGATAAGCCAACTGAGAATTGGTAAGCCTTTTCAAAGAGCTGAAATCACCTTTGAACCTCAACAATTAAATTAAATAACAATAGGAGGAATCTGAATATTTTGCCTGAGAGGTAAGGTGAAAGCAAAGCAATTGCTTTAACTTTGGCTTCAACTTTACAAGGGATCAAATATTGAATTAAGGATGGGAACATAAGATGTAATTAACTCTCCTAGACTTTTACTTGTCATGAAATCCTTCTGGATGAGCCAGAAGGAAATATAATAAAAGAAAGAAGGAGTGTGAAAATCCATGACTGCTAGATTTATTATTGCTTCTGACAACTATAGCTCTACTGTTTGAGTTAGTAAGACCACACCTGGAATACGGCATCCAGTTTTGGTCATTACATTACAACAAAGATGTTGAGACTTTTGGAACAAGTGCAAAGAAGAGGAACCAAGATGAAAAAGGGCCTGGAGACTAAAACACACGAAGAAAAGTTGCAGGAATTGAGTATGGCTAATCTAGAGAAAAGAAGGACTATGGATAACATGACAGCAGTATTCCAGTATTAGAGGGGCTAACGCAAAGATGAGGGGGTCAACTTATTTTCCAAAGCATCAGAAGGCAACACAAGAAACAATGAATGGAAACTAATCAAGGAGAGAAGCAACCTGGAATTAAGGAGAAATGTCCTAACAGTGAGAACAGTGGAACAGTTTGCTTTCAAAAGTTGTGGGTGCTTCATCACTGGAGGTCTTTAAGAAGAGACTGGACAGCCACTTGTCTGAAATGATATTGGGGTTCCTGCTTGACCAGGGGGTTGGACTAAAAGACCTCCAAGGTCCCTTCCAGCTGTATTCTGATTCATTGAGTTAATTAATCAGTAGGGAACTACAGAAACTACAGGGAGGTATTGTGATTCTAGTGAATTTGTGGGCTACCTCATTTATACTTCATAGCATAGGAGGATTTAGTCTATTAGAGAATGGTAATATTTTGTCTTTTAGATGCCATAATAACTAGATCAATCAGCTTTGGATACTATGTAGCTTAACTGTTTATGCTTTCACCTTAGGCAGCAAAATATCTTGGTTTAGCCTTGTTTCCAAGTAAGATTATTGAGTTACATCTGCCTGCTAAATGGTGGACTGTTGCCAGCTCTGTTAATCATGTCAGCTGCAGTTCTAATCATAGAAGCCAGATTTGCTTCTGAGTGAACATGTATGGGATTACATTGTTATTCTCTCAAGTTCTAAATCATTCTAATGGTTTATGGAGTGAGCGAAAACATAGGAAAAAGCTGGAAGCCCACCTGTTGAGCATAGTATAAATAAAGTTCATTACGCTATAATGACTCAAAAGAAATCTCACTTTCATGAAAATCCAAGAATGCATCTTAGTGTTTTGTTTTGTTTTGTTTTCCCTCTCCATGTCTTTCTTTTGCCAAGAAATCAACAGAGGCTTAGTTCAAAAGACAGACAGAATGTCATTTTCCAGCATGACTCAGAGAGGAAGAAAGCTTTGCACTATGAATAGTAATAAGCTGTAGACGTCTCTCCTAATTGAGGACATCAGTTTGTTCATATGTTGCTAGATGCTGTTCATTAAACACTAGAGACCCTTACCCACCTTTGCTTTGGTGATTATGCATTTCAAAAGACAGAGAGATAGTAGACAAAACTGATGTGACCTCTCCCTTCAACCACACTGTGAGAGAGGTTGGACATCTTAATTCTACATAAATGTTTCCTGTTTAGTCTGCCTCCTGATGAGCCAAACATCATATTAATCCCCATATATTGGCACTGATATTGATTAAAGCAACAAGCCATTAGTAACAACATCAAATGTTATCTGCAAGTGCAAAGCTTCCAAGGGGAGCAGTTTCTTTGATGTCAGATTCATAGGATACAAGCATGGTCCTGAAAGCTTCAGAAAACTTGTCTTTAAGAGACAGTTGCCGCTTGAAGTGACTTAGCATATGTAGGACACAAATATCACAATGATGTTTAGATATTTATTTATTTGTCAAACGTACAAGATAGCAGGTACAGGTATAAACATAAACAAAGTAAGTAAGTACAGATAAATGGGGACAGTAAGACATGGACGGTAGGCACTCTGGTGCGCTTATGCACACCGCCTTTATGGATCTCTTAGGAATGGAGTGAGGTCCATGGTAGACAGTTTGAGGTTGAAGCTGTGAGGGTTAGAGGATGTAACAATGGAGTTGGGTAGAGCATTCCAGGCATTGACCACTCTGTTGCTGAATTCGTATTTTCTGCAATCGAGTTTGGAGTGGTTTACCTTGAGTTTGTATCAATTGTTTGCCCGTGTATTATTGTGGTTGAAGCTGAAGAAGTCATTGACAGGTAAAATGTTGTAGCAATTTTGTGTACTATGCTTAGATCGGACTGCAGGCAGTGCAGTTCCAGATTGTCCAAGCCCAGAATTTCAAGTCTGGTGGCATAAGGGATTCTATTGTGAGTAGAGAAGTGGAGTACTCTTCTCATGAAATACCTCTTGACCCGCTCAACAGTGTTGATGTCCGATATACAGTGTGGATTCCAGGCGGATGAGCTCTATTCAAGAATTGGTCTGGCAAAGGTTTTGTATGCCCTAGTTAGCAATACAATTTTACCGGAGAAGAAGCTTCGCAAGATTAGGTTAACAATTCTTAATGCCTTTTTGGCAATGCTGTTACAGTGAGCTCTGGGGCTTAGATCATTTGAGATGAGTACTCCTAGGTTTTTTGTCTTGTCCAAGGGAAGTGTGCTTGAAGAAGGCCCTTCAGTTTTAGTGGACTTGTGCGAGAGAAGAATTTAATTCAATGAAAAATAAAATGCCTGTCCTGTTCTTGATTTACATGCAGATCAATGTAGTGAATAAAATTCTTTTTTAAAGCATCAGTTCCATTGGATTCCCAAAAACTGTATAGCTAATATGATTACACCTTGTATTGCTTTCTACATGGGTACCACTAGGAAAAACACTGGGCCAGAAGGAATCTTGATTTCATTGTTCAAGTTACATTTTTAAAAGCACCAATCATATATCAAAGCTTAACAGTTGCTGCAACAAAGGTAATGATGAACAAAGAGCCTTTCAGGGTAAATACTGATGAATGATGACTCAAATGCTTCTCTTTTCATTCTTGTGAATTCCATTAGAACTTATAACACAGTATGGAAGATGAAGGGATAGTAAAAAACATAGTCAGTGTGTTGATTTCCTAAACATTTTATACACTAGACCAGGGGTGGCCATACTATGGTTCTTTGAGGACCTGTGAACTTCAACTCCCAGAATTCCTGAGCTAGCCATACATGCATGGCTGGCTCAGGAATTCTGGGAGTTGAAGTCCACAGGTCCTCAAAGAACCATAGTTTGGCCACCCCTGCACTAGACTATATGCTTTTTTGTCACCCAAATAATTCCCAAGACACATCTTTATTGGGTACAGGAAATTGGATGTAGAAAACTCTACAAATAATTAATATTAGAACCTAGAATGATAGGGTTGGAAGGCACCTTGGAGGTCTTCTAATCCAACCCGCTGCTCGAGCAGGAGACCCTATACCCATGATAGCGAACCTATGGCATAGGTGTTGCCCTATGTCAGCTCCAGCATGCATGTGCACGCTGGCCAGCTGATTTTCAGCCTTCTGAGGGGAGACCATTTTTACCCTCCCCAGGCTTCAGGAAAGCCTCCGGAGCATATGGATGGCGAAAAATGGACCCAACAGGCCTACCGGAAGTTCAGAAATGAACTTCTGGTAGGCCTGTTGGGCCATTTTTCACCCTCCCCAGTCTTCAGGAAAGGCTCCTGAAGCCTGGGGAGGGTGAAAAATGGCCCAATGGTCCTACCGGAAGTCTGGAGGCTTCAGTGAGGCCTGCTCGCATGCATGTGGGGGCAGTACGGGGGGATTGTGCACACATGCACAGGGGTAGGGCATTGAATTATGGGTGTGGGCACACACGTGGCCTTTTGGCACCCCAGCAAAAAAAGGTTCACTGCCATCACTGCCCTATACTATTCCAGACACATGATTGTCCTATCTTTTCTTGAGAACCTCCAATGATGGAGCATCCCCAACTTCTGGAGGCAAGTCATTCCACGGATTTATTGTTCCCCCTGTCAGGAAATTTCTCCTTAGTTCTAGATTGGATCTGTCTTTGATGACATTCCATCCATAACTTCTTATCCTGCCCTCAGGTCCTGCCCTCAGGTCAACCCTTTCTTCTCTGTGATATCCATTTAAATATTGAAAGACTGCTATCATGTCATCTCTAGCCTTCCTCTTTGTTAGACTATACATACCTAGTTCTTTCAACTGTTCATCATATGGTTTAGTCTCCAGATCCCTTATCTTCTTTGTTGCTCTTCTCTGAACTCAGAAAGAGCATCTTTTTTGTATTGTGGACCTCAACATTTTTTTTTATCGTGGCAACAAAAACTGGATGCAGTATTCCATGTGTGGCCTCACTAATGCAGTATAGAGTGGTTTTATCACTTCTTGTGATCGTGATACTGTCCATTTGTTAATGCAGCCTAGGATTGTGTTGTCTTTTTTGGCAGCTGCAGTACACTGCTGGCTCATTTTTAAGTGATGGTTCACTAAGACACCTAGATTTTCTCACAGTTACTACTATTGAGCTAGGTACTGTGCATTCTATACCTGTGCATTTGATTTTTTTTTCTGCCTAGGTGCAGAACCTTACTTTTCTCACCACTGAACTGCATCTTGTTGGGTAGGGCCTAGTGCTCAATGCTGTTAATGTAATATATTCTGACAGTGGTATCATATCCAGTATATTTAATTTCAATGCAGCTACACTATATAAGTTGGTGTCCCTGTTTGTGCTTATACTGTACAGATGTGTCCCAGAATAGAAAGATAGAAAAATGTGGATTAAACAGCATCACCACCAGATGGATTCATAACTGGCTGACCAACCGCACTCAATTTGTAGTCCTCAATGGAACTGCATCTACATGGAGGGAAGCATGCAGTGGCATACCCCAAGGCTCTGTATTAGGTCCAGGAGTCTTCAATATCTTTGTGAATGATTTAAATGGGGGCATAGAAGGGGAATTCATCAGATTTGCAGACAATACCAAGCTGGCAGGAATAGCCAACACTCCAGAAGATAGGCTTAAGATACAGAAGGATCTTGACAGACTTGAACACTGGGCTCTATCTAACAAAATGAAAATCAATGCTGAGAAAAGTAAGGGTCTAAATTTAGGCAAGAAAAAACAAATGCACAGGTAAAGAAGAGGCAGTACCTGGCTCAATAGTAGTAACTGCAAGAGGGATCTTGGAGTCCACTTAAATGAGTCGGCAGTGTGCTGCTAAAACATAATTAGGACAATTACAGGAATTGGGTATGCCTAATTTAATGAAAATAAGGGCTAATGTGACAGGATAACAGTGTTCCAATATCTAAGCGGCTACCACAAAGAAGAGGGGATCAAATCTATTCTCCAAAGCACCTGAAGGCAGAAGAAGAATAAATGGAAACGAATTAAAGAAAGAAGCAACAACCTAGAACTGAGAAATTTCCTGACAGTTCGAACAATTAATCAGTGGAACGACTTGCCTCCACAAGTCATGGGTGCTTCAACATTGAACGTTTTTAAGAATAGATTGGACAGTCATTTGTCTGAAATGGGATAGGGTACCTGCTTGAGCAGGGTGTTGGATTAGAAGACCTTCAAGTTCCCTTCCAACTCTGTTATTCTATTAAGAATACATAAATTGTTTAAATTACTGGGATCCTAAAATGATCTTTTTTGGCCTTCATTTCCATTGTTGGTCTTTTAAAGGGCAAAGTAGTTGGGCTAAATTGGGGAAACTGATGTGACCCCGCAGAGATCCTTTTGTGCAGCCTAGATAGTATTGATCCTCTTTGTCATGTACCGATGATATGTACCGATGATATTACAAAATATTTAAATTTATTTATGAAAGATTTCCCTCATTATTTTCATCTCATTTCCTTTTGGCTTCTAAATGGTATGTATATCTTATATGGTAGCATGTTCACTTTTGTTCTTTCCATTATAGAACTTGATTCATAATTCTTGTGATCTCTCTCTATCAAAGAATCCTAAAATTGGAAATGCTTATGTACAATGGAGTAGGGTAGAGTGAACTTTTAATAGTGTAAAAAAAAACCCATCTCCCCTGATTTATGTTTTCCTGGGTTCATACATGTGCATCCACAAATCCTTGTCGGAGTGAGAAATAATCTCACAGAGGCGATGTTTGATCTTTCTCCTGGAATTCAGACATTAGAAATAAAGCCGGAGTTTAAAAGTCTAATTAAAATATTTATTTTGGTACAAAAACAATAAAATCTCATTGTTTACATCTCTGCTATAAAATGCGACTCTCCCAGCCAAGAGTCAAGTAAGAAGTAAGGAATGGAGAGTCAGGAATGCACACATGCGTACAAGAACATATCAATCACGTGCTCAGGGATGTACCATTATATTAGATAGGGATGCAGCTCCCTGCATATACATACAACTGACAATAAATCACACCGTGACAATCCTGGTGCCTACAAACACTACAAGGAAATGCCAATAGCAAGGAACATTCATGAGTTTTCAGAATACAAAAAAGGAGGAGGAAAGAAATAGACTGGATTATTACACTTCAAACAGACATTGAGCTATTTAAAATGTTAGGATGTTCTACAGAGCTTAATCCTAAATAATTTACAAGGTTTTCAGGTTACACTAATATTTTGGCTGGTCTGTTAGATCAGGAAAAATACACAAGACAGTGTTGTCTTTTAGATTTTTAAGCCAAACAGAGAATTTGTTCAGCATTGTCACGCTAAAAGAGATATCGCATACTGCCTTCTTGCCCTTTAGGTATTTGAAATTAATAGTTACAACAGTCTTAAAATATATTACTTGGATGGAAATCCTACTAATTCAGCAGACGTTCCAGGCATTCTAGGTATCAATTTATTAAAAGTACAATTACATCCCTTTAGGCAGAAGTAGGGAATCTCTGGGCCGTAGACCTAATCCACTCCATCAGATCATGGATGCTTACTCTAAAGGCGACAACATTTGACACATATTCCAAAAGGATGGGTCTTGAATTATGACATGCTGCCTTGAGAACTCGTGTGGATGTTGCTACCTAAAGCAGAGATCAAACATGAACATTTTCAAGCACTAATCTCTAAGAGGCAGTGAGCCAGACAGCTTCCAGATCACCTTTCCTAGAGAGAGTGTTTGTGAGTGAGACAGACCTCTTGAAATTAAGTTTTTTTCCAGTCCACCTCGTGAAGTGAGAGCAAAGTGATACCCACATTTTTAACAATGGTCTTTCTGTATAAGGTGAACATCAGCCAATAGCAGGAAGAGTGTCATGCAATAATTTTGCTATTGCTGCTCTTGTCCTGCCTTACCATGTCCTGATGATTGATTATATATAGCACCCCCCTGAGTCACATGCAAGTGATGTGGGTGGCTACATACATTAAATAAATAAATAAATAAATAGTCAAGATAAGGCAGGATAAAAGCAGCAATAGGGAAAACATATTTTATTATGTTAATTTATTCGTTACCCAGTGTTAACATTTGTTACCCAGTGTCAGGCAATATGCCTTAATATTGGAAAATTCACTTATTATAAGAAAAAGTCAGACAAAATTATAAAAGCAGAATTATGAAAGTGTGATGCAAGCTTCACCTCGTCTGCATATTTATTGCGATGTCACAGGTTTGTATTGAGAGGACACAACTTGCAACTTTACAATACAACACGGCTTTCATCAGAAGCTCCTGCACAATATTGTGGGCCAACAAGAAGGCACTGAAAATATTTACTGACCCTTCGCATCCTGGACATAAATTGTTTCAACTCCTACCCTCAAAATGACGCTATAGAGCACTGCACACCAAGACAACTTGACACAATAACAGTTTTTTCCTGAATGCCATCACTCTGCTAAGCAAATAATTCCCTCAACACTGTCAAACTATTCACTAAGGCTGCTTTACTATTACTATTAGTCTTCTCATCATTCCTATCACCCATCTCCTCCCACTTATGACTATATGACTGTAACTTGTTGCTGTAGCCTTACAATTTATATTGATATTGATTGTTTCCTGATTGCTTATTTGTACCCTATGACAACCATTAAGTGTTGTACCTCATGATTCTTGACAAATGTATCTTTTCTTTCATGTACATAGCATATGCACCAAAGACAAATTCCTTGTGTGTCCAATCACACTTGACCAATAAAGAATTCTATTCTATTCTATTCTATTCTATTCTATTCTATTCTATTCTATTCTATTCTATTCTATTCTATTCTATTCTATTCTATTCTATTCTATTCTAGTCTAGTCTAGTCTAGTCTAGTCTAGTCTAGTCTAGTCTAGTCTAGTCTGGGTCTTGTGAGAAGAGAACAACATCATCTGTAAATCTTAAGTTATTTTAATAGGTGCCATTGATTTTTATTTCATCTTTTGCCCAGTCTAGTTTGCATAATACTTTTAAGGCAGTCTGAGAATAAGATAGGCAATATTGCATTGCCTTGTCATATACCACATTCTATGTTGATTTCCACTTTAAAATCATTAAGGCAAATTGTTGCCATTGTTTTTTTCATATATTGAAAAATGTAGAACTCCTTCTGTGACTGGGTCCTTGACGAGGCAAAGGGGCTTGGGTAAATGAAATTATAGACTATGTCATCAGACATGTATGTGTCCAGAAGGGTCTCCCAAGGTTAACAGGCCAAGATGGATACCCAGACTAACACTGATCACATCTGCCATCCCGCATTGGACTAGCATGGCAGATTATTGTCTTTTCCTTCCACATGCCAATGCATGCATATATAATCTCCATCCATCCTATAAAACCATAAGGCTAATTTATGTATCAGATATTACATTAAACTCTAATCATGCACGTGTCAGCACACAGAATAATTTCTTTATAATTCCCTAATATTCAGTATACCACTTCTGTTGTTTCAAAAATGTAAGTCTCTGCCATTTTTTTCCCCACGGGAACTGTGATCATTGCAGCCATTGGGTTTCATTAAAACAAATGGAGCTGCTTTACGTTCTCTGGAGATCTCCAGAACTAAAATGAAAGCAGCAGAGAGAAAATTTGTCCCTTGTGCAGTCATGCACAGCCAATGTGCAATTTGCTTTCATTATGAAAGTTGCCCCTGTCTAGTATCTCCTAATCAGCTCTTAAATGAAAATAGCTAAGGCTCTGCTGTGAAGATCAAGGAGCTTTTTCAAAGTGTCACATCAGTATGAAATACTGCAGATTTAATGAGAAGGAATGGTTTCCTTTTGATGTAAATGGACTATGCAATAGAAGGTAAGTACTGGCAACAATCATCACTCCCTTAGTTGAAACCTCTGTGCTTATACTGTATGGTACAACCACATCTGTTGGAATTTGAACAAGTTGTAGCTTGAAATGGCCAGTTGCTCACGTAGAAGCAATTTGCTATATTGAGTCAGAAAAACAACATGATGAAATTGTTGAGACCTAAACATTGTAGTTCAGTGGTAAATCCAAAGGCAGGTATGAAGAGAAGCAAAAAAAAAAGTCACCTAATGGTATTTTGATTCAGGAATTGTATCCACCTTCCACCATAATCTTTCTAACCATGTTTTGCAACCAAATTTTTTTTTTTTGTTTAAAATACATTTCATTGAAATTATGCTTTAACGTTGTCATAAATAAAGTGGCTGGAGTAGTTTGCTTTCCTGAAGGAAACCATCCTTTCCTGAAAATCAGTACTTTTTAGAAGTTTAGAAGCAAGGAAGTAATATTTAAAGTAAATATTAATCTTAAAATAATTTGAATAATAACAACAACAACAACAACAGCCTCTCCGTGGATATCCCTTTGTCATGGGAGAGAAGCTTGTGACCTTCTGATGACCTATGCAGGCAATAATATATTCTATCGAAAGGGTCAGCCATGCCCCACAAGTCTTAGCAAAAAGAGCAAGACTTAGTGTATCCATTAACTACTGAGAAAATGGCAAGAAACTACTGAGAAAACAGCAAAAGAATCAGCTGTCATCCAAGTTAACAAAGAATGCTTTGGATATTAGAATTCCTGGACATCTGTCCAACAAGGCAGCAATGGAAACCAGGAGCTATGGTTGGGCAATGGGGTTGAGCCCTGTAGGATTACACAGCGAACAACAACCCCAGACAAGATAAAAGAATGCTGTTTTTGAAAATTGCAAACACATTATGGCCTGTAATTGCAAATACATTATGTATTGGAACCAACAAAATGAGGCTACTTAAAGTGAATGTTTGAACTGTAAAAAGGAATTTATTCAGACTCAAATATCACTGAAGAAAGATTAGCAGATAAATTACAGAAATAAAATATTCAGGAATGAAGAACTGGAGGAGATTAAGAAAAATTCTGAAAATGAAAGACCCAAAAGCAACAGTAGAATAATAGAAGAATCTCATATAACAACTGGACATATAGAGGAAACAACTGATACGAACTACAGAAATGATAACTTAGAAGTAGTAGTAATTAGAGAACCAGTAAAGGCCAGCAATCAAACAACCTAGGAACTGACCTGCCCACCCCCTCCCCTTGTCCAAACTGCCAGAAATGGAAAGTGCCCCCCAAAAGATCTGGCATCTATAAGGAAGGATGTCAAATAATTCAAAGTGCATATTGTGTAAACAGTAGATCATATACTCAGCTCATGAAAGAAGATCACAAAAATTGTAGACAATGATACAACTCAGTTGCCAAAAATGATTCCCTGGAACATCTGTAATAATGATCACATATCAGTTGTCAGTCCTGGAGGCCATTTTTTTCTTTGCATCTTCACGGCTGCCACACTTAGTGGATTGGCATGCTGTGGGAACTGGGAGGGGGGTTGGATGGCAACAGGGTGAGATGTATAGCCATGACAACAACAACATTCTTTCACTGGAAGTCAAGGACATTCAACCTGCACCTGGAGAGGCGTGTCTGGGAAGCTACTTCGGTTAGGATGGTGGCCTGATTGGACCATGTGATGGTCCAAATATTGATGCGTTCTTGGCATCAGGTATAACTGTGGTTGAAGAAGAAAGTGTCATAATTAATGTGGCAATACCAGGGGATAGTAGAACAGAAGACAAAGAATTGCAATAACGAAGTATCAAGATCTGAAAATCAAAATGGAAACATCATGGCATAAATCAGACATGAGCATTTAGGGGCAGACTGGGTGCCATACCAAAAAATCTTGGCCGGTACTTAGAAAACCCATGCATTGACAAAATTTCCACTTTGTTGATTGCAAAACACCACACTGCTTGGGTCTGCACATATACTACATCAACACAAGTTCTTGGGAGAACTTGATGTGTATGAACTAACAGCTGTGACTTCATATTTTTGTGAACAGATAATACTAGGAAAAAAAGTCACATAGCACCCCAGATTTAACAATTGTAATAAGAAAGACAAAATAGTCTGGACAGGGGACATTGCAAGCAAACAGTAGAATACAAGAGAGAAATGGAGAAAGTCACAAAATGCAAATATCTGCAAATAGAAAAAAAATGATTCTGGCAAAATAAAACAAAGATACCAATAAAGAGGAATAGATGTAGCTCAAGGTTGAAATGAGGGGTGTTTGGTGCTCTCTGAGCTTGCTTGTTTTCTTGCAGACGTTTCATTACCCAAACTACATAATATCATTAGTGCTAGTAAGGAGTGATGTTTGATGTCAGTTTATATTCTGATGTCTTGCTTGGCCATGTGGGTGGGGGCAGTCTTAGAGATTTTTTGGGCTATTTGCTGATAGCTCTTTGGCAGTTTCTTGATTGGGGTATTCAAGACAGACACAGACTTCAGAGGATAATCAGAACTGCAGAAAAAAACAATTGCTGCCAACCTGCCTTCCATTGAGGACTTGTATACTGCACAAGTCAAAAAGAGGGCCGTGAAAATATTTACTGACCCCTTGCATCCTGGACATAAATTGTTTCAACTCCTACTCTCAAAATGATGCTATAGAGCACTGCACACCAAGACAACTAGACACAAGAACAGTTTTTCCCCCGAACGCCATCACTCTGCTAAATAAATAATTCCCTCAACACTGTCAAACTATTCACTAAGGCTGCATTACTATTACTATTAGTTTTTCTCATCATTCCTATCACCCATCTCCTCCCACTTATGACTATATGACTGTAACTTGTTGCTTATATCCTTACAATTTATATTAATATTGATTGTTTCCTGATTGCTTATTTGTACCCTATGACAATCATTAAGTGTTGTACCTCATGATTCTTGACAAATGTATCTTTTCTTTCATGTACACTGAGAGCATATGCACCAAATACAAATTCCTTGTGTGTCCAATCACACTTGCCCAATAAAGAATTCTATTCTATTCTATTTATTGATTATTTGTCTGAAGTTAACCTTGGAGTTAATCTGTGCTGATTTGGATACTGAATCCTGGTAGAGAGATTCTGGAGTCTTTTTTGTTCTATTTTGGGCTGGTTGATTGTAACTGCCTAATCTATTTTGCAAGCTCAGAGAAAACAAAGATGCTATCATTAGTAATGGGTGCCTCTCTCAAAACCTCTGAAGCACCACTTGAACACCAATTGGCATTGACCAAATCACCACCAGTCAATTGCAAAAGGCAGCTTACATCCTGCAATCAAACAAGAATGCCCAGGTCCTTGGGAAGGACTTAATATCTGGATATCTGAATAAAAATACCAAATTCAGTCTAAACATCTGGTTGACAGTGCAACTAACAACAACAACAATAATAACAACAACAATAATAACAACTTTTTAAAGCAATCTATAACAAGAAAAAAATCAACATGGTTTGAAAGAAAGCACATGTATTAATTGGAGCTTCAGTTAAGCTATCCCAAAGTTGCTTTTTTCCCCAAGAGGCAACTGGACTTTCTGGTTGTCCAGTTGCCTCTTGGGAAAAAAAGCACCTTTGGGACAACCATGACCTGGATAACTGAGAATCTCCACAGACATTCAGTTAAGCTACCGTATTTTTCAGAGTATAAGATGCACCTTTTTGCCCCCAAAAAGAGGGTGGAAATGTCGGTGCGTCTTATACACCAAATACAGCAATTTTTAGCCTCCCGAAGCCCTGCCCCCACATCCAATTTTTGCAAAAAATGGGCTGGTTTTTTGCAAAAATGGGGGGGTTGCCTTCCCCCACCCCCTAGGAGTGCTCTGCAGGCTTCCCAGATCCTTTGCATGCCCTGTTTTTGCAAAAAAATGAGCAAAAAATGGGCCATTTTTTGCAAAAAAATGGGACATTTTTGCCTTCCCCCACCCCCTAGGAGTGCTCTGCAGGCTTCCCAGATCCTCTGCATGCCCTGTTTTTGCAAAAAAATGAGCAAAAATGGGCCATTTTTTGCATAAATTGGGGCGTTTTTGCGTTCTAATTACCCCAGCTAGCATGACTGGAGGAGGAATTCTGGGAGTTGGTCCACTAGTCTTAAAGCTGTCAAGTTTGAAGACCCCTGGGTTAGGGGTTAGGGGTGCAAGTGTTTTCAAACTTGGCAAGTTTAAGACTTGTGGACTTCAACTGCCATTCCTGAGCTAGCATGACTGGAGGAGGAATTCTGGGAGTTGAAGTCCACTAGTCTTAAAGCTGTCAAGTTTGAAATTTGTAAAAAGTATACATGGTTGTAAAAATTGTACATGGTTGTAAAAAGTATACATGATTGTAAAAAGTATTCTGCTACACTGGTATTTTATTAAATAATATATTACTGCACCATTTGATTCAGAATACTTTTTTCCTTGTTTTTCTCCTCTAAAATCTAGGTGCGTCTTATACTCCGGTGCATCTTATACTCCGAAAAATATGGTACTTTTTCATGCCCTACAACTTTGCTTGTCCAGAAATATTTTTTTCTTGGACAGTTATTCTGCAAAGGATAAAATATTAATCATTTTGACCTTCTTTAAAAACATGCCAATGAGAGAATGAATATAGTTGAAAGTTAAGATAGAACAATTATTGTGTATAAAAGATAAGAAAATCAACATAGATAAATAACCCAGTTGACAAAATGTATATGGATAAGGAGGTAGCAGTATAGCATTATAAAAATATACCTAGAAATAATTAATTTGAAATAGATTTTTAACACAGGACAGATTCGGAAATAACAATTTAAAATGTATGCTGAGGAGATGTATTGCCTGTCTATCTCTCAAAATAGATTAAAAATAAACACACTCGGGGAAGGAGAAGAAGAAGGAAGAGGAAGTAGTAGAGAGGATAAAAGAAGGAAGAATGTAGGTCGGGGAGGAGAAGGAAGGTAAGAATGAGAAGGAGATAGATGGAAGAAGGGGTAGTAGGAGAGGGGAGAGAAGGAGGAAGAAAGTAGATGGAGGGGAGAAGGATAGAGGGAAGGGAGTGATTGGATTTGATATGCAGGATAGATAGGCAACGTAGTAATGTTACTGGATATACAATATAAAATTTATGACAATTTTTGATAATATATTATGGTATATGTATTGATGTTTATGTGAAGAATGTTAAAAAAATAAAAAAACTTTTTAGAAAAAAAAACATGCCAATGTATGAAACTTTTAGTTTGAGAACCTTCTAGGTTGTCATACTCCCTTGAAACATAGATTCCTCAGTCACAATGATTTATTTACATTCATTTTCCCAAAACAAATTGTGTTAATGCATGATTTGGAAATTCTGTCCTATATAGTTAATGTATTGACATTCTTTCCTTGAATGGTCTTATAATGACACGAGTTTATGGTTTTATGATTTCTCAGTTCTATCCTTCCATGGGCAACATTTCCCAAGGAAGAAACTTGTTTACAGAAACATATTTCCATTTTCTAGACAAAATGTCTTAGCAGTGGTATTTAATTGGACTTATAAATATTTGGCATTCTATTTACCGTACATACATGCCCTGTATAACTGCAATGTGACTAGGTGGGGGGTAGACAGTTACAGTGTCAGTATAACAGGAACGTTTCATGTTTTAATTTTGTAACTAAATTTTGTAAAATGTATTTAATGTTTGAAATGTTCTTCTGACTTTTTTCTGACTATTAAATGCTTGCTGTGCTGGTATCTTCCATTGAGCTTAGTGTATGATATCTTCTTTTCTTTTAAGGAAAAACCTCATTGTAATTTACTAAAAATTATAATATTTTATATTAATTGTATATTAATTGTTTTTATAACTTTATAGTACTTACTTGTAATCTCTTTGGTATAAAAACTAAATCACTTTACTTTACAGCACTTCAAACTTTCACCCCATTTAGACATGTTTCAGATGATCTTTTAATGATGGAATATTGTATTATAATTGTATTGTAATGTTGTATATATTGTATTATTATAATCAATAACCTTTGATGCTGTACAGATATATTTTCAGAAAGAATATAACTGTTGTGGTACTAAGGATTCAGGACAAAGCTTTTTTGCTAAATTTCCATTTTGGGGGGGGGGTCATATTTGTAGAAGGGTTCAATTTTTCCTAAATGCAGCATCTCCATCTTCACAAATGCAGCTTCATAGCTCTCCACTTCTTTATGTAGCTCTGCCTTTCCAGTTCTTCCTATTAAGAGCTGAACTCATTCATTCCTGGACCGTTGTTACATTCTCACAGGACTTAAGTATAAAACATTTTATGTGGCAGTCTGTAGATTTGGCATCCTTTTAGGTGGAAATATCATAATATCCACGAATGCATTTTTCTAAAAGGTTTACTGAATAGTTCTTGGATCATAGCTTTTAGTGGCTATGCACTAAATGTAAAGCTTAAACTTTACAAGTATTTGGAATTCAATATTTTTAAAATTGTGCTGTAACACTCCATCTCTGATTCATAACTTGATCAAATTTCATATTTCATATTTCTGGTGCCAACAGGAGATGTAAAGTGTATGCATTTTTGCTAAATGTTATTTTGAATTCAAAGGGGAAGGTAATAATTTCAAGATAACTCATAGTTTAGTGGAAAATTGAATAATTATAAAGGGATGTTTTAGGCGTTTTATTAATTCATTTTGGAAAAGAGGATTAGAAATAATCTTGACATCTCAGTCAATTCAGGGATGCTTCATTGTTTTAGCAAATACACGTTGATAAATGCATTGTACTTCTCCTTTTTAAATATTAAATACAAGACATGAAGCCTAACCTTTTAGCAGCAAACAGTATATATCAACTTCCATATATTTTAATATATGTATAGATAGAAACAGAACCAGAGCTACACCCAGTGGAATTAACCACACACTAGGTAAAAGCAGAAGGAAAAGTACATTTTTATTCACTGTTCATTATATGTGTGTGTGTGTGTGTGTGCATGTACATATCCCCCTATACATACAAACACATAGAGACAACAATGAATGCTCAGATGGCATTAAGGTGTCATGTAGTCTCAGACTTATGTGTAGGCATGTGCAAACAACACAATATTTTCATTTGCCAAATGCATTCAATTGTTCAAGAACAAAAAGGACATATTTGCATGTCACAACAAAACATACCAACTACTTAGTACAAATTTGCATGCTACATTATCTTGGCTTTCTTAACCATGTTTATTTTTTATTTTTTAATCATCCATAAAAAAGCAACAATTTTTGACATAATTTTTCATAATTTGAAACCACAAAATAATCATGTTTTCAAATGCCAGTTAATGATAACTGACTTTGATATGGCCCAAGGGCTAATCAATAAAATTAATGAAACGATAACTGCTAATTGCAATCACTCCATGTTATGTTAAAGCATGCAGTATAGATTCTACCAGAGAGTTAGTTTGCTTCTGGTTAGAAACCAGAAGACTATGGATTGCCTTCGGAAGTTGTGGGAGCTTCATCACTGGAGGCTTTCAAAAAGAGATTGGACTGCCATTTGTCAGAAATGGTGTAGGGTCTCCTGCTTAGGTGGGGGGGTTGGACTAGATGACCTACAGAGTCCCTTCCAATTCTGTTATTCCATAAAATAAGCACATAAGAATGTTTCTGAATATATCTGTTAACTGTATACACTTAACTTAGGTCTCACTTACAACTGTTTATCCCTTCCATATACTCAGCTGATCTAATTAATGAGATTAGTACCAGATATGCAAGATACCTGCTTATCAATTTCCGGAGAGAATTCCAACATTTTGATCAAAACAGAATTTTATTCTACTCTTCCACATTCATACAGTTATTTCATTTATAAACTAAAACATGTGTCTTTTCTTCCCCAGAAGATTCCTGATTTCTTGCAGTTTTTACAGAGTATAATACTGTAAATAATTTTTAAAAGTTGAAGCATTCAGGATGGGAACATTGTCTCCTTTTGTTGTTTTCTCAAACTCAAAAACTCAAACTCAAAGTAGAAGTTTTTATTTTTTTCCCCCTGAGCTAAGTCTGTATACATTCCCTGCTCTTGAGATAAAGTGTGTGGAGCTTGGATCAATTCCATCTATAGAGTGGTTGCTCTTTTGTTCCAGGTCAGTTACTTAAGTCACAAAGTACACCATCTCCTCTTGATGGACTATCTGTAATTACTAAACAATCTCCAGGGCAAGAGTATATAATACTTACTGAGTATCATATAGCAGTTTAGGTTTATTCTTGAGCTTTGTTTTTATGGGAAATAGGAAAATAATGATCAAATTAGAAAGAAACATATCCAGAATCAGATCTCACAGTCTGGGCTATAGGTTTTTGAAAAGGAAAGAAAAGAAAGCCAGTATTTTGGGGTGGGAAGGAGGAGGGCTTCTTTCTTCTTATTGTCAAAAGTGAAAGTGCTCTTTAAAAATAAAAGCATATAAAATGTGAAGAGTATTGATCATACGGTGCGAGGATGCACCCGTCCCCTTCCAGTCAGGTTTATTTTCCTTATATCTCTTGGTAGCGATTTGTGTTTAATTTTCTTTTCTTATATCTCCCTGACCAAGGGTCGCACCCTCTGTTTCACTTTTCTCTCTCTTTAGAGGCTTGCTTTTACCTTTACAATTTCTCAAAGCTCTGCAGGATTGCTTAAGATTTGCTTTATGAGATAAACAGAAAGACGTTGACACGTTTCTTGAACAAACTAGTAAACAGTTTATTTAAATACAACTTCTCAGTAATTGTCAAGTGAATTTGTTACAGCCACAAGCAGCTATTTAATTCTTTCTTTTTCTTTTCTTCCCCTCAGTGACTCTCTTTGCTTTCCTGACTAAATCTAAGCAAATCCAATTCTTCTTTGTTTCTAGGCCTATAGATAAGAGCACGTTTCACCATTTATCTCTATCTACAAACTACTCAATATTTATCAATCAGTAAAGTTCCCTGACCCTGGCACCTGCTTCCCACAGAACTGCCTAGGGCCTATCTTTTCTCTCCTGTCAACTTCCCTCTTGGACAGTTACACTCAGGCAGAGATTCTCTATAAATCTTCCCTCATGGAAGTTACACAAAACACACAGACTGAGCTCTTCTCAGCTCTTCTCACTACACCTTCCTTCCTGGAAGTTACCACATAACAGAGAGCTTTCCAGCTCTTCACACTAAACCTTCCCTAATGGGATTTACCACATAATAGAGCTTTCTTCACAGCACTTCTCACTAAATCCTTCCCTCATGGAAGTTCACACAAAACAGAGAGCTTCTCATCTCTTTCAAACAGGCCTTTTATAGTTCCTGGCTCTGATATCTATGCTCCGATTGGCTGTCTTTTATGATGTCATCTATCCCCCCTCCCTTCTGGAGCACTGGGATAAACACCTCCCCCTTTCTACTTACCATGCATTTAAAAGCTGTTTGGCTCTATACTTACTTGTTTAAACAGTTCCTTTTAACAACATTTTAACTTTATACAACAACTTACTATTTTACATTCAGTACCTGTATGTGGGCACCACAACTCCTTCCCCTTGGAATTGAAAAAAAAATGACAACATCATTTTTTTCCTTCAAAGTTACCTGTGGGTATAAAACTTTAAACAAAGAATCTTTTCCAACTGTCATGATTATAGCAATTTTTTACAGTCATTACATAATAAGTCTTTGTAAGTCTTTATTAATCTGGTGTCGGTCTGCCTGCTTCCTCCTCGTCTGTGGCATCGTCAGGGTTCTGTCTCAGTTTCGCTTGCTTCCGCATCGTCCTGGCATAGTCCGGGCTCCGTCTCGGTTCCGCTCCAGCCTCGTCCTCACTTCGTCCTCGTGGACTGCCATCCGCAGGATCTTCTTGGTTGATGCTGGACAATGCATCTGCTACCCTGTTCTCTCTTCCTTTATACTGAAATGTTTTTTTCTGGTTCTATGGTAAATGCTATCTCTGACTGCCTCTTTTTTCAATTTTATGTCGCCCTATGCAATTCATGTTCACTCTGAAGGCCTCATCTATTTCTCTTATTATTTCTTGCTTATCATGTTGCATTGTTAGTGCTAATAGTTCTGCTATCTTTTTGCCTGTGTTAATTTTATGTTCTGTGCCCTTTGCTTTCCCTGGTTTCTCTGTGAACCCACTAGCATACTTTCTACTTAGGCACATTAGTTGTTCCTTTTGTTCTTTCATTGGTTTGGGATTTATATTCACTTTCTCTATAGAATTTTCTTTTGGTTGAGTCTGATCATTGGTTGGGCAAAATATATATGACCCTTCATCTTCTATCTGGTTATAAAGAACCATCTGCTCTAGATTCCAATACTGCTTTATCGAATTCACGTGCACAACCCTCTCTAAATTGTCATTCATTCTCCTAATTACGTAATCTACAGGAGTGGTCTGTGTAATTATTTCATAGGGACCTTCCCAGTCATTTTGCCATTTGCTTCCTTTTACATAACGTAGGAACAGTACTTTATCTCCTGTCACAAACTGTCAGGAAATGTGGGCACCACATATGGTCATGGTCACCATCTTGACTTTGCTTCCTGTAGATACCCCTTTAATATGATATCTGGCTAATGATATTATAATTCAATATATGATATGTTGTAGGCCATCTTGAAATGTAGCCTCAAATTAAAGAAAGAAAGAAACAATTGTTTAGTTGATTGTATACTTTTGTATACTGTAGCTGGTTTCTAAGCCTGCTTTTTGAGTTATCAGCCTGAATCAATCCATTGCAGGCTTCTTCACTGAAAGTTATGGACTGTAATCTATCATGTTAGGTCCTTAACCACTATATCACACTGACTCTCAAATATCATACTTATTTGAATATTTGGAATATATAAAATAATTTTGCAAGATTTTGTTCCATAACTCATTTGTACTCCAAGAAACTATCAGGTTAAATAATATCAAATTCATAAAAACCATAAAAGGAAAGAATAATTAATAACAAAATAATAACAGACTCTTGAAAATCTGATACTTTCTTTTCCCTTCCTCTCATATCCAAGAGGATCAAAATAGGTCATGCACAAGTTTCATTCTCACTTCTCCCTCTTTTTCAGGGCTACATATTTTCTTTAAGACCATCTATTTACACCTCTACAGGCATTTAGAATCTCTGGTGAATACGTTTTACCACCCAATGATCTTTTTTGTACCTACAAGCTAAGATACAGCAATGGTTTGGTTGTTTTATGCCTTCTTACTTCATCTTCTCTACTATGCCTTCACAACTTCTCATAAATTCTATACATATTCTCTAATCTCTCAATTCCAAAGCTCTTGGAATTTCTATTCCTCTCATAACACATCACGGTCCACTTTGATTCTGGCAACTTCTCTGACATCTTTCTTCTAGTTATAGCCAATACATTTTAAAACATTTCTTTCAAGAATAGGTATGGACAGAACTTCAGTGAGAAGACATGATTAGAGATTCAACGTTATGCAAAGTCTTTGAGTCAATTTGGAGAGATTCAGACATGACTGGCAAATCTATTGAGCTCTGGATTTGCAGTTTCAATCATCATTGTAGTCTTTCTTTTATATCTGGGCAAAGCTAAAGAGGAGGGAATTAACCAGTTCACACGAACTGGTGTTGAATCTGATACTGATGTGTTACTGACTCATGGATGCAAAGCCTTCATAAGAGTGAGCAACTTTGCAATTTGGGTCTCAATTTTTCTATGATTTGTTTAGCCAGGTTTTTTTGGAGAGAGTGAAGGAAAAAAGAGAAAGACTCATTTTGCTATTCTTTTTTAGAATCTGTTTTTCTTGTATTCTCATTTTCCTTTCCGCAAATACATACTCTTTAATTATTCATAATTTTTAATCTATTTGTCTGACCTATAGTATTGTTTCTGTCTGCTTGTCTGTAGTCTTCAACAATTCCAGTTTTCCATTTCATTTTCTATCTATTCCCCCCCTTTAAAAAGAAGCCTGTTTTCTTTCTTTCTCTCTATCTTGTCTTTTATTGAATGTAATTTTTTTATCATGTGAATTGATATGGCTTATGTGCTTATCATCACATATAATGATGAGCCCCCAACAATAACTTAGGAAGTATTATGAGAGCATAGTTTTTTTAGCCAAGTTTACTGCAAGGAGAAGGGTGTGAGATTATTGAATCTTGAAGATTGAGTACAGTACAAGTGTACTCAATCCCCATCTTTTATTAATTACTGCCAGTGAGTTAAGAGAATAAAATGGAATGGAAAGGAAAGGAAAGGAATGGAGTGGAGTAGAGTGGAGTGGAGTAGAGTGGAGTGGAGTGGAGTGGAATGGAATGGAATGGAATGGAGTGGAATGGAATGGAATGGAGTATTTAGCCAAGTGTGGCAAGACACACAAGGATTTTATCTCTAATCCAGAATCAGTCAGTGTCAGTGTACTTGCAAAACAACAGATAAATAATAATAACAATAACAACAATAACAGTGTGCAACCAGTAAAAGGGGGAAATAATAGATAATGCAAAAGATAAATAATACTATGGCCACATGGGATAAAATACATACACATTATAGAAAATTTAATAGTCACCGTATGCTGTCAACTGAAAGAATTAGGTGTTCAGCAGAGTGATGACATGAGGCCAAAAAACCTGTTAGTATGTCTAGTTGTCCTGGCATATAAGATGGGTCCTCTATGGTGTCTTTGGTGGTATCTCTCTTTTCATTTAAGGGGGATCTCGCTATTTATTTAGAATCAAATGGAACATCCATCTGTTGTTGTTCTATAATCTTTTGCAAATATTCATTCTTACCCTTAGGCTCACTGAGTTCCATTATACAGATTAATAGTCCCCACAAAATCTCTTACCTCTACAATTTTCAAGAAAAAGAAAGAAAGAAAGAAAGAAAGAAGGAAGGAAGGAAGGAAGGAAGGAAGGAAGGAAGGAAGGAAGGAAGGAAGGAAGGAAGGAAGGAAGGAAGGAAAAGAAAGCTACTGTAGCTGTAGGCATGTTGAAATTATAACCTATGGTTGAATCTTTTATCAAACTGAATCTTGAACAAAGGAATTGTGTTGCTTTAAAATATTGAATCAAGTAGTCAGAGACCTTGACTGATTCACATACCTCTTATTCTCATCTATATTCGGAAATTAGTTTTACCAGATCATGGCACAATATAGCATCTACTATTCAATTGTCCTTTTCTGGGTATGCATGTATACAATGAAAGAATTGGAAGTATTGGAAGCAAAGTGGCTTTTTTTATCAAGACATATGAAAACATTAGTCCGCTCTATTGTGCACCCTGGAGCCATCATGCTGAACTCTGTAAACCGCTTAGAGAGGGCTGTAAAGCACCATGAAGCAGTATATAAGTCTAAGTTAAGGTGACCAGACGTCCCGATTTTGGCGGGACAGACCCGCTTTTTAATGCTTTGTCCCGCATCCCGCCTGTCCTCTAAAAAGTCCCGATTTTTTAAAAGAATGCACGACTAGGGCATTCTTTCCAAAAATCGGCCTGCAGGCACTCGAGGACGGCCAGGTTGGGCCCAGCCGCAGGGGCAGCAGCAGCAGCAGCAGCAGGCCCTCTCAAAATCGGGACGTCTGGTCACCTTAAAACACCCACCCATGCCTTTCTCTCTGCAAGGCGGGCGCGGAGAGATGACGTCGCTGCTGTCGGCGCCCCACGCTGATTGGCTGTTGAAGGGTGAGCCAAGGGCGTCGGAAGTTGGGAGCCCATGAAAGTTAACTCTTTAGTTCGCGGAGAGAAGCGAGGAAGGTATAGAAAGGATTGTTAAAGTGGACGTGGCGGATAGTTGTTCGGGGCTGGTCACACGCAGATCGTTATTCCTTTGTCTCTGGTCTGTTTTATGGCCTTTGCCCCCCCCCGCTATCCTATCCCACTTCACTTTAATCCTCCGCTTTTCTTAATCTGAATTAATACTCTAACGGTTATCTAAAACTTTGCAGAATAGAATAACGAGGGTGAGTCAAAAAGTAATGCCATTTTCTTGCAGGCCGGCAGCGGCGGAGGGTCGCTTGAACTTGCTTCCCGCCACGGACAGCGTTCACGCGCGGCGGCGGCGACAGCAGCAAGCCGGGAGCGCTTGCCTGGAATTGGAGTCAGCGAGCAGCTGGGCATCGGGGCTCTTCCCCCGCCTTCTCCATCCTCCAAGGTCGCCACTGCGGGGGTTCCGTCTCTCCGGTGGTGCCTGCGTTGGAAGGGAAGGGGGGGGAAAGGCAGCCTGCGGGGCTTGGCACGGCTGGGAGTTGCAAGGCGGCGTAGCAACCGGGCTGTTCCTCCGGGTGTGCTAAAGTGCTCGAGTTTTTTCTCTCTCACACACACATGCACAACCTTCCAATGACCGGGAAGTTGTGCTGGGAGATCCAGTCCGACCCGGTCATTGGAAGGTTGTGCATGTGTGTGTGAGAGAGAAAAAACTCGAGCACTTTAGCACACCCGGAGGAACAGCCCGGTTGCTATGCCGCCTCGCAACTCCCAGCCGTGCCAAGCCCCGCAGGCTGCCTTTCCCCCCCTTCCCTTCCAACGCAGGCACCACCGGAGAGACGGAACCCCCGCAGTGGCGACCCTGGAGGATGGAGAAGGCGGGGGAAGAGCCCTGATGCCCAGCTGCTCGCTGACTCCAATTCCAGGCAAGCGCTCCTGGCTTGCTGCTGTCGCCGCCGCCGCGCGTGAACGCGGTCCGCGGCGGGAAGCGAGTTCAAGCAACCCTCCGCCGCTGCCGGCCTGCAACCCGGTGCCCCGTCCTGCCTGCCCCGCCCCGTGCCCCATAGCTCTTGACTTTGCTGAAGGTGCCGACCCCCAGCATGTCCCCCAGCACGTAGTGACCGATGTTCACCCGTACCATGAGACTCCGCATCTAACCAGCCAGCCAGCCAGCCCAAGCCACTGCCGGCTCCCAAAGGGGAGGCGGGAGACGAGGAAAGGCCTCCCGCCTCCCCCCCCATGCCGACATTTGCGTTGTTTTGCCCTCTGCGCATGCGCAGCGTTCTGCGCATGCGCAGAGGGCAAAATTCAAATGGCGCCGAGGCGGGCCCGCCCCCCGTCCCGCTAAAAAAAAAATCTGGTCACTTTAGTCTAAGTGCTATTGCTAAGTGCTATTGCTATCATGGTTATGAAAGCTGGACCTTACAAAAGCAAGACAGGAAGCAAATTGACTCATTTGAGCTGTGGTGCTGGAGAAGATTCCTGCGTATTCCTTGAACAGCAAAGATAATCAACAAGCAAGTATAGGAGCACATGTCACTAGACAGAAAAATCACAAAACTGCACCTCACTTATTTTGGCCATGTCATGTGGGGGAATTCACTGGAGAAAGCAGTTATGTTTGGAAGAGTTAGTAGTAAAAGGAAACCAGGACATCAAAGAACACAATGCTTGGATACCATAAAAGCTGATACCAGCCAGAGCATAGAAAAACTCAAAGAATTAATGCAAGATTGGAAGAAGTGGGGGGAACCGGGCCCATAGAATCACCAAGATTCAGACACAACTGAATGGATAACATCATCATCATCATTGAGAAATAAAATGTACATTCCATCTTACTCCGTCTCAATTCAGGGAAGCAGCAGATGTGAGGTGCCGATGCCTGGATAATGTCAGGGTCTGGATGGGAGTGAACAGGCTCAAATTCAACCCTGATAAGACCAAGTGGCTGTGGATATTACCCCCTAGGGATTATGTCGATTGCCCCTCCTTGGTTCTTGGGGGAGAGAAATTAACTCCCTTGGAACGGGTTCGCAATTTGGGTGTTCTCCTAGACCCACAGCTAAAATTGGATCAACATCTGGCAGATGTTGCTAGGGGGACCTTTGCATAGGGGTGAAACAATGATCAATTCCCCTTGTATGAATGGTGGCTTTGTTTGTAATTATTTAATTCTTATTATTATGTTTTGATTGTTTGTTCTTGCCTTGTGTTGTACGCTGCCCTGAGTCCTGTGGGAGTGGGGCGGCCTATAAGAACAACTAATAAATAAATAAATAAATTACTTATAAACACTTATATACAAGTGATTCTCACTTGGCAACTTGATACTGGCTGTGGAATTTTGGGAAGTCTACACATCTTCAAGTTGCCAAGGTTGAGAAATGCTGATACATATTGTAGTATACAGGTGATTATAAGTGTGTGTCTTCAAATTTAGAGACTTAATTCAAAGGTGATTTGACTGAATCACTCTTTTAAATTGAATCTTCACATTGATTTTGATGTTCTGAATCAGAGTCCATTCCTTGAATTGATTTACAGATTCAATGGCCTTTCTGCGTGAATTTTTATTGCACCAAATCATTTCTTCCAATCAATTGAATTCAACCATTCAAATCAGAGGTTCAAATTGAATCACAAAGTCAGATTGAAGCTTAGTGTTCCAACACCTTCAGTACTCATGGATATTCACAAAAAGCTAAGCAACATAAGCAGTGTGAGGATTGCCACAGCCCTATCAGTGGTCACATATTCTGCTCTATTGTGCAGTCTGGAATTCAGAATTCCTTACTCTAGTTCTGCAACTCCGTGCTCTGGAACCAACTTCCCCCAGAGATCCGAATTATCCCCACCCTGCTGGCCTTCCGGAAAGTCGTCAAGACATGGCTCTTCCTGCAGGCAGGGGTTTGAGACTAGTTTTTATCAGAGATCTCCCCCAGTATGTGTGTTGTTGAACGTCCTTTAGCTTTTTTAATGTTTTAAAATTGTTTTTAAATGAATGTTTAGTGTTTAGTGTTCTTTTAAAATGTTGTACGCCGCCCTGAGTCCTTAGGGAGTAGGGTGGCATAGAAGAACCTAATAATAAATAAGTAAATAATAAACTCCTTTAGTAATTCTTCCCAAGCAGAACAAGAGCAAAATATATCCTTAATTTCATTTCTTTGCTTACTGTCTATCTCACTATCAGTAATAGAAAACTGCTATGTCATCCTTAACTGATTTTATTCTTGGGAACTTGATCCACTCTTGTATTGATTTGCACTGCTCCAACAATCCTTTTTTCATACTCTACTTCACTTTCTTTATTCTTCAGTTACAGTTTTTCATTTCCATTTGTTTGGTGTGGTATTTGAAGACTGAATCAAAATGACAAAAATTGGCCTGTAGCAGGCTCTCAGAATGCACATATGGTTTCTCAAAATTTTCCACTTCCTTGAGGAGAGAGAAAAGTGGGGGAAGTGGGTTCTTTGTCACTGGTTGTTTTCTTTTTCTTAGGGGAATACTTTTCTTGTTAAATATTTGGAGATTCTTGAGTGAGCAGAAATAATAGGAAATTACTCTTTCGGTCCTTCACTGATTATATTCACCTTTACCCATAGATATATGGCTGTTCTGAACAATTCTGAAAGGTATTTCCTGGGCAGATAGAAGAATCATATTTACCTCTACATTTTCTCCATGGAATAGTTACTATAACTTTTAATAAATGTGTTCAACTTCCCTACAGTTCTAAGGTTTCAAACTATGTCAACAGTCCTGATTGATACGAGATACTATCAAAGCAATTTGGTGCAAACCATTAGTATTTGTAGCTAACCCTAGAGAGAAAATATGTTATGTTATTAGTTTCCGTGTCCCCACATATTTAGTTGTACAAGAAACACATCTTGATAAAGTAAGGTATCTGAAAATAGTTCCATCAGATAGAAGTCAAGAGTTTTTTTTCATATTATTTTATCATAATCTTTCATAAGATTATGTCTTGTCTTGTCTTAACAAGACCGAGTGGTTGTGGATATTGCCTCCTAAAGACTATGTCAACTGTCATCCTTGGCTCTTCGGGGGGAGAAATTGTCCCCCTCAGAACGGGTTCGAAATTTGGGTGTCCTCCTAGACTCATAGCTGAAATTAGATCAACATTTGACAGCTGTAGCTAGGGGGACCTTTGCACAAGTTCGCCTGGTGCACCAATTGCGACCCTACTTGAATCGAGAGGCTCTCCTCACAGTCAGTCATGCCCTTGTCACCTCACGATTAGATTATTGCAACGCGCTCTACATGGGGCTACCCTTGAAGAGTGCTCGGAGACTATAATTGGTCCAGAATGCAGCTGTGCAAGCTATCGTGGGTGCACCTAGGTACACCCCCATATTACACCACTCCTCTGCGAGCTGCACTGGCTCCCTATTGGTCTCCAGACACAATTCAAGGTGTTGGTCATTACCTTTAAAGCCCTAAATGGCTTAGGACCAGGTTATCTTCAAGACCGCCTTCTGCCACACACCTCCCAGCGACCAGTGAGATCTCACAAAGTTGGTCTCCTCCAGGTCCCGTTAGCTAAACAGTGCCGGCTGGTGGGCCCGCGAGGGAGGTCCTTCTCTGTGGCTGCCCCACCTCTCTGGAACCAGCTACCTCCGGAGATCCGGACTGCCTCCACCCTATTGGCCTTCTGAAAAGCACTTAAGATCTGGCTTTTCCGGCAGGCCTGGGGCTGTTGATCTCGCAGCTGTAATCTGCGAGATCCGGCCATGAAAGGATATGCATGAGTTTTTAAATTGTTTTAATTGTTTTAATGTTTGATTATGGTTTTAATATTTATTATGTTGTCAAGCCACCCAGAGTCCTTTGGGAGTTGGGCGGCATATAAATTCAATTAATTAATTGATTGATTGATTAACTAACTAATTAACTAATTAACTAATTAACTAATTAACTAATTAACTGATTAACTGATTAAATAATTAACTGATTAAATAATTAACTGATTAAATAATTAAATAATTAAATAATTAAATAATTAAATAATTAAATAAATAAATAAATAAATAAATAAATAATTAAATAAATAAATAAATAAATAAATAATTAAATAAATAAATAATCTTTCTTCTAGGTGGAAGGAAGGAAGGAAGGAAGGAAGGAAGGAAGGAAGGAAGGAAGGAAGGAAGGAAGGAAGGAAGGTTGTAGTAGTTGTTGTGGTAGTGGCTGCCTGGCACCAGGGTGGGTGGAGGGAGAGGAAGAGATGCGAGCCCCTGGCTTTCAAGTGAGAAGTGGAAAGATTCAGAAAACTTTTAGCCTATTCCAGTGATGGCTAACCATTTTCTCGTCGCATGCCGAAAGCGCATATGCGCTGGCACCCATAATGCAATGCATGTTTGATACCTCCTCTGCGTGCCACACCCCTGCACATGCGTGTGTGACCCCCCGTGTTCCCTCCTGCCCCACACACATGTGCACTTGACCCCCTGTGCTCCCCCGCCCCCTGCGCATGTGCATGTGACCTCCCACCCCGTTTTGGGCCTAGCAGGCCTCCCTGCAGCCTCCTGGGACCAAAAATTGGCCACGGAGGGGCACCACATCCACCCCATGATCCCCCCACTCCCCACGCATGCACATGTGACCCCACCCTCCACCCCCAATCCCCGCACATGCATGCATGTCTCCCACATGCAGCCCTCCCTCCGCGCATGTATGGCAGATACCCAAAAATCAGCTGGCTGGTGGGAGGCGTGCACACATGTGCGGTGGACCTGAGCTGGATGACAGCTCGCATGGCCGCAGAGAGGGCACTATGTGCCACCTGTGCCATAGGTTCACCATCACGGGCCTATACCCTGACAATGGTTGTCACAGAATATGCAGCCCCAAGAATAGCAGTGGGCTGCTTCTTATTGGGAATTGCACAACTATTATAATCATTATCCTTACACCTGACTCCTAAAGTTGAAGGGCAACTGAAGACGTAAAAATTGAATTCAGGGCTGGATTTTGTCAGAAGCAGTCACTTGGCCAGATTTTGATCTCCTGGGATCTCCACTTCCCTCTCTGCACTACTCAGCTGGATGGACATTTACTTTACCCTCAGCGACAACTGTGCTATCCTATAGCCACTGACTGTTTGGAGTAAACTCCACCGAGCACATTTCTTTCCGAATGACATCTTGGGAAGTGGCGCAAGAATACTTGGAGATTTCTTACTATGTGGCTTAGATTTTTTTTTAGCAGCCTTAAAGATATGGACTAAATCCTTGAAAACTAACAATTGATTATAAAGAGAATTACTAATTTAATAAAATGTATTTTCATATTTATCTATAAATGGTTAAGTATATTCGGCCACAATTTTATTCTGTGTGATTTTTATTATTTCGGCTATAACAATTGCAGAGTTAATTAAAGATGATGAATATATTTCCTTCACACTTCACTTATCAATAGAATGCCTTTTATTTCTTTCCATTATCCTTGGAAATTATTTGGAAGCATCTACAGATGACATTTTACTCAACAATATTCTTTTAAATTTCACTTTGCAATCCCGAGAGGGCCAATAAAAGGGGGCAAATGAAGCCATGTGAGGCCATGTTGATATTGATGCAGTTCATATGACAAACTTCTTGCAATAATACAATATTTCACTTTTCTTTATTTTGATATCATTGTTTCTTACTGATGCAACCAGAACATATACTACGGATTTTCTTGACATTAAATGTAACTGAAAATAGTTACATTTTATAGTAGACATTTATAGGAATACATTATTCTCCCTTAAGGCATTTTTCACCACAAATTTCTACTTATAAACCTAGTGGTATAAGGGAGTGACAGAACCTGGGGCAGAGTCAAAAGAGATTGTATGTAGTCACAAATAGATTAAAGTCAGTCTCTCTTGAATTCCATTGGCCCTTATGTAACAACCAAGATAGTGCTATTAATTGAGTAGTTTCCTGTGCATAGGCATTAATAGTAATAAATCAGATTAATTGGAACTTCAGATGCAGTGCTGATCTTTCACCTACATCTAGAACAGTGGTTTCCAAAGTGGGCGGTACCACCCCCTGGGGGTGGGTGGGATGACTTAGTGGGCGCTAAGAGGCAAGGGGGGTGGCAGGGGAGCACTAAGAGGCAAGGGGGTGGCAGGGGAGCACTAAGAGGCCACGTGGAAGGCAGGAAAGCATGTCGGGGTGGTGGGGAAGGGGGGGTAGCAGCCTACTCCCTTCCCCGCAGCCCGGCCATGCTTGGCGGCCTTCCACGCGGCCTTCCCGGTGGTCCCCCATGCCCGCTTGCCTTCCGAGGTTGGCGTCCAGCCCGGCCCAGTCAGCCTTGGTGGAAATGCAGATGCTGAAAGGGGCAGCGGAAGGGAAAGCGGATGACCCGGGGCTGCTGCACATGTGCCCGCCCCATTTCTGCAAAGGCAGGGTGATCCAAAGATGTGCATGCTTCCTGACATATCACACAAGTATGTAAATCATGCAGTTTGTGCTGCAAAGTCAATATATATAGTATGTGTTGTTTGTTGCCTCTCATTTCCCTTTGTGGAGTACTATGTGGAGTACAAAACAACACTAATAATACCTGAGAACCTGATTCAAACTACATTATTTATTTGATTATCTATTGATGCCTCTATGAAATATGATTCTCACATATGTTAGATTATACTTCAACTTGTAGACCATTTAATTTTGGAGAATGAAAAGAATAACATCTGGAAACAGCAAGATATTTCTTCTAATCTGGCTCTTGATTTGATATTTGCATTTTAATTTATATCTAAGGTAAGTAATAAAAAGTGTTCAAGTAAGGAGTTTAATTAGATCTTGCTGCAGCTGTTTGATATTCCCACTGTTTCAGAGAATGATTGGGTCCAATGTCCTTAAAGTACATTGTTCATGATCCTAATCCATACATCACAAGGAATTAATGAGTCAGAAGTTTTTTCAGAAGGCATTTTATTTTGTAAGAATATATTCTTACATGATTGATCAAAGGATGACTTCATATATACTGAAAATGGCAGTAAAAGTCCAGTGGGAGACTGTTACAGTCAAAACCAACCAAGGATGTTGTGGAACCCTAAAGAGAAACAGAAGTTTCCATCTGGGAGAGTGGCTCTCCAAACATTTTCATGAATGTATTGACGTTTAAGATACCATGCAATTCTTTATTATCTTTCTATATGGCAATAAAAGTGACACAAATGTTCTATATCATAATGGGGGGGGGGATAAAACAAACATTGTGTAAGATGTAAACATGTTTTTCTTTCTTTAAAAAAAGTGTTCACTTTCATTCTGGGGCATATTCTATATTTGTGCATAGATTTATAAAAGAAGCTTTTCTATTAGCTTTTAAGCTCATGCTACTTGATGATGATCCTCACTCAGTAAAGGACCTTGGAGTACTCATCTCTAACGATCTAAGTGCCAGAGCCCACTTCAACAACATAGCAAAGAAGGCATTAAGAGTGGTTAACCGAATCTTGCGCAGTTTCTTCTCTGGTAACATTGTACTCTTAACCAGAGCATACAAAACATTTGCTAGACCGATTCTTGAATTCAGCTCATCTGCCTGGAACCCACACTACATATCAGACATTAACACAATTGAGAATGTCCAGTGATACTTCACAAGAAGAGTATTACATTCCTCTGTTCACAACAGAATTCCTTATGAAACCAGACCTGAAATTTTGGGACTTCAAAATTTAGAACTCCGCCGCCTTCGATCTGACCTAAGTGTAGCTCACAAAATTATCTGCCTCAATGTCCTGCCTCAATGTTAACGACTACTTCAGCTTCAACCGCAATAATACACGAGCTCACAATAGATACAAACTTAATGTAAACCGCTCCAGATTTGATTGCAAAAAATTCGACTTCAACAACAGAGTGGTCAATGCCTGGAACACTTTACCTGACTCAGTAGTTTCTTCCCCAAACCCCAAAAACTTCAACCTCAGATTATCTACCATCGACCTCACCCCATTCCTAAGAGGTCGGTAAAGGACGTGCATAAGCGCACAATCGTGCCTACCGTTCCTGTCCTTATGTATCCATATATTCTTACCTCTTTTACTCTTATTCATGCTTGTACTATTACATATATATTCAATCATGTTTTACTGTTTATACTTTGCTTATAATCATATATGCTTGACAAATAAACAAATACAAATACTTTACTTAGTCAGTGAAAGCATTCTAAAAAAAGGAGTTTTCATCCCTCAGTCATACTTTGCCTGTTGTTTTATTTTTATTCAATTCCGTTTGAATAGATATTTTGGTTTACCTTACTTTTTCACACTGTCAACAAAGAATAAATTTATAATTTTTCACAGCCTTCCTCTCAAAATTATTTGCTTTTATTATTACTGTTAAGACACCCTTGCATTGTCCCTTGAATAATACTATATATGTATTTTTTTTAAAGAAAAAGATCTTTTGTTCAAGTCTGCAGAGCTGCCATGTCCCCAGAATCCTCAGGCATTGGTGGAGCTGAATTGGCACAGTGTTGCAGAAATGTCATTTTTTAATTATGTGGTTCTGAGGGGAATCTATTATCTACTGCTGAGATGCTGAAATCAGACAATTTATCTCCAAGGCAGTTCTGTCTACAATCTAGAATATATATCTCTTGTCACTGCAGGAAAAAAAGAATGAAAGGATGTTTTTATTTCTGGTGCCTTATGTTTATAAATTTATTCTTTTTAACTCTGCCAAGAAAGAGAGAGATGAAGTTATAATGAATCTCTAGGTGGGTTGTTCTCTTTCTGCATGTTCTTTGAAGATTGCCCAAGGTCAGAAATTTTATTGTCTCTCATTCATGAAAACTCCCAGAAGTTCCCTAGGTAGGGCAACAAATTGGATTAGGAAAGGCAGAAACATGCAGGGAACACAAAAGATAAAGATGTACAGTATCTGTGTGAATATATGGATTAGGGAACTAATTTCCTGGATAGTGAATGGCATTGATGTTTACAAGCTTTACATAAAGGATAGTTTTTCAAAGCTCCTTTCTGTACTTTTGTATAATGTGCCAATAATTTCATTTAAATGTAAGCTAATACATCACTAGTTAAATTCACAATGTTTCTGAATGATTTCAGTATTCAGGCTAAAGAAGCAAGGCAATTGAAAGCATTTAGTCTTTTTGTTTAAAATGTGAACAATTCATTATGTGCAATTGTATCATTTTGCCCTATCATAGCTCAGAGTCATTCATAGCACAAAGTAACTAACAGGTATGTTTCAAGTGGTTTTTGCCTTTTTTTTTTTAAAAAGGAGGCTTTTAAAAAAAGATTCATTCAAATTTAATCTGCTGAGTTTCTTTTCTCCCTTCTTCTCATATTTTGTAAAAGTAGCAAGATTTAATAATAGTAGTAATAACAATAGTGGAACGCTCCCCATCGAAATTGCCATAGCTGCACTGCCCTCTAGTGTTCATTGTAGGAAACAGCGAGCAGCATTGCATATCTGAAAGTCACTTCTGTAAGCTATTAAAAGGGATAGATTTACTGTTCAGTTGATGGTTTGCTGAGTTTTGTTTAGACAGAATGGGTTGGGACACTTTACATCACAAGTGGAAAATTAGTATTTATTATCTGCATTTTCCCCTTCTGACATGTATTAAATGGGTCTGGTTTTGCTTTGATTCTGACACTTTTAAATTGATTGTATGAATTTCATACATGACAATAAGATTCAGTTTGATCTAGCAATTTAGGCACCAGGCTCGAAACTATGAGTTCTACTCCCACCTTAGTCATGAAAGCCAACTGGGCGACTTTGGAACAGTCACATTCTTTCAGTTCACAACGTCAGGCTTGAGTGGTCAGTCAATTCCTGTTGCAGTCAACAAATCAACACTTCCCACCAAACAAAGTGGACTCTACACTTTAAGAAAATGCTAAGAAGAAAAAAACAAATAATAATAATAATAATAATAATAATAATAATAATAATAATAATAATAATAATAATAATAATAATAATAATAATAATAATAATAATAACTATTATTATTATCTTGACTTCCCTTTGTGACCTCAAGATGGTTACTCATTTTATCCATGTAGTCTTCTGTTAGTTGGGTTGATAGATCTTAATGGTGTATGTGAGAGACCTTCTTGTTTAAGCCAGAACTTAAACATTACACTACAATGTCAATATCAAGGATTTCAGCTGAAATCAACAGGAGCTTCTCATAATGAGTATGCACATTCTGTCAAGAATAATCTGTTGAACATCTTTTCTATATATTACTTTCTATAAGAAGACTGCAATGATTGGAATGTAATCATTTAGTTGTGGTAATTGGATGTGAGAGGGCCTTACAGTCCCTTTGAAACCTATAGTATTAGTTTTAATATTAGCTAATGCTGTGAATAAATGCTAATTGGTGCTTCTGAAACCAGAATATTTCTAAGAAGATCTATAAGGTAATCTTTTCTAGGCCCAGAATCTATAACAACTGAATTATAAATTAGCTTTCCTTCATCCTTTCAAAAGTGTGGTTCTTGCCAACAATTCTGAAATCTATTTACAACAGTTTAGTAATCTCCCTGTTGTATAAACTTAAGGAACTTGCCACAGATTGAATACCATCAACTTACTTGGGACAAATACATCACTGTCATTGCCATGAGATTGGCAATCATATAAATAGTTAAAATAAATATTTTTTTAAAAAAAAAGATTTTACAGATCTCTGCAACAATAGGCAAATGCATGAGACTCTCTCTCATTTACAGCAAGAGTCTGTATTCAACCTATCATGAATTCCAGTTGATGTAGGTGCTCAAAGATGTGACCATGTGTTACAGAGAAACAATTGCCACAATACTACTCATAAATATGAATCCCCACCATGCACATCCAAGTTGTTGGCACACATATGTAGAATAGATCTTAGCTGCTTATATTTTCAATTAATAGTCTTTGGAATATATCACATATTCCTTCATGCTCTTTAATTGTCTTATTTCAATGTTTCAATGTCTTTCACTGATGCTTATAGTAGAGAAGAAATTTGAATTCATACTAATGACCAAGGACCTCTAGCAATTCTGAAGTAATCAATGTGAGTTACAGTAAGGTAAAACAATGATGCAAATATAGCTGTAAATGTACAAGAGACAAAATGTTGAACCATTACTCGTTTTATTCAGTCCTTAAAATATGAATCTGCCTCTTTCCTTTCTCACAGTTCCTTGAAACACTTCCTTGAAACACAACATTAAAGATAGATTTTTTTCCCCATTCGCCCATCTTATCTTTTCCCCAGACACAATGAATCCCTTGTTTTATAGGTTCCTTGTTTTAGTTGCTAGATCAGGTCTGAAACTTTAATGTATCTGGCAAACTGCAAGAAAGCTTATAAAGATAAGAAAGGAGAAATGAGAGAGGTCATTTTGCAGTGATTCTTTACTAAATGAAAACAACTCCATGTAGGAGAAAGAAAGGAAAAAAAACCCAGCCCCGAAAATAATGGAATTTTCTTGATCTGCCATAATCCTGAATAACTAAATTTGAAGTTTTTCCTTTAGGTCCAAGAATTGCATGCTCCCAATGTGCCATTTAGAAACCATTAACACACCCTTGCTAAGTAACTTTGCATTTATCATAAAGTACACTGAGATCTTATAAAACTTGGCCTCTAGAAGACTCCAAGGAGTTAATTGCCACTATGTTGGAATAAGCTGTACTCTTTATCTTCCATTCATCTTGATATGAGTTTAGTTATTATACATTTTAGAATAGAATAGAATAGAATTCTTTATTGGCCAAGTGTGATTGGACACACAAGGAATTTGTCTTTGGTGCATATGCTCTCAGTGTATATTAAAGAAAAGATACATTTGTCAAGAATCATGAGGTACAACACTTAATGATTGTCATAGGGTACAAATAAGCAATCAGGAAACAATCAATATTAATATAAATCATAAGGATACAAACAACAGGTTACAGTCATACAGTCATAAGTGAGAGGAGATGGCTGATAGGAATGATGAGAAGACTAATAGTAATAGTAATGCAGCCTTAGTGAATAGTTTGACAGTGGTGAGGGAATTATTTGTTTAGCAGAGTGATGGTGTTCGGGAAAAAACTTTTCTTGTGTCTAGTTGTCTTGGTGTGCAGTGCTCTATAGCATTGTTTTGAGGGTAGGAGTTGAAACAATTTATGTCCAGGATGTGAGGGGTCAGTAAATATTTTCAAGGCCCTCTTTTTGACTCGTGCAGTATACAGGTCCTCAATGGAAGGCAGGTTGGCAGTAATTGTTTTTTCTTCAGTTCTGATTATCCTCTGAAGTCTGTGTCTGTCTTGTTGGGTTGCAGAACTGAACCAGACAGTTATAGAAGTGCAGATGACAGACTCAATAATTCCTCTGTAGAACTGTATCAGCAGCTTCTTGGGCAGTTTGAGCTTCCTGAGTTGATGCAGAAAGAACATTCTTTGTTGTGCTTTTTTGATGATGTTTTTGATGTTAGGTGACCGTTTTAGGTCTTGAGATATGATAGAACCTAGAAATTTGAAGGTCTCTACTGTTGATACTGTGTTGTCTAGTATTGTAAGAGGTGGTAGAATGGGAGGGTTTCTCCTAAAGTCTACCACCATTTCTACAGTTTTGAGTGTGTTCAGTTCCAGATTGTTCCGGTCGCGCCATGAGGCTAGTTGTTCAACCTCCCGTCTGTGTGCGGTTTCATCGTTGTCTCGAATGAGACCAATCACTGTTGTATCATCTGCAAACTTCAGTAGATTAACAGATGGATCGTTTGAGATGCAGTCATTGGTATATAGAGAGAAGTGGTGAGAGCACACAGCCTTGGGGAGGGGGGCTGTGCTAATTTTACAGGTATCTGATGTGATTTTGCCTAGCTTCACCTGCTGCTTCCTGTCTGTTAGGAAGCTTGTGATCCACCATCAAGTGTGTTCAGGTACCGCTAGCTGATTTAGTATAGTTAGAAGAATGTCCGGTATGATGGTATCAAATACTGAACTAAAGTCTACAAAGAGGAACCTTGAGTAGGTCTTTGGAGATTCAAGATGTTGTAGGATGTAGTGTAGAACCACATTAACGGCATCATCTGTTGATCTATTTGCTCAGTATGCAAACTGCAGGGGGTCTAACAGTGGATCCATGATGGTTTTCAAGTGGGACATCACTAGCCTTTCAAAGGTTTTCATAACTACAGATGTTAGAGCAACTGGTCTGTAGTCATTCAGTTCCTTGATGGAGGGCTTCTTCGGTACTGGGATGACAGTGGAGCGTTTGAAGCAAGAAGGAACATGGCATATCTCTAGTGATTTGTTGAAGATTTGGGTGAAGATGGGGGCCAATTGGTCAGCACAGACTTTTAAGCAAGAAGGAGTTATCTTGTCTGGGCCTGGTGGTTTTCCTGGCTTCTGTCTGTGAAATAGATCTTGCACTTCCTTTTCTGTGATCGCCAGGGGTTGTGAACCCAATGGGATGGGGTTATGTAATTTTGTAATTACATAATAAGATCCATCTATATATTTATAACTATTTCTATGTATAAGATGCACATGTGTGTTACTGCATCTATCCTAATTCTAGTTCAAAATCTCTAAAATGCTTTGAACCCTGTGAAAATGAGCAGAGACATGTCTTTTCTCTCTTTCCTTGTCTGGGAGTGGGAAAGTCTACAGGAGAGATATTGTCACCTCCTGCATGATTTGGAATGATGATTTGTAGGGTTTTCTTTAGTGTACCTGCATATTTTAAATCTAACAAACTTGTAGAGAATATTTTATGCCTTTTCCCAAACTCACTGTCATCAGTTTACCTGTGGTCTTTGCTCAGAAATTCCAATATCTTGATGTATCTGTAAGCACCATATAATATTTCCTGGATGGTGTGATATCAAATAAGGCACATAGAAATAAAAATACAAATCACATTTATAAAGGCTGATAAACAATGCAAAAGTCTTATGTTCTGTTTGGATAACACAAGTCTGGTTAGGGCTAATCAAAGACAAAAAACCCCCATAAAGACAATATACACTGGGATTAGATCCTCCAATCAGAATGCCAAGATTGGAGGAGAAACCCCAACCAAATTGTGAACTGGAATTTTATACCCATTTGAATAATATGAAGTTATCTCATTACAGATCCAAAATGATGTTGTAATCAGAAAAGCCATTGGAATGGCAACCTAACCCTCTGCAGAATATTCAATTAGAGTACCCCATTAGAAACCTCACATGATCAGGTTTTTAGAAATGCCATTGCTAATATGCTTATAAGAGGGTTTGAAAACTTGGTGGTGAAAATTGCAATACACATGGAAGCAACTTTCTGTAGAGGTAGATAATGCAATTAATCTTATTATAAGCATGTCTGATTTTTCAGTGTGACTACAGTTGGAGAAGGATTGCTCATTGTTACCATGTGGTGAATTGTATGCCTGAGCTGGATATTGTGATCTCTTTGGAACCTACACAATATGTGGCACACTATGAACTGCGGACAGCTGCTTTCCAATATTGGAAAGAAATGAAAGGACTTGGCTGGAATACCAGACTTGGTAATTTACACAGCTTAAATCATGTATTTTTGAGAATTAGAATGCCCATACCAAGCTCTAGATGTGATTTTTTTTATTGTAGCAATAATAGGTTTATATGATGTTCACTCATGAAGGTCTTTACATTAATTAAAAGAGCACAAATAAAAACCAGTTAGATCCATATGGAGCAACCCAGATTTGATTTGAATCAGATGTTGAAATATTCAAACAGGCCATGATTCAATTTACGTTTTTGATTTGGCACAACAGGATAATCCAGTTCGATCCAGGTTGCTTTGAGATTTTTTTAAAAAAAAATATCTATAGTGATTTGCAGTGTTTGGCTCTAAAGTGGGAAGAAGCCAGCTTTGGATTCAAAGAGCTGCTTTTCTTCAGTCTACTGACTATAATGGGGAACATTTAAAATATCCAAAGATGGTATCCATACCATTCCCTGTTGATGGAATGGTATGAAAATAACAGAGTGATGGAACAAATAGAGGTCATTAATTTGCTTAGTTTCAGATGGATAATATTAAAAGTTTTATCATCCATCCAAAATGGAAATTTTCTGCTCCTTCTGAACATTGAGATTTCAGGCATGCCAAGAGATTTTAGACTACCTTTAACAAGTAGGATTTCTTTCAGTCAGTTGTAAGAGGCAGCAGCAGCAACAGGTTGGAATTTCATGCCACAAAAATAGGAAAATCACAGAGAAAATATCCCAAAAGTGCTTTTTCAACAAGCAACTGGACTTTCTTTCTTTTTTCTATAAAGATATTTCGCGACATGGGAGAAAGCGAGGTAAGTTACACCCATATAACACCCATACTCCGCCAGCTACACTGGTTGCCCATTGGTCTCCGGGTGCAATTCAAGGTGTTGATCATCATCTTTAAAGCTCTACATGGCTTAGGACCAGGTTACCTCCGGGACCGCATCCTACCTCATACTTCCCTTCGACCGGTTAGGTCCCACAGAGTGGGTCTCCTCCGGGTCCCATCAGCCAAACAATGCCGACTGGCGGGGCCTAGGGGGAGGGCCTTCTCTGTAGGGGCCCCTGTTCTCTGGAACCAACTCCCCCCCCGAGATACGAATTATCCCCACCTTGCTGGCCTTCCGAAAAACCGTGAAGACATGGCTCTTCCTGCAGGCGGGGTGATTTTGAGAGAACTTTACATCTTAGGTCTCCCCCATGTATGCACGGTTTTGTATGTCTTTTTAACTTTTTAAAATTGTTTTTAATAATTTTATTGTTTAGTTGTTCCTTAAAATGTTGTATGCCGCCCTGAGTCCTCAGGGAGTAGGGTGGCATAGAAGAACACTAACTAACTAACTAACGAATGAACGAACGAACGAACGAACAAACGAATGAACGAACGAACGAACGAACTAACTAACTAACTAACTAACTAACTAACTAACTAACTAACTAACTAACTAACTAACTAACTAAATAAATAAATAAATAAATAAATAAATAAATAAATAAGTTAGAACCCACCCCTGATTATTGACCATTAAAGTACTGGAGGCCAATGAACAATGCCTGGAGTGGCTTAAGATTGCAAGTCCTCTTTGTTGACATATGCAAAGGAACTCTTCTGTTTCATTAGCTATTTTATAGTTAGAATTAATCAGCTTCAATTTCAAAGGTCATTACTGTTACACATTGATTAAAATTATCTTTAGTGATTGGGTCTGGTTAAAACTCACTGTCAGGGGTATATTAAATGAGACTACTCATCTTCATAAAATGGATGCCTTTGAATATACCTACCCACCATCTAAAAACTAACTATCTTAACCCTGGCCACAAAGATTTCTCAATATACCTAATATATTCTCAAAGGCTAGTTTGTATCCCTGTCATTAGCACCTTCATTTATCTCATTAGTGCTTCAAGGGAGCAGGCTTATGTACGGTATATATATCAACAACAGCTGGTCTCAGGACATAACTATAATACACAAATTCTGTGATGAAAACAGTCATTTAAAAATGTAAACTAAGAGGTTAAATGTCTAAATAAAAGTTGATATTCATTTCAGGTCATTTTACCATTGTTTTGTTATCAGTATATACAAATGTTGCCTTCATAGCAATAGCACTTAGACTTATATACCGCTTCATAGTGCTTTACAGCCCTCTCTAAGCGGTTTACAGAGTTCAGCATATTGCCCCCAACAATCTGGGTCCCCATTTTACCGACCTCAGAAGGATGGAAGGCTGAGTCAACCTTGAGCCTGGTGAGATTTGAACAGATTTGAACAGCTGAACTGCTGAACTAGCAGTCAGCTGAAGTAGGTTGCAGTGCAGGTTTCATAGTGAAAAGGATGAAACAATTGATCAATTGATCAGTGGCTGCAGTAAAATTTCACAGACTGCCTATAAATAGTTACCAAAGTTATTCATTGCAAACTTTGCCAAAGTTTTGGATTTAAATATAGCAAAAACTATTGAGATAATCAAGTTAAGAAGGTTTTGGAAAATGAGCAGGATAAGAACTTAAGGAATTTTAAAGATCCAAGCAGACAGGCATCATGTCTGATAATAACAATAACTGAAAAGAAGAAAGTCAGGTTCATTGATGTTACTATTTCAGGTAATGGTAGTATTGAAGAAAAGTAATTGGAAAAAATATGAAATATTACAAATCAAAGTTGAACACTTATGGAAAGAGAAATCCGCTGTTATACCAATCATGATTGAAGCCTTTGGGAAAATGCCTAAAAGACTTTTTTGATACCTGAAACTACTGAACATCCTAATTTTACCCCCCCCAAAAAAAACCCCACCTTGCTTGGAACTGCCTATATTCCTAGACACTAAAAAAACACAATGAGCCAATCAGTGTTCCCTGATCAGTTGTTGTTGTGTTGTTCAGCCACTAAGTCATGTCTGACTCTTCATGACCCCATAGCACATAAGGCTCCTCTGTCCTCCATGTCTCCCAGAGTTTGTCCAAACTCACGTTCATTACATTGATGACACTATTTAACCATCTCATCCTCTGCCCTCCCCTTCTCCTTTCGCCTTCATTCTTTCCCTATGAATTTTTCCTCCAGTAGCCAACAGCAAAATGGGGGGGGGGAATGTTCCATCTCGTCCTTTCTCCCACAGCATAACACTCCTAAAGTAACAAAAATCCTATGAGGAAAAGAAAATAAATCAACAATTTGCTAGAAATTCCATAATTATGCTTTCATGATATCATACATGAAATAGGGTGGAATGGAAAATTAAAAGAACAAAGTAATTTCCAAATCGGGAAAGGGTACAATGTAGCAGCAAAACCAACAGATTGTATGGAGATTTACCGGGTAAGTCTGCTTGAATTTTGAAAAATAAAATAAAAATAAAGACTAGGCCTACACAAACATACTTCATCATTTGCAAGTAAAGTAGTATGCACAAGTAGAAATAGAAGCCTAAAGTCTGTTTTGGTAGAGTTATCTGCTTCAACCAGGGCATTCATAGAGGGGAATTTACTCTCATAACTGCAGCACAGTGCACACAACAAACCCCGAAATAGCTGCAATGTTATGTTATTGCAAATGAGTCATGGTATGAATCTTATCTTTGTTGTCTGCCTTCATGTTCTTTCTGTAGCCAACATACTGTCAGATAAAAGATAAATTCTGGATTCTTGTTATCCTCATCGAGTTCCCTGTAAAGTCTTATTTTAAGGATGCTAACATTTCTCTTTCCATTAACATTTGAACCCCAAATATAAGCCTCAGTGAAGATTCTGACCATTTCATATTATGCCATTAACCTGACTGAACATCAGTTAAATTTATACTATTTCTAAGTTTTGCAGCAGAAATTGCAAATGCCAATTTTTGGAGGTTCTATTCATGGAAACATTAATGTTTTTTCCACTTCCTTGTTTCTATTATTTCATACTTTCATGTTTTGGCAAGGGACAATTTTGGGACCCCTGGACTCTTAAAGGCCCTGATCTATAAAAATCAGAATTGTAGTAAATTCCCTTCTTTTGGTGACCAGAGTGTGCCTGTCCTTTGCCTTAGAGAAAGACAAGAACCCTACTCAGTCATATGGATGCATTTATAGAACATTGTCAAATTATTTTCCTCTTAATAATAGATAACCATGTGAAAAAATTAATTGAGCATCTTGCTTATTACTGCAAAACAATTAAAATCATTTTATACCAATAAGAAGTGCAGCTAATTTAATTATAATCAATTCCCTTTATGAAGCAGTTCTGCTGACTTGATCTGATCTTTCCCTGCCTTTTCTAGTAGTTTCCAAGCAAGCAGTAAGTAGTAAGTGTGAGTCTTTAAGGCAAACTTCTATAAACCAAATGATCTGCATTATTTTTGCAATTTCCTTCCCCCAGGAGTGGGGAGGGAATGGAGATTTTGCAGTATCCTTCCCCTGCCACGCCCACCAAGCCACGCCCACAGAACCGGTAGTAAAAAAAATTGGATTTCACCACTGATCTGAAGCGTGCCTATTTCTCTTCTTTTATTGCATTAGCAAACTGTCATCCATATGTGAGCAATTTACATAGGACTTCACCGATAAAATCACTCAGGTTCACCAAAGCTTTGAATCTGCAGAGTTCTTAAGCACTGTCCTGAGATGTTGCTTCTTGGGTCCCTGCCCATTCTGTCTGTTGCAAGGAGTAGGCAGAGAAATAACTACTTAGATCTAGAAAATTGTTAATGCCTACAGAGTTGGGAGTTCCTGAACTTTTAAAGAAAACTCTGGTACACCCCTTACTGAGGGTCACTTCTGGACTCAGGAGGTTTATTCAGCTACAGTCAGATCTCTAACCTACTATTTTTCAGAAAATTTGTTGGGACAATGGTGACAAACCAGCCTTCAGTATCCTAGATACAACTGAGTATCTAGATACTATTCAAACTGTGTTAGGTATAGTTCAGTGCCAATATTGCTCTCCTTGACTTGTATCAGGACTCAGATGGAAATAGTATACTCCTCCTTATTCTTTTGGATATCTTTTCAGCCTGCAGTATAATCACCCATGATACCTTACTAGATTATCTGATGGAACTGGGGATTTGGGGTACTGTCTTATTGTAATTCTGTTCCTTCTTTAGTGGGAAGTTTCAGTAAGGATCTGGATGGAAGAAAACAAACTGAAGCTGAACTCAAGACAGACTTCCTGTTTGTGCAACAAGATTCTCTGTCAGTGTCATCTCTGGATATCAGGTAGTAGCCATGAAAGAGAAGATTCATGAATTGAGGAGGCTTCTAGATTTGCACCAACTTCCAGAACAGTAACTGGAGGCTGTGACTAAAAGGCTTTGGCCCAACTGCAGCAGGAGTAATACTTGTGACACTCCCTGGTGCAGGACAAACTGATTACAGTTATTCATACATCACCATTACAGGATTGAATATTGCAATGTGCTTTACCCAGAGTTGTCCCGAAACACTTCTCAGAAATTGCAACTGGTGCAGAATACAGTAGCCTGCATACTTACTATCTCCCATTATTAGGAGCACATTAAACCAATCCTGTAGACCCTTCATTGGTTGCCTTTGAGAAGTTGCTAAAAACCAAACTATTCCAGAGGGGAAATCATTGATTTAATTCATTGAACTATTATTTCATTATTACTTATTAACTGTTATTAACACTTTGTTGGTATGTAACCATGAATGCTTTAATTGTTATGTGTTTTATACCTTGCAAACTCTGAGAATCAAACCATGGTACTAATCAAATGGTCCTTTTTTGACAATGTATAACTTAAGAATAGCCAAGGCTATAACCAAGATTCCATGATTATAACACAGATAGAAATAATTTGTGTTTACAGAAGTGTGATTTTGTTTTTCTGACACTTTGCAGTCAAAAATAAGCTTGGTTTCTCAATACTACAGATTAGAAAGTTTTGTGGTGCTTGTGAAAAATAACTAGCACAGTTCCACTGTGTTAGCATTTAGGCATTTATAATCTTTTTTTTTTACTATAGAATGATATCTCTGGACCTTTTCCGTAGAACGATTAACATTTAAAATATGTGCTAAGGAATGGTGCTTAGAAAATCATTATTTGATGCAATCCCAAATTATGTTGACAGAGTATAATTTTTGCTCAGATTGTGGAATGAGAAAATGATTTCTTTCTGCAGTATAAATGCTGTCTTTAGGAGGCAACTGATAAATTGTCTTTTAAAATGCACACAAGAAGTTCAGGGCCACAGTTTATTGGAAGTTATGCCAGTGGACAAAAAGCATGTTTAATCAGGAAACTTTCTTAAACTGAGAACTAAACAGCAATTAAGTTCTTGTCAATGTTCATGTTCTTAAAGATAAGTAAGACCAAATAATAGTGCAAATATAATTTTCTACATGTTATGCTTTTAAAAATCCTGTTGCCTTTTCAGCAACCACAGCAATTCACACACACATGTACACAAACTTACACATGGCCCAAAGGTGCTTTTTCAAGAGGCAATTGGACTTTCTTGTTTTTTCTTTGAAGACGTTTCGTTTCTCATCCAAGAAGCTTCTTCAATTTACTGAAGAAGCTTCTTGGATGAGAAGTGAAACATCTTCAAAGAAAAACAAGAAAGTCCAGTTGCTTCTTGAAAAAGCACCTTTGGGACAACCATGACCTGGATGACTGAGGATCTCCATAGACAACCCACACACCACCACAATTGCAGTTCCAGGACTTCTTGGAGCATCACACATTTTAAAAATAAGTACAACCACATTTGGTCCGACCAATTTCTTTTTCTTTTTTCATTTTCATTTTGTAAAATCTTTAACAGTAGAAAGCACTGGACTAGACAACTGCTGTATGAAATATATTTTTGAGAATACCTACAAGTAATGCTCGACTTACATTCATTTTGTGACCGTTCAAAGTTACAACATCACTGAAAAAAAGTGACTTATGACAGTTTTTTGCACTTACAGGTCATAAAATGGTGCAAAATTCACTTAACAAATGTCTCACTGTGGTGCCCACATACAGGTACTGAGTGCAAAATAGTAAGTTGTTGTATAAAGTTATAATGTTGTTAAAAGGAACTGTTTAAACAAGTAAGTATAGAGCCAGACAGCTTTTAAATGCATAGTAAGTAGAAAGGGGGAGGTGTTTATCCCAGTGCTCCAGAAGGGAGGGGGGATAGATGACATCATAAGAGACAGCCAATCGGAGCATAGATAGCAGGGCCAGGAACTATAAAAGGCCTGGCTGAGAGAGATGTGGAGCTCTCTGTTATGTTATGTGGTAACTGCCAAAGGAGGGAAGAATTTAGTGAGAAGTGCTTTGAAGAGCTGAGGGAAGCTCTGTTATGAGGTAAATCCCAGGAGGGAAGGCTTAGTGTGGAGAGCTGAGGAGCTCTGTGTGTGACTTCCAAAAAGGGAAGATTTATAGAGAAAAGATAGGCCCTAGGTAGTTCTGTGGGAAGCAGGAGCCAGGGTCAGGGAACAAGATTGATTGATATATGTTGAGTAATCTGTAGATAGAGATGAATGGTGAAACGTGCTCTTATCTATAGGCCTAGAAACAAAGAAGAATTGGATTTGCTTAGATTCAGTCAGGAAAGCAAGGAGAGTCTATAGAGGGGAAGAAGAGAAAAGAAAGAATTAAATAAGCTGCTTGTGGTTTTAACAAATTCACTTGACAATTATTGAGAAGTTGTATTTAAATAAACTGTTTACTAGTGTGCTAAAGAAACGTGTCAACGTCTGTCTATTTCACACATAAAGCAAATCTCAAAGAATCCTGCAGAGCTTAGAGATATTGAAGAAGAAGTAAAAAGCAAGCCTCTAAAGAGAGAGAAGTGAAACAGAGGGGGCAACCCTTGGTCAGGGAGATATAAAAGGAAAATTAAACACAAAATTGCAACCAAGACATATCAAACAATAAACCTGTGACAGGAAGGGGATGGGTGATGGCACGTCCCCCCGAACTCACTTAGCACCAAAATCTAAGTAGAGGACTACTTGTATATCTCTTGAATACAAAGAAAGCATTGCCTAGAACTGTTGAATATTATGTTTTGCAGATTTCTTCCTGAACAGAAAAGAAAGATTTTTGAATAATTTAGCAATGTGGAAAAAGAACCAAAGTAACACATCTATTCACTCAGACAGATATTGAATCTATTCATTCAGTTTCTTAATGTGTTTAAACCAGTGGTGGGTTCCTACCGGTGCAGTCCACTTTGTCATTCCGGTAGCGGCCCGCCGATTGCACAATTTGCGCGCGACGGCTCCAGTGCCGCATGCGCGGAAGCAAAATCTTGCAAGGGGGCACGCGCAAGAGATTTCAGAAATTTTTGCTTCCGTGCATGCGCAGAAGCAAAAAAATCATCAAAATTGCGCACGTGTGTGTCCCCTCACAAGACTTCAGTGATTTTTTTACTTCCTGCACATGCACGGAAGCAAAATCACGTGAGGGGATGCACGCGTGTAGCGAGTTTGCGCACGTGCAAAATGTGATGATGTGCACGCAGCGCACCGGTAGGCAGGTAAGAGGAACACGCCCCTGGTTTAAACTATAGCTAGTTTGTAACCAGTCCAAGGCAATACTGTCTGAGATGAAATGTTCAGTACATCTCAACTGCTATTTATCAATTTAACCCAATCTTGATACCCTGAGAAATAATTGTTGTGACCTATAGTGAAAAAAGAAATATTGGGGCATCATCAGGGTTATTACTTTAATGAAAATTTTCAAGGATTTATTTATTTATTTTGCTCAATTTGTTTTCCCCAACTTTTTTTGTATAAAAAGTATTTTCCCCCCTGAAAATACCGCTGGGGCAGAAGGAAGGAAGCACAATTGTACAGTATATATAAAGAGCTGTGCAGCACCTGAAATTCAATTCCATAAAAGTGCTTTGAACACAAAGCGCATGTTTTCAGCTTCTTAAAGTATCCTCCAGCAGCATCTGCAGCAAGCGAACGTGATGTCAAAATGATGTCATTTGTGTGATGACATCATCATGCAAATGTTGCCATTATATACTTGTAATGCATCCCATTGTATGAGTCAGGTATGTAAGACACAGCACTTGCAGGATGACATCATCTTTGTCTTCTCTTTTGCCCCTTTCTTTGGCTTGTCCTGCAGATGTCAGTGGCAGTCCTGATTTACATCTGTGGGTCATATAGTTGCTCTCCATAATTACCACATAAACTTTGGAAAAGATTACTGACTTGAAAGATTCTATGCTCACATCCCTCACTTTTTAGAATCAAATCTAAAACGTTACACAGCATAATAAAATAAAATAGCATTTGAATCTGAAAGGGGTGCCCTGTAAGATTAGATAAAAGCTATTTGAACTAACGGCCTGCATATTATGGGAAATAAATGAAATGAAAGGATATTCGAAACTCCATTGTCAAACAAGTCTGATAATTTAGATGTAGGAAGCTAGTCTATTCATAAATATACATTTTTATCTTTGTGAAGCAGCTCAGTCCATTGAGGATTCTGTATAAATGCCAGAAATAAGAAACCCAAAAAGAGGAGAGTCTATTTCCATCTACTGGAAATCCAGTTACCTCAATGGATCCAAAATTATTATGATGAAAGAGCTCTGCTTTCAGCCATAAAAAGGGATTTACTCCATGGGAGACCAAGAGGTCATTACGGCTTGAGAGCAAATACCCACATAATCTCAAAAGTCTAGTATTTAGATGACACTGGCATTTAAAAACAAATTGAACCCAAAAGATAGAAGGGAAAACTTCACATTACCAGAAGTAATTTGTTCTTTTGTATATTTAACAGGTTCAGCATGAGGCCAGATCTCTGCAGATACAATGCTGTTCTATATTCAGGACATGTGTAGTAATGGAAAAGGCAGTAGCACAGTTATTGGCACTTACCTCATCTAAATGCTAGGGAGGGTCTGCCTGACCAATCAGTCATTGTGAAATAATACCTTTCCCCATACAGGCAGTGCAAGATAACACTGGGGATCACAACTTTATTGACATTACGACAACAAAATTTGTGAAGTATTGCCAGTAATGACGTAGAGCTCTCCCATACTGCCTTCCAATATAAAATCAAATCACCTCCAGCATATCTTTATGCCACCTTTCTTTTCATTGACATTGTCCCCATTTCTTGGGCATTCAAGATGCATTTAGGGCCAGGTAGAGTGAGGAAATTTACTGGAAAACAATGTCACATGCAAACTGGGTAGTGAACGAGATTGTGTGATTAGGATTAAAAGTTACTTGGTTAGTTAGTTAAGAAGTTAGTTAGCTTAGTTTCTATGCCACCCATTCCCTAAACTCATTTGGCAGTCATTTGGCAGTCACCATAAATCCCCTGAGAAGGCAGATGGATAAATATACAGAATAATTGGAGATAGGCTGTAGGATGAGGGATTACAACAAAATCTATGTGTAAGACAAATGATTATGTACTATAAATTGTGACTCTAAAATAAAAGCATGTTAGCAATATCACTTAGACTTATATACCACTTCACGGTGCTTTCCAGCCCTCTCTAAGTGGTTTACAGAGTCAGCATATTGCCCCCAACAATCTGGGTCCTGATTTTACCCACCTCGGACGCAGAGGTGGGAGCCTGACTCTGATTGCCGGTGCAGCTAATAGCTGTTCTTCGGCGCAGAGCCGAAGAAGCTGCTGCCGTTCGCGGAGCCACAGCCTTTCCCGGGCGCTTTCCCCGCCCGCATGGATGCCGCCAATTGGTTCTTTTGATCTCTGCGCATGCGCAAAGCGTTCCGCATGCGCAGAGGGCAAAAGAACGCAATTGGCGGCATCCATGCGGGCGGGGAAAGCGCCCGGGAAAGGCTGTGGCTCCGCGAACGGCAGCAGCTTCTTCGGCTCTGCGCCGAAGAACAGCTATTAGCCGCACCGGCAATCAGAGGCAGGAACCCACCTCTGCTCGGACGGATGGAAGGCTGAGTCAACCTTGAACCTGGTGAGATTCAATCTGCCAAACTGCTGGCAGCCGGTGATCAGCAGAAGTAGCCTGCTGCAGAAGTAGCCTGCAGTTCTGCACTCGAACCACTGTACCACCTCGGCACAGTATTGTTGCTTTACATAGCCTAACCTCCTGTTATTTCACCTCAGCAACTTTGCTGTGTGGAATTCAACTCAGAATTCTGGGAATTGAAGTCCACACATTTTACAGCTGTTGATGCTGAGAAACACTGGTCTAACTTATAAAATCCTACTCAGATATATGGGCTCCAGAATTGAGTATCCTATTCGAACAGTACTTTTAGCAAGTAAACAAATCCCATTTGCCAACAGGTGAAGGTTTATATAGGTGTCAACAGGTGAAGATTTATATGCAATAAAAGCTTTCTTTTTTTAAAAGTGTGTCTGCAGTCTTGGAATCTTCGAAAGTGGGTGGAAAGCTCATCATAGGCAATCATCGGGTTTCTATTCTGAAGTATCTCTGAGAGACACAGGTTATTGGTCTACAGGAAAAAAAAACCACACGCACAAAATCAACATTGAGACAGGCTTAATCCTTCCAATTTTGAAATGGAAGATCAGAAAATATTATGATTCTCTGGGTGGCCCAAGAGCCGCCTTTTCTTTTTTCCCTTTCCAAAAATTTTCAGAAAGATTTCTGGTATGCACTTCTCTTAAATATATGCTATGAAAACTAACCTAAAATGTCTTTTCATAAAGAGCTTGGCCCTGAAAGCACTAACCAACTCTAAGCTTTCCCTTCGGGGAAGTCTCTGTCATGAATTAGAAAAAGAGACAGATTTGGTAACAAGATGATTCCTGAACATGAACGTTTGGCTCCAGCTGTATTTTGCTGCAAAGGGCAGAAGTGGGCTATCTATACAACACAACAGTAGAATTAATAGATTGCAAACCAGTGAGATACACACTCACTGAACTGAAGCTTACAGATTTTTAAATCTTAGATGATTTTCCATGTAAAGCCACCCTTTTGTTGTACTTTATTTTACAAGAGTTCCACTGTTTTTACATAAATACTATATGGATGAATTTCTAAATCTAAAATTGTAAAGAAAAACGAAGTATGCATATATAAATATAAGAAGATACTAAGACAGAAAAATAAAAATAAATAAACTAATGGAAAAGTAAAAATACTAAATGAAATGCAGCATAGCCATTGTTGCTACATAAAATAGCAACTGAATCCTGTTCCATGGAATCATGTTATCTATTTTTCCCCCTTTATATAATAAAACATCCAATTCAAATGTTAAGAATTGGTATGTTTGATCAAATCAACCTTTGGCATCTGGCAGACAAATGTTTTTCCAGGAAATAATCATCTTTAGACAATGAACCAATGTAGTAGATCCCAAATAGAAAGATCCCAAAAGTACTAGAATATAATTTAGCAACATCTAAATCTTTAAATAATTAAATCTTTACTTCCTTCCAAGAATCTGTTTCTCCATAATAGAATATTCAACTGACAACAGGCTAATCAAAAGCACAATCAAAGCATATGCTAACTTATCTTCAAATTTATTTTATGAGATAATCCACCAACATTTTAAGTATTTGTTGAGGAGATTAAAAGAGCATCAAAGTCATGGTGGCACAGTGGTTAGAATGCAGTACTGCAGGCTAAGTCTACCGACTGCCAGCAGTTTGAACCCGACCAGTACAAGGTTGACTCAGCCCTTCCATCCTTGTGAGGTTGGTAAAATGAGGACTCAGATTGTTGAAGGGTAATATGCTGACTCTGTAAACCAGAAAGGCTGTAAAGCACTATGGAGTAGTATATAAGTCTTATATACCAAAGTCTAAGTGCTATTGCTATTGCTATTTTGATAACTCCTTTTCTAGCCTGAAGACCTAACAACTACACCAATTTTTCACATTCATAATTTACCAATACTAAATTATTATATGACCTACCCTTAGACATGAAAACCATTTATGAAAAATATCAGGCGTATCTCTTTTGATAGATAATTTTTGGAGCGGCCTTTGGGGCCTCACATAAGACACATGGATTTGAGACCTCAGATTGTACAGCACACTAATTAAAAGTGCTGATCTTAATATAGTCAAAAAGTTTAAAAACCCAAATAAAGTTAGGAGGTCTTGATAACTATAATCTATTTAGGCTGAATTCATGCAAAATGTTTGCTGGATTATTGAATTGACCCAATTCCGGGCTTGCACAATATATTAAACCATAACCTAACCAAAAGGGCTGGATTTAGATACCATGCTAAATTGCAAAGCAAACAAATATTCAAAAGTTAAAGATTAAAATTAGCTTCTAGGACTTTAGCTGGGTTAGAGAAAAAACACAAAGAACTGGAAAGTTGGCATGATCTTTCCTAGAAGAGGACATGGATGAGTATAACACTAAACAACTCCATTAGATTCAGCAATTAATCAACTACTTTGCACAATCTAGTGTTCTTCAGGCATTCAACATTATACTTTTGGAGAAGCATGGTCTTGGTTGAACAGTCTACATATCTCCAGGCTTCCTGCACTGGGATGATCAAGATTCTTGATCACAGAAATGCAACCCTATTTAGCAAATCCTAATGACAAGACTTGTCCTAATGACAAATCCTAATGACAAGAGTGGGGAAAATGTCAGAAGATACCAGTTTGAACAGTCCATCTTATAGCTGTTGTGGCCCGTCAGCTGCCAGCAGAGATAGCTGCAGAGCAGGGGCGGGTTGCTCAATTACCTTGCTGCCAGAGCCATGTGCTCGCATCTCCACGCTTCAGGGGTGCGCGCGCTCACTACGCGCGCACACCCCCTCATAGATTTTGCTTCTGTGCATGCGCAGAAGCCAAATCGCGCCGAAATCTTGCAAGGGCGCGCGCGTGAGAGAGATATTTTGGCGCGATTTTGCTTCCGTGCATGCATACAGGCAAAATCTCACCGAAATCTCGCACACATGCACGTCTGCTCGTGAATTTTGGCGCGATTTTGCTTCCGTGCATGCGCAGAAGCAAAATCACCCGAAAATCATGGGAAAAAATGGCAACGTTCCAGGTTTACCGGCAGAGAGGGCTCCAGAGCGGTTGCGAAATCCACCGCTCCCTACCGGAGCTGCGTACCGGACAGCTCCAGCAGGAACCCACCTCTGCTGCAGAGTCAGACAAGGAGAAAGTGGAGGAAGAGCCTGGGCCTTCCAAAGCTTTGGAGCTTTGGAAGGCTCTAATAAAGAAACAGCATCAGAGGCAGAGGCAGAGGCAGGGCCTTCTGTCCTCCCACAGGTGGAGAGGCAACTGTCTTCAGGGCCTGAGCTGAGTGAGGGGCAGGAATAGATGGGGCCCAACCCAGATGCGCATATGTGCAGAGAGGAAAAGAGAGTTGAGCAAAGGAAAGCAGTAAGTCAGCTCTCAGGAGAGGCAGACGCAGATAATAGCCAGCCCCTCCCTGGCTGGGAAACAAATAGTAGGGGTTTGGGAGTGGCCGGGTGTCACAGACTACAGCAAGCAATTTGGATTTCTTGGATAAACTCAGATTTGCTGGGACTAATTACATTTGATTTTTTGTTTATCCCTGTGAATAAAAGACTGTTACTGCCCTGTTATAAAAAGGGGGTTGTTTTACTCACAAGTAAACATCTTATCACTACTTGCGAAGGCTGGATCAGAACAATAGCATGGGATCTTTATACACTTTCTATTCATGGAAAAAGAAATACATAGTGTGACAAGTCAATAAGTCATTTTGCAAAACGCAAAACTTTAGAAACTCCTTCCAATCACAAGTCATTAAAAAAAATCCAAGATGCTTTGTCAAGAAGTTTACCACCTGTGGGGGGGGGGGAATCCCTTTTTATTATTGTAGGAAGTTAGCACCTACCCCCCTCCTAGATTTTAGGAAATATTTAAAAAGCAGAATATTATATAGAACATCCCTGGATGAGAAAATGGAGAAACATGCTTTTAGGCAGAAAAAGACTCACTCTTAGAACCCCTCACCTTTGTCAATGGACTATCAAAGCCAGAGCCCAGCTCACTCATTCCCCCCATCTTTATCAATGGGCAGTCTATACTACATAACAAAGATAGGATTAGCCCTCTGCCCATCTCACCACATGACACCTGGGAAGATTGCATCAGCCAGTACTCAATCTAGCATGGGACTCAGGACAGACTACAGAGTTCCCCCTGCATGGCCCCATGGGAGTCTGACAGCCAATCAGAGTGCATTTCTTGCACAGGAGCAGGAGCCCCTGCGGCCCAAGAGAGGGCATAAAACCAAGGGACTCTCAGCATCTCACCCCTTCTCTTCTTCTTCAACATCTTCAAGGCATGTGATTCCCCTTTTCCCCAGGACCTCATACCATGTGGTCCTGCTGTCCGCCATTAAACCATCTTTCCAAGCAGTCACCATGCTTCCATTGTCTTTTTCCCCACTTGGAACCGAACCCAGAAGCATATTTCCTACAACATTATTATAAACAAAATCACTGCTAAGTTTCTTGGCAGTGCATACAATCTACCTTGAAGAACAATCTATGCAAATGTGTGTGGAATATTTCAAGCACTGTAACCTAATATATTTTCACTGGAACTGATGTGTTGTACAAAGCAAGCTGTAACTCAGAAACTGATACTATGGATGTCTGTTTTGCTCCAAATAGAGCTCTTTCCTATATATTTAATACAGCTCTAAGAAAAATAGGTAATTCTGCATTTTAACAATAGATCACCTGTGCAGCTGATTATTTATCACCTACTCATTATAGAACAACTTCAGTTTGGCCAAGGGAAATCAACCTCTAGAAATCTCTCCCTGCTCCTCAAGGTTTTTAACAGTTTCTCTTCTCCTTCCTCAGCCTTGATTTATAGGATTCTGTCTAACATGTAACGATACCAACACTCTCCAGCTTTAATAAAAAGCTATTTGCTCAGCTATAAACTTAATTTATTGTTATATAATTACTTTAGCAGAGCTATAAATATTAGCCATGCTTAGTGTCACTGATTTTACTGCTGCAAACTTAACTTGTAATGAGTAAAATAAGGTGGTCAGGCTTCAGTACCCCACCAGCATTCCTTTTTTTAAAAAAAATAATCTGCTGTTAATATATGAACAAAAAGACAAGAAACATCAATCAAATATATGAAGAAATATAAACAAAAGTGAACAAAGGAGGAAAAAAGTGGGGGAGAATGAAACAGAACCAAACCGGACAAAATACGTACTCTGTTGAAACAGATGAATATAAAACAACAAAATCTTGTTCTGAATCAGCAAATTAAATCCTTGGCTCTATTGAATAATATTAACCAGACTTTGCTCAGTAATTTTAATCATTTAGGAGTTTAAAATCCTGCTACAAATGTGAAAAAAATGTCATTTGGTGCTTGTTTATTGCTTAATACAATCCTAGGATTTAATTTGGGAATACAGTGGTGGCATGATGTAAAAAGTTCCTTTGTTAAAAGATGTTCTACTATTTTAATGTAGATGGTACCTGTTACAGTGGTGGGTTCCTACTGGTGTGGTCCACTCTGCCGCACTGGTAGCGGCGGGCTGGTGATGTCATCAAGAGGCTACCGACCTGGTGCGGTCGGTTGCCGGTGCCTAGGAGCCGCCATCTTTTTTTGCGAATTTTTCGGCAATTTTTTGCTTCTGCACATGCACGGAAGCAAAATTGTGCAAGGGTGCACGCGCACAGCGCGCACGCTCAAAACATGGAGATGCGCGCACAGCGCACCAGTAGCAAGGTAAATGAACAACCCACCCCTGACCTGTTAGGATCTTTTTTTTTAAATTTAGACCAGGGATGGGGAATAATTAATCCATGCTAAAATCCAGATCACCGCTTGATGGAAGCAAATAGATAAAATGTGCTGTATCCTTCTGCAATCATCTAGGCTTCACCTGGAAATTCAGAGTGGATAGTATTAGAAACTTTAACTTTTTGTTTTCCTTAAAAACTTTAACTTTTTCTTTTCCTATTTCGTCTTTGGGTTTGGGAAAAGTTTTTTCTAATGGTACAATGGTACAAGACTAATATAAATCATGCCCTGGGCAATACTATCACTAATGGCCTACAGTGAAAGTTGTTGCTTCATCAGCTGCTGTATACATGCACAAGTTTAATGTAACGGCCCCAGGGTATTTCCACTACCCTGTGACTTTTAAATGTAAGTATGATTGTCCTTTCCCCCAAGCTGTATCACTAATATCAAGTGATGGTACCATCCAGCGAAGAGGAAAGCTGTAGCAAACACATCTGCCAGCCGGAGTTAGCTAATGATAATATGCTCTGAAAAACTTCACTTGCTGATTGCTGTAAACAAGCTGAGGTTCAAGGGAGAAGACCAATCCAGAGCTACTTCTGTGGCCTCTTGGCCTATAATAAATATGGAGGTATAAATAGTATTGCCATCTTTCCTCCTAATTCTGTATGTTGTTAACCTTGGTGTGACATCCTAAAAAGACAACACTTTGAGAAATAAATATGGCAGGAACAAAGGAAAGGAAAGGATTATTTTCCCCCTGAATCTTTGGGATACCTGCGGCCCCACTTGGAAAGGTTAACTAATTTAAAACTGATGTTTATTGAATTAGATGTAGAGACACATTCGGAGCCTTCTTTTGAAGTGTTTATGACTTTTTCAACAACACTTACAGTGCCAATGTGAAGGCCACAGCATAACAGAGTCAGCAATTATACAGAGTTGAGAGGCTTCTACCAGGAATAGGAGAAAGGAAACAAGTACACATTCTAGAAAGATCAGCCAGAGATTCCTTGTCTATTGTAGGTACTTATTTTTCACATTTTCACTGAAGGTCTTTCGGAAGTATGAATGACTATGCTTACCAAAAACAGTAGTTATGATCAAGTTGTTTTAATTTCCTTTGTATTCACAGTGTATATACTTAAATTAGAATAGATACACAAGAAGATACATATTCGAACTTTTAAGAGGCAAAATTAAATAAAAACAAAAATGAACTCTGAATGAAGGATGACCCTGTCTGACTTCAGACTGGCAGAAATTCAACATATCAACAAACGTTTTGAAGATATGTGTACAAAACAGGATTCCCAGATGTGTAAAAAACAGTAATTCCCATTACTGGGGAAAAAACAAAACAAAACAAAACTGGATCACTGTAGGGTAACAGCACTGGAAATAAAAATCTCTACCTATCAATTACCAAATAGCGGTCATCAAGAATTTTTTTTGCAGCCCATATACAAAATGCATTGTGGGAGAGTTTGAATTTTAAGGAACATGAATCCATCCACTTTAACCTAGCAACAGATTCCAGGGTTAGATGAATATCTCCAATTCCCCTTTTTTGCACACTACAGAGATTCCTCTGATTCCAGTGGTTAAAAATTGGCAGCAGATTTTCCCACTATTTTCAGACAGGAAACATAAAATCTAGAGTGTAATACAAAACAGGGATAATGATATGGTTTGGTCTTTAAAGAAAACACTTGGGTTTATCCTTTTAAAAAAGGGGGAAAAGAAATCTTGACTCTATCCATGTACCGAACAGGCACACCCATTTTGCACCATTGTTCTACTGTTTGTCCCTCTTGCTCTGTCCCCCAAAAGTTTAATTGATCCCGGCCATGAAAAGTTGCCCATCAGTATCTTATTTATTTATTATTTATTTATTTGTAAAAATTTATTGGCTGCCCATCTTATCACAGGGTTACTCTGGGTAGCTTACAATCTTAAAAAGATAAAAACCATACAAAGATAAAAGACATAACTAAAACACTATGAATCTCTAGCCACTATCTATACAAGGGGCATTAAGGGTTGTTATAAATATCACTAAATAATAATGAAGTAATCAGAAAAAACTAAAAAGTATGTGTAGAGATAGAGGCCATGTGGAGGTTGTGTCCAGCAAACTGCCTACCTCTAATGGGCTTCTCATGCCTACATGATCTCACCCAGTTCACATAGCCAGAATGATTTAGGACATTATCCCTGGCTGGTACGTGATCTCATCTAGGTTGTGTCAACAGGATATTCTTAAGGATTTGCGGGAAGAATTCACCAATGCAAATGCTATTGCTCTTTTCTACCTTTTTCTGCTTGGAAAGCTGTATAAAAAGCAATAAACACTGTGAAGGCAGTCAGACATCTTAGTCATCCTGCAATGACTTGTCCCTAATTCCATCAGTATGTTCAAATATTAAAACTTATTATAATCCAATTCTGGAATTTGATGAATTCAGGTTTGTCTCTAAAAAAAAATCTTGAACATTTGCATCTGTACAGAGAAACATCTCTGATAAGCTGTCAGTTCTTTTCATACACATTAATGACAAAGTAATTTGTAAGACAGGGAAAGACAGGGAACTATCACCAACAAGAACAAAATGTTAGAAAATAAAAGCTTATACCTGCCCCTAAACTGAGTGCATCAGAGATGGAAACATCTGAGTTTTCTGAGTTTTTTAATATTTAAAAATATTCAGCATATTTTAAGGAGAAGCCACATATGATATAAAGTAACATTTATATAAGAAGTTGTGATGGTAGCAATTTTCCTATCCAAATATTTCTCTAAGCCACTTTAATATTTAACTAATATCTCCCAAACCTACCAAATAGAAAATACATGTTGGTCAGCAAAATAAAAATAAGAAAAACTGAAAAATAACATGCCATAGAAAACTTTTTAGAACACATTTACAGTAATTTCATAGTGATAAAGCATGCACTTATTCACCTAAGATCACAAGAAGATCTGAAAATAACACATGAAAAGAATATTGAAGATGAATCAGACTCAACTCTGAATATGCCCTCTTCAGTGTACTTGAAAGAGTGTGAAGATCATTTTACCATTGTTCTACTATTTTCATTGTTTCATCACTCCCATGCTTCATTATTTCACCAATCTATTCCTTTTGTGGCTTGAGAATGAATATGGCTATTCTAGAACCTGCAATACATTTTAAGTTCTCATTGCTCAGTGTCTCAAAGGGTGGTGGTGGGGGGGGGGAGAGAATTAGAAAATACTATGCCATAAAAAGCAACTAGTTTTACTGTGATTGGTGAAAACTATGGAAAGTTTAAGCTACAGGTTTGTTACTTTCCTATCCATATTTAGATTATATATTGGCCCTCCAAGTTACACAGTGTGATTATTCCCATTAGAAAATTGTATGTATATTTGTATGCATGTATGTTTGTTTGTTTGTATGTATGCATGCATGTATGTATGTATGTATGTATGTATGTATGTATGTATCAGAGGTGGGTTTCTGCCGGAGCTGCCCAGTGCGCAGCTCCAGTAGGGGGCGGCCGATTGCACAACCGCTCCGGAGCCCTCTCTGTCAGTCCACCCGGCGTGTCGCCATTTTTTTCGGTGATTTTGGGTCGATTTTGCTTCTGCACATGCGCAGAAGCAAAATCGCACTGAAATCTCATGAGGGGACACGCGCGTGAGAGAGCGGTGAGATTTTGCCTCTGTGCATGCGTGGAAGCAAAATTGTGCCGAAATCTCACGCGTGCGTGCGTCCCCTCGTGAGATTTTGGTGCGATTTTACTTCCGTGCATGCGCAGAAGCAAAATTGTGCGAGGGGGTGCACATGCGTAGTGAGTGTGTGCACCCCCAAAGCATGGAGATGCGCGCACATGGCTCCGGCAGCAAGGTAAGTGAGCAACCTGCCCCTGGTATGTATGTATGTATAAAGTTATGTGGTGAGCCCTTTGGATGAACTGTCTCAGAACAGAGAATGGTGAATGGTGAAACACAGACATTATAGACAATTCCCCACTGAAAATGACCTGATTACTACTACCATAGAAGTCTGTTCTGAATGACTGTCTCATCCATTTTAATATTTTTCATAGAAAATTACATATTTTAGGAATGTTGATACATGAAATTGGAGAAAGAGAGGATTTGCAGGCTTCCTCTGTGCTTCATGAGAAATAAATTTGAGAACAATTCTGTGACTGGCAGTTTTGTATCTTTCCACTCAGAACAAGATAATTCCCCCTCCTGATGTTTTATGCGAGCATTGAAAGTCCTTGATACAGGGAAAGATCAATGCATATGTAATATGTTTCAAAGCTGAAAAGGCCACAGAAAGCTGTAAATTGAAAGGTTATATGTGATGGGACACAAAGATTGAGAATGGGTCAGCACTCTAATTAAAACACATCCTACTTCAAGAATACCAGGTAATGTATGCTTCTCTCAGATATTCAGTTGTTTGCTGATCATATTATCATCACTGCTAGAAGCAGAAGGGGGTAGAGATGGTACGTTTATTTAATTTCCAGTACTATACAAGATGGCAGGAAAATGTTAAGTGCTATCCATTCTCAGGGTTCAGAAGAAACATTCAAAGTAAATATTCTGATATGAATGGTATGGCAAATTTAGTTCCATTTGAGATAGTGTACACAAAGCCTCACCAGATGGTAATACCTAGCTAACACTGACTGATTTAGAAAGTTAAAATTAGCCTCGCTTAATTACTTAAATGAGGTCCTTCCAGAGCTGTAGACTATAGTAAGAAAACAAAACAAGAAAAAAAGAAAATCATGAAAGAAAGCAATAGCAAAACACATTGGTACTGTGCCATGTACATCAGTGGTGGGTTCCTATCGGTGCGATCCACTCTAGGGCACTGGTAGCGGCCGGCGGATTGCAAAATTTGCATGCAACGGCTCCGGTGCCATCTTTGCCGGTCTGTAATGCGCCGCCATCTTTTCCCCGCAATTTTTCTGCTTTTTTTGCTTCCTGCGCATGCAAGCAAAATTGCATGAGGGGGCACGTGCACATAGCGAGCAAGTGCACGCGTGCAATATGGTGATGCGCGCGCAGCGCACCGGTAGCAAGGTAAGAGCAACCCACCCCTGATGTACATGTAAGTCATATATATATATATATATATATATATATATATATATATATATATATATATATATATATATATATATATATATATATATATATATATATATATATATATATATATATATCTGATGAGAGCAAAATAGCTCGAAATAGATCTATAATAGTCTCCCTTTATTTTCATTTATCAGCAAAAAATGTTACACATATAGACAATATAGTTTGTCGACTATAGAAAACTGCCTGGATGGTCCCAGGAGGGGCCGAAAGGCAAAAGGAAGCTGTGATGTTTCCTTCCATACACCAGGATGACTTGACAGAATAAACATATATAACCCTTTCCTGGTGAAGAGCTGATAGCGAAGAGAACCTTGTGGCCTAGAGGTTAAACTTCTGCCTTACAAGCAGACTGCCCAGGTTCAATTCCCACTATGGGTATGGCTATCTGACGAGAGCAAAATAGCTCGAAATAGATCTATAGTAGTCTCCCTTTATTTTCATTTATCAGCAAAAAATGTTACACACACACACACACACACACATATACACGCACACACACACACATATACACATACACATATACGTGTGTGTGTGTAACATTTTTTGCTGATAAATTAAAATTATATATATATATATTTATAAATATATTTATATATATATAAATCTGACTTACATATATATCCAAAACAAGAATAATTCATCTTGAATTTTGCTGATCCAATTATCCAGCATGGGAAAAATCCAAAAAGCTATAATTCTGTTGTTTTACAGTGGAGATTCTAAAGCTGCTTCTTGACATCTGAGAAAAGACGAAAACAGTTTGTCCTCCTATATTATTTCAACCAGAAAACAAATTAACGGACAAGGATCTCTTGATCCTTTGAATTTGACAGAGAGGTGGGGGGGGAGAACCTTACTCTGTGAGTGAGACATGTACAAACATGGAAACACATTTCCACTCTAAAAGTTTTCCATATTTTCTTCATTCTCAGGACAGACAGACACACTCACCCTCCTCTCTAGTGTCTGACATAAAGCAATCTGTTCTTTGTGACCGCAGTTATTTTAAAATTGTGTGTAGGCGAAAGACCTCAAATATAAGCTGGGACAAGTGATGAAGGATAGCTTTTCTAAATCCAATCTCCATTTGACAAGCATGTTTGCCGAAGAAGTATTTCAAGTAGAGAGATACACTACAGACTCTTGTCTTTATGAAATTGGAAGAGGCCATCAATCAAGACATCATTTGTTGTATGTCAATCATCTTCCCAAAGCCACCAAATGGAATAATGGAAGCAAAAGAGCAGGATTTTTTTTAAAGGAAACTATATATCCGAAGACAAAGAAGAATTTGCAAGTTGTGGTCCCCCTGGCTTCATACAGCCTTGGCAATATAAAGTGACTTAAGTACTCATACTTCAACTATATATGTGATTTCTAAGCTTATATGGATTATATAGTTGGTCTTCTGTTTTAATCTTAGTTATGAATCACAGCCCCTATGGATAATCTCTCATAAGGCTGAAGGTTAAATCTTTATGAGACTTTAATTGTTGAAATGAAAACTATTTACAGTTAAGCAGCAGTGCGTTCTGCTGGAGGTTTTATATATATATATATATATATATATATATATATATATATATATATATATATATATATATATATATATATATATATATATATGTGTGTGTGTGTGTGTGTGTGTGTGTGTGTGTGTGTGTGTGTGTGTGTGTGTGTGTGTGTGTGTGTGTGTGTGTGTGTGTGTGTGTGTGTGTGTGTGTGTGTGTGTAGGATTTTTTGCTGATAAATGAAAATAAAGGGAGATATACATACATACATACATACATACATACATACATGTGTGTGTGTGTGTGTGTGTGTGTGTGTGTGTGTGTGTGTACAGTATGTAACTTTTTTGCTGATAAATGAAAATAAAGGGAGACTATTATAGATCTATTTCGAGCTATTTTGTTCTCGACAGATAGCCATACCCTTAGTGGGAACTGAACCTGGGCAGTCTGCTTGTAAGGCAGCAGTTTTAACCTCTTAGGCCACAAGGTTCTCTTCCCTATCAGCTCTTCACCAGGAAAGGGTGATGTGATGTTTCCTTCCATACACCAGGATGACTCGACAGAATAAACATACATACATACAAACATATCTGTGTGTGTGTAACATTTTTTGCTGAATTTATTTTGTTGAGTTTATATCCATCTCACATAAGAAATGTTGGAGAAGTAGAACCAGGAGGAGAAGCAGAAGACGGGGCAGTGGGTCACACCAAGACTTTTGCTGAAGTGGGGCAGACCTGCCAGGAGTTTGGTAGCTGGGAGAGCAGTGGTGGGTGGGCCCAGTGGACAGAAGACAGGAAGACAATGACAGTCTGCTGGGGATACAGGAGGCAGGAAGCTGCAGTGGTATCTTCATTTTGGCCAAAAGGGCAGAGATGGGGGGCAGACAAGTAGATGAATGGAGTTGAAGCTGAGGGAGTTCATGCAGGTTATGAAACATGATTGTGGCATGCTGCAACATTTCTAAATATAGGCCATTTGCCAAGCACCTACATTTTGATCATGTGACCACAGCTTCAGTTTGCCATTGATCATATGATCTTGAGGACCCTTTGTAAGTGCTTTTTTTCAGTGCCGTCCTCACTTTGAGGAGCTGTTGAAGAAATGGCCATAACCTGAGGACTACCTGCAAATCATTAAGCTGTTGTTCAGCAATTAGCTACTGTATTATTGAAATATTAACATTATTAACCTTTGTTCAATTGGATTGACAGAAATCTGAGGATATAATAATATCTGCAAATGTTATACATCAAAATTGTTTTACCACAAGCTGGCAAATAATCCATCTTCATACAATTAATTTGCAGTGCTTAAATCTGACATGTAAATTAGCTATTGATTCACATGGCTTACTTTTAAAATGCATTTTAAACAATTTTAGAGGTTAAGTATCTTTATTTATATTTTTGGATAGAGGCAATAAAGTTCTGCCAAGGTGAGAGCCAATCCATGTTTTACCATTTTACTAAAGCTAAATTTGGACATATCATAATATTGAACAAAGAGAAGCAAGCATTTGTTATGACATATCTGGCAAAAGGATATCCTTCTTTAAAAGAGGTTTTAGCAGAAGAGCTAGAAAAAATTTCCCAAAATCTTTGAAGGAATGCTGAGGTAACTGGCTAATGGTGAACAACATCATCATCATCAACATCAACAACAACAACAACTAACTGCAATTTGACAGGGAAACTCAACAGGAACAAATGACAGTCCACAACATTTTCACCACTTACAAAGGAAGTTTTAAACAAATAAAATAGGATGATTTAGACAAAACTTGCTCTTGTCAAAGCATTACTAATGTCTAAACATTAGTAATGGAAATGTATAAGGGAAAAAAGGAGTAAAAAGTAAATGTAGTGTTGAAAAATATTGAGGCTGTAGGTGTAGACAGTTGAGTTGTGTCATAGGGCAACAGGGTTCTTTTTTTTAATTTGGAGGTGTATTGTTTTGCAAGGGTGACAACTGACACTGAACAAGATAGTGGAGGCTGTTATGCATTTTACTATGTGTATCAGTGGTGGGTTGCTGCCGGTTCGGACTGATTCACCCGAACTGGTGGCGGAAATTTGCCCCCGCTCACCAAACCGGCAGCGATGGCCGGCTGGCCACGCCCCCGAACCAGTCCTCCGGTCGCTGCTCCTTGAAAGCTGCTGACAAAGAACCCTCTGTGCATGCACAGAGGGTCATTTCCCCAATGTGATGCATTTCCGACACAATGCGAACTGGTAAGGAAGGTAAGTGGAACCCACCACTGATGTGTATATATGTATAGTGACATTATTTACATCAGGTATTTACACAGGTATATACAAGAAATTACTGGTGTTCACCTGGCAGTGGCAGTGCGTAATGACTAAATTGATCAGCAACACATAAAAGCAAGCATTTCTTCAATGGTGATTTTACACTCTGACAATGTCATCAGGGGCTGACGAAAGCTTAGGAAATAAATTTTTAAAAGTTCCAGAGATCGTGATGTCTGTCATTTCTTCTTCTATAACAACACCTGGAACTCGCATTTTTAGGACAATTCACTATTTATGACGAGAGCAAAATAGCTCGAAATAGATCTATAATAGTCTCCCTTTATTTTCATTTATCAGCAAAAAAAATGTTACACACAGACACACACAGACACAGACACAGACACACACACACACACACACACACATACATACATGCATACATACATACAGTGTGTGTGTGTATATATATATGTATGTACATACATACAGTGTGTGTGTGTGTATATATATGTATGTACATACATACATACATACAGTATATATATATATACACACACATATATATACATACATACACATACACACATACACAAATACATCATACATACATACATACATACATACATACATACATACATACATACATACATACATACATACATACATATATATATATATATATATATATATATATATATATATATATATATATATGAATATTATTATGAATATTTCATTATAAAATGCCATATGCCTCTAGTGAATTCTTCTTCAGAAAGTGAAGAAATAAAAATTTTTCATTTGGAGCTTTTCCATGCTTGGGGAATAGGAGACTGTGTGACATTATATCATTTCACAAATTGCATTATATCATTTCACCATTGGCTCTAGACGAAGTGTACCCCAAGAGTCTTTTTGCAAACCTTGTGTCTCCTCTGACAACAAATACTGAAAACTGAAAACACAGTATTTTGAAGAAGCAGTTTGGCAGCTGGATTCCTCTTGGTGAGATCTCACGACTTGTCCTGAATCTTCGGTTCTATAATTACCCTTTGGAATACAAGAGTCATGATATCTTTTTGACATTGCGTTCAGCTAGGGATGGGTAATATTTGGTGCCTAGGAGCTATATATATTTGTTTGATGGGAATAAAGCAGCCCAAAAAAAAGTTACAGTCATATAATGTATTTGGGTGGAATTGGACCCTCTGTTTCCATGATTTAAACAGAGTTATCTTACTTTTCAGGTTTTTCTTTCCTCAGGCTTTATGAGGTAAAATACAAGTTCATAGGATTTCAGGAAGAAGCTATTGTTAGAGTTTTGTTTTGTTTCCTATTATAAGGCTTATATGAGCACAAATAACAGCCACTTTAATGTGGTGGTTCAGACACCTGGCTAGACACTGGGAAATCCTAAATTCTAGTCCCACCTAGGTACAAATTCAGCTGAGTGACATTGGATCAGTCACTCTGCCTCATCCCTCCTAACACTTTTGAAAAATATTGCCATGAAAACTGCATGGATTTGTCCAAACAGTCACCAGGGGTCACCTCTGATTCAAAGACACAAAAGGCAAAAAATATTGGCATAAGAGGGTTTGTATGTATTTATGATCTGTGTGCATAGCCTACATTATTTCAAGGAAAACACATTCATGGGTGCTATTCAAATATTCTTAATGGCTGTGCCACTCCAATGCCTTTGGAATGAAAAAGTAATGCACGGTATCATCTGTTTAGCTGCCAACTTCTACCAAGAATTCAGCAAGATGGAGAATCTCACTTCTATTTGAAAGTCATTATTCTTTACAGTACAAAAGTAAGCAGTAAAAGTTTATTGATTAGATCTAGACATCTTAATAGAAGCTGCTCTGTTCCTATTTTATGCGTCATCGCCATTCAACTTGGGCACAATCTGAGGCAGTTTCAAGGCAAACAACATACCTCATCAATAACAATATCATGGAGTCTTCAGTACTGGCTGCTGACAGTGAAGTAGAAACAAAAGCATCAGTATCAGAAAACTCCCTGACATCCCAGTCCTGTAAAACAAAACTTTCCATCAAAATTCATTCTTCAATTGTTTTTTTTTTATGATGATGATAAAAATGGATGAGAAAATAGAGCATAGTCAAAGACAAACCATAAGTAGCATTTACATTTTGCATTTATTCAATTTTAACTGATCAATCTAGGGATATCTATGAGCTGATGAGCAAAAAAGCCATGGTAATGGTCATGCAATTGAACTCAATGTATGGTCACGCATGACCACCGTTGTTTTTTTACCATCACCTCATGCATGCTCCTGAATTAGTCTAATTTCTCTTTCTTTGTCATACACAGCAGCCTAATAAATTTGTTATAGAGTCATTCCTGTATTACCTGTAAATAACAAAATAATTTGTTATTACTGTTAGAGTGATTGACTCTAAGAGTTCCAAAATTTTAGAAGTGATTAATTTCTGATAAAGACATAAAAAACACAATCAGTACTTCATTGATTGATTTTTGCATTTTTGCCTTACAAGGCCTTGTAGGGGCCACATAACAATAACTGTAACACTTAGACCTTTATACTGTTCCATAGTGCTTTATATCACTCTCTGAGCTATTTATTTATTTATTTATTTATTTATTTATTTATTTATTTATTTATTTATTTATTTATTTATTTATTTATTTATTTATTTATTTATTGGTTCTTATATGCCGCCCTACTCCCAAGGGACTCAGGGCGGCGTACAGCAACATACAAGAACACCAGCAAATAAACATTAATTAAAACCAAGTACAAAAATTAAAAAATTAATATTTAAAAATATCCATCAACCAGACATGCCCGGGGGAGAGCTCAGATGGGTTAGTCTCTACCCCCTGCCTGCAGGAAAAGCCATGTCTTGACGGCTTTTCGGAAGGCCAGCAGGGTGGGGATGGTTCGGGTCTCTGGGGGAAGTTGGTTCCAGAGCGCGCCCCCCCCCCACATTTACAATGTCAGTATACTGTATTTCCCCAAACAATCTGGGTCCTCATTTTACCAACCTTGGAAGGGTGGAATGCTGAGTCATCCTTGAGCCGGTTAGGATCGAACTCCAGGTATATGGGCAAAGTTAGCCTGCAATTCTGCATTCTAACCACTGTACCACTTGCAAAGGGCAGCTGACTGCCTTGGCTGGGTGTGCCTCCTTAACAGTGAGAGGAAGAAGATGGTGAAAGTCAGCAAGGGGTGGTAGGGAGCAGCAGGGATAGACAGAGGAATGAAGTGTAGCCAAAAGGGCATATATGCAGGGAGATAGGCAGGTGGGGGAGCTGAAATGCATACTGCAGTAATAAATGTGGAGAGAGGGGTTGTCAAGTGCTCAAATTATGATCACATGACTATGGGATTTCCCATAATCAAGGACCATCCATAATTACATATGTTCAGCACCATCTAACTTTGAACAGTTGCTGAATGAATGGTCTTTAAGAAAGGAGCACTTACAAAATTAAAACAGGTACTCTTTGGTGAACAACCACTCATTCGGTGACATTTCAAAGTTACAACAGCCCTGAATGAGTGGCAGTTATGACTGGTTATTGAAGTTCTCAGCACTTCCGCAGTCACATGCGATCTGGAAACTTGGCAATCAACTTGGACTTACATTTACAATTTGCCACCATTCCTGCTGGCATCCCATAAGCAAAGTCAGTGGGGAAGCCAGCAGGGAGAATCACAAGTTGCTTTGGTATGTCTTAATCACTCATGCACACTCCCCCAGTCCTTCTGCATTCCAATGGCCACCCACATACCCTTGTGTATCTGTCTTATCAATTCATGCACCCTCATGTATCCTCACCACCTCACAGCCACCATCCCAAGCTCCACTGGACTCACACTGCACTTCCTCCATCCCTGCATATCTTCATGAACCTTCCCTGACCTTTGCTGCACTTGCACCACACTCATCAGACATCTGTGCACTCTTGCACACCCTCCTGGACCCTCAATGCCATCATGCCACACTCCCTGGCCACTCCATCTCATTCACCTTCCCCTAAATGGCAGCAGCTACCCCAAGTCCCACTGTATTCATGCTGTGCCCCCTGGCCACTTGCTCACTCCCTCACTCCCTCTCCTACCTGGTGGCAACCATTTACCTCCCCGCCAGCCTATTTGTGAGGCACCTGGGAGTTGGAACGTCTTGCTAGCCTTCCCTCTGTCTGGCTATTGGAAGCAGGGAAGATGTTCTAAGAATGTACTGCTTCACGATCCATGATTCTTGCTTAGCAATGGCAATGAGGACTGCAGGGATTGCCATCATTAAGCAATGTAGTCATGTGATGTCACACTTTATGATTGAATTGCTTAATAATAGAAATTCTGTTCTAATTGCAGTCATAATTCAAGGACAACCTGAAGAGCCGAGGTGGCACAGTGGTTAAAAGCAGCACTGCAACCTACTTCAGTGACTGCTAGTTCAGCAGTTCAGCTGTTCAAATCTCACCAGGCTCAAGGTTGACTCAGCCTTCCATCCTTCTGAGGTCAGTAAAATGAGGACCCAGATTGTTGGGGGCAATATGCTGAACTCTGTAAACCACTTAGAGAGGGCTGTAAAGCACTATGAAGCGGTATATAAGTCTAAGTGCTATTGCTATTGCTAATTTAAAAAAGCAAACTAGAACAACCAACCTTAGAATTGACAATGATTAAGTAGTGGCAAATTTCACTATTGAATGGCATCATTGCAGTTTTGCTGCAGAAACTGCTGCTGGAAAACAAATAATCAAAGGAAATCCCGAAGCCTGGAACCAGTATTTTGGCCCATTGCATAAGGAAAACATGCCAATTTATTTCAGTGGTACTAAAGACTCAACTCTCTCTTTCAATATCTCTGGTCTGCTATTTCCTTTTGCTATTTTCAATCTCTGTCCCAAAACATACACAAACAAATACTGTGATAAAAGAAGGGAAAGTATTGCAATAAAGAATTGCAGTTAGAATGGAAATGGAATTGACTAAGGACAATCTCTTTTTTCTCCTTCCTCATTAATTAAATTAGAAAATTCTTCTAGCACCGTTCAGCCCAAAGAGACGGGATGTATTTACAAATGACTGATCTTGGAAGGTCAGCAATCTAATGCTATCAATAATTAAAGAACAGCAAGACTTCAAATTAGTATCATTAATTTTGTTGCAACATTTTAACCTTTCCAGGGTGTTCTCTCTTTTGTTTTCCAGAAGGTGTATGGACATGCAAGATACAGAAAACCTGCTCACTATTAATTAGTTAGCATGAAAAAATGGCTCTCCAAGGCTGCCTAGTATAGAAACACTTTGAACATGCACTAAGTACATGCTCAACATAATATCTGGCAAGCCATGCCTGAACCATATTTCCTCCAATTGAAAATTTTCATTTTTGTTCCCTTTCCTTCATCTAAACTCTGGAAGGATCAGGAGAACATTATTTTGCTGAAACTCCCAAAGCAAAATCCTGATTTCTATTATCAGTCTGGACAGAATTAGTGGTTCCTCTTATGTAAAGAACGGCAAGAACAAAACACATACGGAAAAACCATTGAAAGCTATCATTATTTCCACATAGAAATTTAAGTATGAATTTATGCAGTGATCTTGATACTATGTTAACTGCAAAAAAAAAAAGGCACAAAGATCATACATCTAATACAGTATATACTAAGCATAATGCTAATGTAGCTCTACTTCTGGGCTTCTCTACTAAGAGACTGTTGGAAGAAATATCCATCTGGTTCAGTTCCAAGCCGGGAGAAAGGCACTGGAGAAAAAATGGAGGCTGCAGGCTGATTGGAAAGAGGGTCCATTTATCCATGAAGCAGAACCACCAAGCACGTGTGATTCTGGGAAGCTGACCGTATCAAGTTGAGAGTGAGGGTTTTTTATACATTCTCTTGGGCTTTGCACTTGAGTTTCCTGTTCCTGTGCAAGAACATGTATTCTATTGGCTGTTGTAGGTGTTATGTAGGGGTCATAGCTGGCTCTATAGGTTGTCTGAACTAAGTTTGGTTGAAGTTTCTGAGGGTGAATAATTAATGTCTTTGCCCTGTTTTGGCTCTTGGGTGAGGGCTAATCTGCCTTTGTTCAGACGTTGCTGCAGGGAGTAATGGATTACCAAATCTGCATTTCTAAAAGCTTCCCCAGCTCAGTATCTGCTTGGGGTCAGGGACTGGAGCTCTGAGTTTCTGTCTCCCTTAAGATTTTTTCATTTCTCTTTTAGGGGAAATATTTTATCCTGACTTTTTAAAATATTTCTCAAGATATTTCATTCTTCTAGGAGGGGGGTGGCTTTCCACAAGGCATTAAAACAAAGTATGGATTACCATATTATACAATAGAAGAGAAGAAAGATTTAATTCTCCATGAATGCAGAGAATCAAAGAATAAAATAATGTTAAAGGAAAAATCAGCAATAGAAAATGGATAAGGAGGGACATTTACTTGTGCTTCTTGAGAGAAAGAAACTGACACAATAGAATTATGCTATACCTTGGATAACAAAACCACATATTTCTAAAAGAACACAATGTCCAATAGTCTGATACTGTATTATTTAAAGATGTGGTTATGTCAATGAAAATCAAATCATGCTAAAGTTTGCAATTTCTATGTAATGTTATTATTGGACTTTTAAAATTCATATACCAAAAAGTTGGATTACTCTGCCATTATTAAGGGGTGCACTCATTTATACAATTGGAATTACATAGCCCTAAATATATATTCATGTAATGTTATTACGTGTAATGCTATATTTATGTAATGTTATTAAATGGTCTAAAGACCTTCAATCATTCTCTATATTTGAACAAGTTTATTTTTCCTTTTGGAAGTCTTCTTTGGGGAACTACATATATCTGTTTATTGTGCTATGTAGATAATTTGAAGATTGAATTCAAAGGCAATTCAACTGAATCACCCTTTCCATAAAATAGGACACTCTTAAATTGATTTAATGATTCAGTATGCACCAACCTTCCCTTTTCCCAATCAAATTGATTAATCATATCAAGGTGATTCATGTACCAAATTAATTTATATGCTTAATTTGCTTTCTATTGCTGCTAATAAATTAATTTAGTCCTATTAAATATTAGCAAATGAACATTGGACTTTTTCAGATTAAACAGTTAAGATTATTTTATAATGGCGCAATGATGAACACACTCTAGCATGCAGCATTCAGTGTCACCTATGTCTTGCTTTCAAAAATGTGTGGAAGGAGAAAGAGAAGGATCATGAGGAAATTAGTTCTAGATGATTTCAAATATATTTAGAACTATATAATATTTCAAAGGATATACACAGACACATAAGCACAAATCACAGATCACTAATCTCTGTGCAGGCCAGATATTGAATAGGTGATCTGCAATAGCAATAACTCTTATAAAGAGAAATCCTTCTTTTCCTTTTTTTCCCCTTCATTCTATTATATGGGGGAAAATGTATACAGTCATATTATGCTCTCTCTCAAAAGAGAAGCTTCTACTTAGCCTTAAGTAGCAATCCACACTTCATAACTGCAGGCTCACCAGTACTGTAGGTCTAGTAAGTCTATGCAAGAGAACTAATAAACCTTTTGTATTATTGAGTTAAAGTGCTAGCCCCTCCCTTCAGCAGTCCGAGAAGCCACGAACGCGTGGTGATGATCCCAGGCATTTTCGCACGGTCGAGGCTTCTCGAGCTGCTGAGGGGAGGGGGAATGGGTGGCAGGAGCCTAGGATCATCGAATGGGGAGAAGCATTCAGGCCGGACGGAGCCTCCTAGAAGAACTGCTGCTGCGGTCTTGCTGCTCCCGCTGCGGGGGGCTGTGTTGCAGGTGGGCAATGCCCCCCTGCTTCTCCAGCCGCTGCCAAGCTCCTGAGGCCCACGCCCACCCAGTCACATGGCTGGCAAGCCACACCCACAAAATAAGCCACGCCCACAGAGTGGTAGTAAAAAAATTAGGAACCAGCCCCTGGCGCACATGCATGCCGGGGAGCTGCTCTTCCGGTTTCTGGTGCTCAAACACGCATGAAAACCAGCTGGCTGGCACGCATGTTCATGCTGGAACCCGGAAGAGCAATGGGCAATGGCTGGCGTGCCTGGAGAGATGGCTCTACATGCCACTTCCGGCATGCATGCCATAGGTTCGCCATCACAGGACTAGGACACTGCAATCAGCTGGGCATTTTAATGCAATTCTCCAAAAAGCCATTATGAAACACTATTAGCTGTCCCTTACCCTTATCTTTGCTATTTTATTACTCTCAATTGCTCTCTTAGTAGCCTAATATGCAGTGTCCTCCAATTATATATTTAAACTTTTCTTCCTTTCTCTGAGTCATTTACCTGAAGTGTCATATGTTATTCATTGCCCTTGCTGATTGCCTTGCTAATTGCTCTCTATACTTGGTTTACATCGCTACTAAATGCGGACATGTTTGTAATGCTGATAATATCAGTCACTCTTGGATGACTTTAGAAAGCCTCACCCTTCCATTTTAAAAGCAGTGTAAGGCTTTGTTTCTTAAATTCTCGTTCATTAAAATTCATTAAGACATCTCATCCTTCACTGAAAATTCTAATTTATTGCTAGACACTATGACAAACCATAAAAAATACTTTAAGATACAGCATTATTTATTTGTGGTTTTATCTACATTTAACCTCAAACAATTTGTTTTATCAGGCAGAAAGTTGAGTTCATGGGCATAAAGAACATCATTATGTACAGATAAAAATGGAGTATACTCCCCCACCTCACAAGAAAATTTATATTAAATTAAGGCAACATATCAAGTGTTATATAAGGGCAAAACAAATCATAATGTGTCATAGTTGTACCACAACTCAGCTAGGAAATCTACAGGCAGACTTTTCAGCCTATTTCAATATAATTCTAAGGATGTTGTGATCCTAATTAATCTCAAAACATTTAGTTTTCTTTTAATGTGGGATCCCTCTAATTCAGCACTATGTTCTCACAGGAGCCAAGTAGATACTTTTGAGCTTTCAAACAGATATATTTCTAGATATAGTGATCCCACACAGCCATTTTGACCAACAGCCAATAACTAATTGCTATTGAAGAGTGGCAATTGCTCAGTATCATCTCTGGGAAGTTTAATTAAAAATTAGAAGAGGATGAAAAAGAATACAGCAACTTAGGACAGGCTACATGGATCAAATGTTGCTGTTTTTTTCCATTGAAGACTTTGGCATTACTCAAAAGGGCAGATATTTTTCATCAATTTATAGAATGCATAAAAATTGCTTCTATCCTTCAGACCAGAGGTTCTATGCTCTTAAAGTGTAATTTATGGTGCATTTCTGATGATAAATTGGTTTTATCATTTTGTTTGTGATTAAAAAATCGTTATGTTGCTATTTGTTTACCTAAACTTTTCTTTTAAATATTTTATTAAAATAAAAAAAAATATTTTACCTTTACTGCAATTTGCCATGAGTGTCTATATAAGCAGAACATTGGAGCATAAATTTAATCAATAAATATTTTATTGTTTGTGAGCAACTTATAGAATGTATATTATTGAATACCTTTCATAAATATAGTATATACAGTAAGTGAGAAAATCAGTTGTTGCTTTTTCAAAATGAACATGCATATAATTTCAATAATGTTCTGGAAATAAACAACAATATTGAGTTTCTTGAAAGTAGATAGACTAGAAAGATAGATGAGAGAGATGATAGAAATAGATAAGAGAGAAAGAGAGGGTGGGAGGGAGAGAGGGAGGGAAGGATATAGATAGATACACAGTGTTTCCTGCGGAGGACTTTTTTTTAAATCACAAGGCCCAGCTGGGTGCCCTGCCCCTTCCCATGCACACAGGAGGCAGTAACCTCATGGAGGCCAACTGCAGTAGGAGGTAGAGGGAGAGAGGCACCCAAAGGACATCAGCCTGCACGCCTCAGATCAGCTGCAGGTCAATGTGAAGAGCATGGCTGGTGCTGCCACCATAAGGTGGGTTGAGAGAGTGAGAGAATGATCTGATCAAACCTCTGTGTGTGTGTGTGTGTGTGTGTGTGTGTGTGTGTGAGAGAGAGAGAGAGAGAGAGAGAGAGAGAGAGAGAGAGAGAGAGAGAGAGAGAGAGAGAGAGAGAGAGAGAGAGAGAGAGAGAGAGAGAACACCACCACCAGCCCTGGTATAATTCTGGAACCAGCAGTGACCCAGGCCTACCATGCCCCTGAGCCGGTTCTCTCGGCTGCGCCTATGGCACCGCAGTCTTGTTTTTTTAGTACTGAGCATGCGCTTTGCGCATGTGCAGTGCAGAGGTGGGTTCCTGCCAGTTCGGACTGGTTCTATAGAACCGGTAACAGGAATTTTCCCCCGCTCACCAAACTGGCAACGATGGCCAGCTGGACATGCCCCTGAACTGGTCCTCTGGCTTGAAATCCGTCCACCGGAGCCAAATTTTCACGAAAATAATGCTGTGTGCATGCACAAAGCCTCCAGCCCATGCGCAGACCAGTTTAACTTGGGAGCGACAGGGGCATGTGCACTCGCTATGCTTGCTCATGCACGCAAAACGCGCACTTCTGACAAGACCGCGAACTGGTAGGGAAGGTAAGTAGAACCCACCCCTGACACGGTGCGTAACACGCACCTGCCTGTGCAGTGCGTCCCTGAGCGAACCAGCAGTAGAAGAATCCGGAACCCACCCCTGCTCTTATCCCAATTATGGAAGCTTATACAATAATATAGGGTTTGTTGAAAGTTGCAGAGGCTTTCTACATCAGCATTTCATAGTACAAGATACAGGAAGTACATAAAATATGTGCAAATTAGGAGAAAATATGCATAGGCACAGGTTGTAAGTACTTACAAAACTGTGCATAAAGATTTGCATTAGAAATATACATGAAGATGAGTACATTAAAGTCTGCATGTCGATGAGGACCTTTTCCCCCCTTACATTTACAAACAAATGCGCAATTGAAACCAAAATTAACCTATGTTTTGGAAATTGAAAATTTGTGATAACTAAAATTAACATGTTTGTCTCTTACGAATTCCAACTGGTTCTCAAGATAACACTATACCATTCATTAGAACAAACTGTAAACTCTCAACACAATTTATACATGCAAATATTTTAGCAAGTTTAATTAGATATTGTTAAACTTCAACTTTTCTTCCTAAAAAGAAAAAAACCCCATTCTTCAAGAGATATAAAACATTTCCCTTTAGAATAAACTAAAGATTATTCTCAAATCTTGAAGCAAACCAAGTGTACTTCAAGTACTTGCTGGAAGAATTTGAATGCAACGAGACTTCTTGTATTCCAATACTTTTGTAAAATTAGAGAAACTCTCACATTTAAATTAAATAGAATTGTGATTTTATTGATCATTATGGAGTATGAAAAAAACTAAAAGCCAAATAACATCAACCAGAAGGCAGAAGGCAATACTTCCAATATTGGAAGTCATTGTAGCTGCCATTTTTTTCTGATATGCTGGTACATTGTTTGATTATGATTATGTGCCAGTATTTAGGCTCTATATTTTCTACCCTCTCTGTTGGATACCATTATTAACTTTTTGCCATGCAATTTGGGTCAAGAGTTCTATTTCTTTTAAAAGTGCTTTGCCAAGGTCAGCCACCTGTGTCATGTAGGGTTTTGATGCCATTGTCTTACATCAATCTTGACTAGCTGATAGGCAAGTAACATAAGTGTGTTTAATTAGAAATATGAATAATCATAGTAGAGTACCATATCAATTCTGAAACTCCTCTAAGAGTTGAGTCTCAGTAAAGGTATGCTCGTGAAAATGTTCATTAGCATGAATGTTCTGGGAAATATTTATTACTGCAAATATACATTGTTGCTCTTTTTTTTAATTGTTCAACAATCAAGATAGATGCTGCACCTTCACATCCAATTCAATAAATCCTTCTGGTTTCTACTTTGTGTTCATTTGTCTTCAAAACTTTCAAGCTCCTGTCTACATTTTGCACAAGGGATACTATGCCTTTTAATGTCATTTTTAATTGTTTTCTTCAGTCCTCAGAGCTCATATAAGACAGGTGGCTATATAAATGCTGTAAATAAATAAATATATATTCAGAAATTGTAGATCCAGGGACTTTGAAAAGAAATGTATCAATTAGGAGACACAATTTTGACAGCATTTAATCTAAACAGGCGTAGACCTGGAACAGAGACATAAAAGGGAGGAATTACTCCACCACTTTGGTAACTATGATAAGTACTTTAACTCCTTATAGCTTATAGTCTAATGTTCAATATCTTGGTTTTCATCTATAAAAGCCACAATATTTGAAGAGTGAATCTTTACCAAAAAAACAAACCCAATTTTATTATTTTCTTAAGGTCTGGGAGAGGTTATGGTTGAGGAGCATGATTTATCTGCAGAAGATCACAGTTAACACTATTTTATAATGCCTTGATAAGGTCACACTTGGAATACTGCATCCAGTTTTGGTCACCACGATGTTGAGACTCTAGAAAGAGTGCAGAGAAGAGCAACAAAGATGATTAGGGGACTGGAGGCTAAAACATATAAAGAATGGTTACTGGAATTGGGTATGTCCAGTTTAATGAAAAGAAGGACTAGAGGTGACATTATAGCAGTGTTCCAGTACCTAAGGGACTGCCACAAAGAAGAGGGGAGTCAACCTATTTTCCAAAGCACCTGAAGGCAGGACAAGAAGCAATGGATGGAAACTAATCAAGGAAAGAAGCAAGCTAGAACTACTGTGAGGAGAAATTTCCTGACAGTTAGAATTAATCAGTGAAACAACTTGGCTCCAGTAGTTGTGGGTGCTCCAACAAGGGAAGTTTTTAAAGAAGAAATTGGACAAATTTGTCTGAAATGATATAGGGTCCCCTGCCTGAGAAGGGGTTGGACTAGAAGACCTCCAAGATCCCTTTCAAGTCTGTTATTCTGTATTCTGTTCCATTTCCAGTATTTTCCAGGAAAGACTCCTATCTGAAAGCTTGGAAAATTACCAGCCCTCAAAGTACAATCTATGCCAATGTTTCTCAACCTCAACAACTTTAGCAATCAAGCAATAAACATCAGTCTAATTAGGGAACTACCAAGGAGAAAACTATACCAACAATAACATTGACAGGGCAGGCTAGTGTATATAAAGGGAGAACAAACTCCACTCCCTTCTACAACTGAAGATATTATCTAATTATGTACTGAAAATGTCTGCAAGCAAGCAACGAAGCTCAGAGAGCATTAAGGACTCCAAAGACTTCCCTTTTTCTGAAGATTTTATTATGAATCATTGCAAAACATTGAACTGAAATGTAAGGCATGAATTTTAGATGTAAAATTTCCTCATCACACTCTGGGAAAGGCAACTAAAACTGAAAAGGCCTCTGTATTTTAAAAGTTAAGACATGTGCTTTGTGTAAAAAAAAATGCCTTGCTTTTTAAAGATGCATTAAATGCTATTTCTGAGAGTGGAAGGATTGACCTTAACTCTAAACCGATTAATGAATATGACTAGCATACTTCAATAGTGGACAATTGGAGTTATGTTCTCATGGATCAGATTACCAGATTTCAAAGAAGCAGAAATATAGCAATAATGTGAAATGCCAGTTGCATGAACATCTGTTACAAAATCTTACAGCTATCATATTGGAGTCTCTTTTAGACCTTTGAGAAATCAGTGGAGGATAAGCATAGTGCCAGAGGACTCAGTAAGGGCAATTGATATTCCTATGTTGAAAAAGAAGAAAAAGAGGACTTAAGAAGTCACAGACTAGTCAGACTGATATCAATATCAGGCAAAACTCTGGATCATATTAATTGGTTGGTTAATTGTGAGCTTTTATAAAACAATGTATTGCTTGGCAAGACTCAACATGGGTTTATCAATAAATAATTCCAAGCCAATCTGATCTGCCTTTTTAATAGAGATATCGGTTTCCATGTCCATGTGTAGACAGACATGGAATACCCTGACTTCAGAAAAGCATTTCAGGAAGTCTCTCTTTCACTGAGCCGAGGTGGCGCAGCGGTTAGAGGCAGGTACTGCAGGCCACTTTAGCTGACACTGATCCGCAGGTCAGCGGTTCAAATCTCACCGGCTCAAGGTTGACTCAGCCTTCCATCCTTCCGAGGTAGGTAAAATGAGGACCCAGATTGTTGGGGGCAATGTAAATATACATTGCTTACTGGTGTAAACCGCTTAGAGAGTGCTTGCACTGTGAGGCGGTATATAAATCTCACAAAATAAATAAATAAATAAATAATGAGTTTCTAATAGAATGAATGGTAAAACATGACTAAACTATGCTACCATTATTCTGACATACTGTAGATATGATTGAACAAAGATGCCCAACAAGTACAAATCAATAAATCTCACGAAGTGTCAAGGGGCATACCAGAGAGTATCTTAAGGTCATGTACAGTTTTTTACATTTATAGATGACTTGGTCAAGGGGCTGAAATAAATGACTAATAAAATACCATTATTAAATTTATATGAGACCCAAAGACAAGAGGGATAACACTTTGAAGGGCAGTGTCAAGATTTTGGAGCATATTGACAAGCTGGAAATATGAGTGAAAATTTACAAACTAGGGACAAATGCAATATCCTACATTTGGCTATGGAGATTCTCAGTCATCCAGGTCATGGTTGTCTCTAAGGTGCTGAAGAAGCTTCTTGGATGAGAAGCAAAATGTCTTCAAAGAAAAACCAGAAAGTCTAGTTGCCTCTTGAAAAAACGTTTTTGGGATCCTACTTTTGGGTACAAAATAACAAAGGCATTCATATAAAATGGGTTTTGGAGACCAGGTCAATAATAGTATATCAGAACAGATTTTGATTGGAAATCAGAAAAAAATCCTAATAGGTAGAGATATTCAACAAGGGAATAGACAACCCTGGATTTGCCCTCACTGGAGGTATTCAAACAGAGGCTGGAGGGCCATATATAAGTGATGCTATGGTAGGGGATTCCAGAGCTTGGCAGAGGGTGGATGGGATTGAATGAGTTTCAAAGTCCCTTCCAATTTACAGTCTATTATTCAGCAAGTACCTGAACATGTTGATACAGTTTAGAAGGCCAGACTAAAGAAAGTACTTGAGGGAATGATCAATGCCATAATGGTCTTGGCTCTCTATAATATGTCCTTTAGAACATACGAGTAGTAAGCGTTCTGCTGAATCTCATGGAAATCTTCTTTCACATACTGATGGCCTTGCAAACTATCATGCTGAAAAAGTTGTGGATTATGAAAGACAGAATAATTATATATCAATAATATCTAAAGAAATAATAAAATACCTGAGTCCTGATATACACAATGAACAGATTATTCTTTCAAACTTACACACACAGGAATGTGTGTATATTAAACAAAAGTTCCATTACTGCAAATATTCATTCATTCATTCATTCATTCATTCATTCATTCATTCATTCATTTTATATGGCTGTTGATCTCAAACAAATGATTCTAACTGGCTAACAGAAAATAGCAAGATAAAAATATTCTAGTCAAACATACGGTTATTTACATTTATTTCTATACCTCTTCATTTCTCTGTTCTAACCAATTATACCACTTATTCCACACCTCATAAAATTCTGTTTCTTCCTTGCCTTTCATTTCTAATGTGAGCTTATACATCTCTGCACATTCCAGTATCTTGTGTATAATCCTTTCATTGCTTGGTGTATTTTCAAGTTTCCAACATTGAGCATATACAATTCTTGCTGCAGTTACTATGTGTAAAATGATGTATTGGGGTTGTTTCTTTATCTTTTGGTTAATTAATATTAGAATATCTGAATTCCGTGTGATTTACACTATGTGTCAATATTTTTTCCAATGGAAAAAAAGTATTGCCTGTGTAGTTTATCTTCCCATGGTGTACTCTTGGCCATTATTTAAAGATCTTATGATGACTATATCTTAAGGAGGTAGTTAAAAGTGTGAATGCTTCTGAACATACAGTATCTGTTACCATTATAAATCAATCAGCCATACTCTATTAGTTAAAATTGCTCTTCTCACAACATTGAAATATAGACTTCCAAATTCCAAAGAGATATGGCTAGAAATATTTTTCTTCTACATAATACTGTCCTGTTTCAGCCTTCAAACTCTTTCTCACACAACAGTTGTTAGCTGAGAATTGCAATTTATTTAGGGCTATGCATATAAAGAGTGTAAATCAACCTAATCTTTTGGAAAGAAAGCTTACCAGGGTTGTTTTTCTTTCAGCAGGAGTGCACTGAAGAGAAGTGAAAATCCAGTCCAAAGTTCAGAAAGCCAAGTTAGGTTTGCCAGTCAGTCCAAGTTTAGAATTTCATGAACAAGATTCATGAGCCGCATTGACACACCAGGGCAGGAGATCAGACAGTTGTTTTCAATGGAGAAATATGGATCTGCCTCTTAAATCTGGCAACAACTTATTATCTTAAGATAGATCCCTTTGTTTGGCAGAGCATCACTGAATGTCTTGGTGGAGAGTTGTCTCATCATCTGACTGCTCTAACTCTCCTCATGCCATCTGTCTTTGATCAGCCTTGTGTGATCCTGATTTGATGTTTCTGAAGGCTGATACTGCACAGAATCAGTTGGAGAAGCTTCTTCAGAGTCTAAGTCCACGTCCTGGGCCATGACAAGTATCACTAGAGGGTCTTCATATATTTCTCACAAATATTTCCTTTTCTGATTGCAATTCTATGAAGAATTATTTTATTGTCCGATTCTATCCCTTGTGTGTAGAGCTTAAGAACTTAAGAAAGTTTATCAATGTTCCCTAATCTTAGAAATAATGCTAGAATACTATACTCCTTGCCATCCTGGGTTGAGTGGACTCTAATTTAGATGTGCTAATAGTAAACAGTGAAAGCAGAAGAAAGGAAAGTATTTATGTAAGACAATTCAGTAAACAAACTGCCTTCAGTATTCATATTATTAAGGGCTGAGGTGGGGCAGCAGTTAGAGTGCAGTACTGCAGGCCACTTTAGCTGACTGTGAACAGCAGTTCAGCTGTTCAAATCTCACCGGCTCAGGGTTGACTCAGCCTTCCATCCTTCCGAGGTAGGTAAAATGAGGACCCAGATTGTTGGCAATATAAATATACATCGCTTAATGGTGAAAACCGCTTAGAGAGTGCTTGCACTATGAGGCGGTATATAAATCTCACAAATAAATAAATAAATAAATAAATAAATAAATAAATAAATAAATAAATAAATAAATAAATAAATAAATAAATAAATAAATAAATAAATAAATAAATAAATAAATAAATAAATAAATAAATAAATAAATAAATAAATATTGTAGGGCCTACAGAAAGATTAAGTGCTTATATAATTAATTGTAAAGACCCAGCTATGTTTGCCAGCTGCTTTTTAAAAATATAATTTTATTGAAGTTATTTTTAACAAGATAAAAACAATACAAATAGAAACAAAATGAAGATAAGGAAAAATGGTGAATAAGTAAGGGAAAAATAGAAAAGAAAAGGTATAAAGACATTGTTTCTGATATTTTTGACACTAGTTATAAATGGATTTATATTTTACCCCCTCTCTATAAGATTACATCATTTATTTGTCAGCATTAGAGCTGCAAAATAGGCTCCTAAATTTTGTATCTTGAGGTTTGCAACTCTTCCTCTTTTAATTCTGAAAAGCCCAATTATTCTATTTGCAATGTAAGACAATTATGTTCATCTGTTACAAAGGGGTATTATCAAGAGCAATTTATTAATGTCTTTAAAATGTTTCCTTAATGAGGATGGCTGTATAATTGCATGGTATTATTGTAATTATTTCTTATTTCAGGCAGGAATATGGTAAGAAAGGTTCTTTATCCAGCAAAGTTCTTAAGAATTAATTTATCAAAATGGATGGCGAACGATCACACTAGTTTTCCTCCTTGCACCTTTTTTCTTTTGAGCTTGCTCAATGTATGCAAAATATAGGAGCAGATTTTTTTTCATGTGTGCAAAGTTAAGTAAGCAAACAATCCATGAAAAGTTTTAAAAAGTGATGGAATCAGATAAAAAGACTTGCAAATGTAACCTAATGTATTTATTTATTTATTTATTTATTTTGTTATTCTTATATGCCGCCCAACTCCCGAAGGACTCAGGGCGGCGTACAACATAAAAGATACAAGAATAGACAAAATTTCAACAATTTAAAAACAGTACAAAATTTAAAAAAAAACAATATAAAAGCAACAACAACATCCATCCATTCAACCACATACATACTTGGGGGGTAAGCTCAGATGGTTACGCTGTCCCCCCCACCTGCAGGAAGAACCATGTCTTAACGGCCTTTCGGAAGGCCAGCAGAGTGGGGATGGTTCGGGTCTCTGGGGGGAGTTGGTTCCAGAGCACGGGGCCAGCCACAGAGAAGGCCTTCCCCCTGGGGCCCGCCAGCCGGCATTGCTTGGCCGACAGGACCCGGAGGAGGCCAACTCTGTGGGCCCTAACCGGTCGGAGGGAAGTATGCGGCAGAATGCGGTCCCGGAGATATCCTGGTCCTAAGCCATGAAGGGCTTTAAAGATGGTGATCAACACCTTGAATTGGACCCGGAGACCGATGGGCAACCAATGCAGCTGGCGGAGAATCGGTGTCACGTGGGTGTACCTCGGCACACCCACCACAGCACGCGCAGCCGCATTTTGCACCAATTGAAGTCTCCGGATACTCTTCAAGGGTAGCCCCATGTAGAGCGCATTGCAGTAATGTACCCTAGATCTGAGATAAATATGTATCAAAGGTTTGTCAATCAGACATTTTCAAATGGTACAGACTCTCTGGCTTGAGTAGGGGGCTGGACTAGAAGACCTCTGAGGTCCCTTCCAGCTCTATTCTGACTGACTGACTGACTGACTGACTGACTGACTGACTGACTGACTGACTGACTGACTGATTTAAATTCCACAACTCTGGTAACTTAATAAGTGATTGTTTTGAGACTTAACTTTCAAACAAGATGTTCTTGTTAAGCATCTCATCATAGTCATGATTTCAAGTGGTTAAGGTAAGATACAATAATTCAGACTTGAAAATTGCAATGATTAGATCATGATGTGGTCCTATTTAGCATACTGTGGTATTTATTAAGTCTATGTGTGATGAATTAGGATGGAGTCAAACGGGTGGGTTCTAACTTACCTTGCTACTGGTTTGCTTCCTCCTGCGCCGTGTGGCCGTACGTGTGGCAGCGCGTGCATTTCGCACGCACATGCATGTGCAGTGGTGAAAAATTAAAAAATCCCCCCCCCCAAAAAAACCGAAAACAAGATGGTGATGCATGTGCAATGCCGGCAAATCGGCTTCTGCACATGCTCAGAAGAAAAAAAACCCAGAAAAAAATTCACAAAAATAAATAATTCAAAAAAAATTAAATTAAAAAAAATTAAAAAGATGGTGGCGTCCACGTACTGGCACCGACAGAACAGGTTCTGTGACATCATCATGACATCACCAGTGGGCTGCTACTGGTTCGGGCGAACTGGTCTGAACCTGTTTGGAGTCAAATGGTTTATAAAGTCAGGGTGAGGCCAGAATGTAAGCACAGAGGGAATTTCAAATAGCATTTGTTTCTACTTTAAAACATCAGTTGCAGTACATATGGGGTAAATATTGTTTTTTTTTTTCATGGTTCTTCTGCCTTGCCAAACCTCTATGTCCTTCTCCTGAAACTTGCTTTCCCTTGAACTATCAGCATCAAATGGGCATTCCTAAGCTCTTGTTTTTGCTTTCTTATAGAAATAAAGATGCCCTTCCCCAAGTACAAAAATGCTCACTATGAAGCGAAAAAAATCAAGTAATGTCCCCTTTTCTAACCATATATTTGATGCTGTTAAATTGCAGCCGTTCCTTTGATCTCCTCTACACATTTGTATTTTAAATCCCTCATTTCTAGTTTTATGAGATTAGTAATAGGTTTCAGTCAAATGGAGATTTTGGCTGTATGTGCAATAAAGTCAGCCATTTTTTTCAAAAGCTGTACTTCACAGAAATCATTGACAAAAACAGAGGTCATTGCTTCAGCTTTCTCTCCAATCACAGTATGTAAATAAGTCTTCAGACTTTACAGTATGCATAAAAGCTGTCCAGAAGCAATCTCCCCCCCCCCAATGCTTACAAAGTAGTATTTTGCCTTTTAATGAATCATATAAAAAGAACTTTACTGAACTATCAGTTGCAAAGTGGAGAAAGTGCATTTTTCAGTAGTGAAATATGTTCTGGTGTAGATTAATCAGCTGATAGGGCTGAAAAGAAAGAATAATTTATATTTGTACTTTGAAAGTGGAATATTCAGGACATAACATAGCCCCAATCTTGGAAATTGGATTGGGTTTTTCAAGGGATGAAATGGGAGTTATCAGCTCTGTAAAGCCCATGGAACTCAACTCAGCTTCTATAAAGCACACAATAATGAGCTAATTTTTTTAGCCTCATCTACACTTGGCATTAAAAAGAAATTTGGATCTTGGAAGGGAAAATTTCAGGAACTGTATGGTTCTGGAAATAATATCTCTATAGCCTGAAGATATAATGTGTGCAAAACACTGTCTGTTTCAATCCTATCTTGCATTTGCATTGCTGCTTTGATTTGGAGAGGGAGGGAGGGAGGGAGGGAGAGAGAGAGAGAGAGAGAATAATGTTGCCATAATCTGTCACATTTTTAATCAATATATTATTCCTAAGAATCCATATAACAATATATTGCATTAGAACATAGATTCAAGCAATTCTTAAGAAATAGTTTACATTATTTGTATTTTTATTTATTAGTCAGATTAGAGCTGTCCATCTCACAAGAAATGACTTTGGGCTGCATACAATAGTCAGTTTTTAAAACTGACTTTATTACACACACACACACACACACACACACACACACACACACACACACACACACACACACACTAAAAATCAGCATTAAAATGGGGATGATTAAAACTAAACTATAAATAATTTTGTTAATTACCTAATGGAGATGATCAGGATCAAATTTAGGCCAGCTTTTGAGTCATCAGTTTAGAAATAAAAATAAAAATAATTTCCATGTATCAAATTAAAGCTATCTGCAAAAGTATAAAGCTAGGTTTACCACCCCGTACCATTCTCAAAATGACTATCCAAGGAATGTTATAATTGATCAAATTATCAAACAATTCTAGTTGTAAGTATAGTGATTATGATATTTAAAGATAAAGATAAAATTTATCTTTTAAAATCCATTATTATCAATCTTGCCATTTTAACGTGCAGTCCTGACCCCATGGAATAAGTAATTCTGTACTGTGGATGCTTGTTCCTTAATAGCATGTGTAATGCAGAAAATGGCACTAGATTTGGGAAATGAATGAATCCAGTGCAGAATGGTAAAAGTTTGACCTGAGATGCAAAAAAATTACTTCAGGTATTAAAACTTTAGTTCCACAGGTCTGTAATGAGAAAAAAGTTAAAAATATAGGAAAGGATATCCTTGGAGTTAAAATCATTAGGAGAAAATCGGGAAAAGAGATCACACAAAGAAATAAAAAACTCCATAGCAGATTGAGTGGAACTACAAGGAAATCAGATGTGAGGACCTTCAAAAAGAGCCAAGGTGGCGCAGTGGTTAAAGTGCAGCACTGCAGTTCAGCAGTTCAGCTGTTCAAATCTCACCGGTTCAAGGTTGACTCAGCCTTCCATCCTTCTGAGGTCGGTAAAATGAGGACCCAGATTATTGGGGGCAATATGCTGAACTCTGTAAACCGCTTAGAGAGGACTGTAAAGCACTATGAAGCGGTATATAAGTCTAAGTGCTATTGCTATTGTTAAAAAGGAAGGGGGAAATTGTTCTGAGGAACTGAGATGAAAGAAACAAAAAAATTGAATTTGGAAAATAGGAAACTTTAGGTGCAAAGGACTTGAGAGTAAAAGATTGGACACAATCAGATTTGGGAGAGGGGAAGGACAGAATGATAAAGAGGACATGTCACCATTTAGAGTCTCTGGTGGTGGAAAGTTGATAACAGGCACATTTATATTGAATTGGATAGAGCTGGAAAGAATTTGAAAGGGATGATGCTGGAAGGTCCCCGGGAGGACAAAGTGGATATAATTAAGTTTTCTTGGTGCTGCCTTGAGAGGATCAACATGGACATCCAAGTCAGGCAAAACAGAGGTCCCAGTTTTTTTCCCCAGTATCCAGTATAAGTACATGAATCAAACTACTATACAAAGCATTCCAGCTAACTGTACTAACCATCCTTGTGTGTGGTGGAAAAATCAGAGCACTCTATTACATTACCTTTGATATCTTCATCCTCTCTGTAGGCAGCATAAGTCAGTCCAGTTGCCTTTGACAGCAACCTTTAAAGCAGTGATTCTGTGGGAATTAACTTAAAAGAAAATAATCCCATTACCTAGATATCACAGCATCCTGCATCTATCATCATTTAGAAAAGGGCCACAATGTTACCTGGAGGAAAGGTACCATAAGGAGCTGAATAAATGCTAAATTGGTTCTGAAGGCCCTCTGTTGAAGGTTGGCAGTAGACGGTTGTAGCGTTTTTTTTTCTTTTAGCATCCCCAGCTATATTCAACATTTATCCATTATTATAGAAGCAACTCAATTAGTGACTCCACTGGGATTTTTGAAATAGCCTTGCTATCTACAATTTAATAGCTACCATATATCAAAGAATTCCAATTCCTAGGTATGATCAGATGTAAATGACAGCAGCCTGTAGATAAAATAAAAATCTTTAAACCATTGAATGTTACCCTAGCTCTAGTAATCTGTTCATGTTTTTCTTCATAATTTACACCACACATTTGGCCAATTAATAGTGCTGGCTAAATTCAAAGGTAACTCCTTAATTCTCTTGTGAAGCATTCATTTAAAATAAATTATTTGTGATTGCCAATATGAACTTGTTACTGTTATGAATGAGTGATTATCCTATCAATGGGATAAGATTAGCACTGTGATTATCCTATCAGGGTAGGATAGGGTGATTAGTTACCCTGATGACTAATGCTTGGTTTGTGTGTGCATATACACATAATTGAGGGAAGGGATTATGTCACTTATTTCTTTAAGAACTAATTTCCTTGGGAGAAAAAAAATCAAAATATACAAGTAGTGTGCACATCTTCAAAATGGCTAGCAAAACTGGAGATAACTGCTAGTATTATTTAATAAACTGATGCAGAACTGACAAACCAATTCGTTAAAAATTAAACTCTGAAGCTGAAATTGAAGAGTCGTTCTTGCTTTAACAAAACTTTCTGAATGTGATTCCTAATCAAGAAAAAATATATTATGCTTTGAGGGATGTAAAAGAATAGAATAGAATAGAATAGAATAGAATAGAATAGAATAGAATAGAATAGAATAGAATAGAATAATAGAGTTGGAAGGGACCTTGGAGGTCTTCTAGTCCAACCCGCTGCTTAGGCAGGAAACCCTACACCACTTCAGACAAATGGTTATCCAACATCATCTTTAAAAAGTATTGGAGCATTCACAACTTCTGGAGGCAAGTTGTTCCACTGATTAATTGTTCTAACTGTCAGGAAATTTCTCCTTAGTTCTAAGTTGCTTCTCTCCTTGTTTAGTTTCCACCCATTGCTTCTTGTTCTACTCTCAGGTGCTTTGGAGAATAGTTTGACTCCCTCTTCTTTGTGGCAGCCCCTGAGATATTGGAACACTGCTATCATGTCTCCCCTAGTCCTTCTTTTCATTAAACTAGACATACCCAGTTCCTGCAACCGGAAGGCACAGGATACGTGGGGAACAAATGAATATAACCCATAAAATTTTAGATTCAGTAAAATAACAGATAATTTAGTTTAATGTAGGGAAATATTGTTTCCTAAGCAGTGTGTGTGTGTGTGTGTGTGTGTGTGTGTGTGTGTGTGTGTGTGTGTGTGTGTGTGTGTCTTTGAAGCATTGTTATTCCTGGTGACTATCTGGACCAGTTCCTACAGATGTATACTTTTTTTTCTGCAAGGTTTTGGAAGTGGTATGCCATTGTCTGCTTCCTATGACAGAGAGAGTATGACTGGCCCAGAGTCACTAGGTGGCTAACTAGGACTAGAAATCATGGTCTAACCTGGTACCTTAACAACTACACCAAACAAGCTGAAATATACACATTTACTCTGAAACTTGGATAAGAGCCATACATCATAAAATGGCCTATCCTTGGTTTTATTTATCATTTTAGTATTATAAGGCATATTTATCATTTTTGCTACCTAATAAAAAGTTGCAGACATAATTTCCCCAAGAGACAGGTCAAGTAAGATAAAGCTGTGTTCGTGTATCTCTTTTCTAAGACTTTCAAGATATAGCATTTAAAAAAGAAGCAGCTTGTATTAGATTTTTATAGATAATTGCTACCAGGTAATTTATGGATACTAAATGGCTACTCACAGGACAGAGAATATAGCTACTGATAAATTAAAGCCAGACTAGCAGCCTGTGCAGTGTCTTGTCTCAGATTAATTTAATCATATCAGCATACTCATATTATAAAGATCAAATGCAAGGGAGAAAGACATAAACTTAAGATGTACATTGATGTATCTCCAACTCAGCAATTGCTAATCATTTATTGTATATGCAATTTTAAATAGTAAAAGGGAGGGAGGATTGGACTTAGCATGGGTGTAGAAAAGAGGCCATTTTCCTGATGGTGCTGAGTGAATCATAAACAGATTGAAACAGAAAAGAATAGAAAGAAAAGGAGGCATCTTAAATAACAACAAAAATAGTACCATGGTACCTTCAAAGTCCTTATATCTTTCCTGCCAAGCCTTGACATTTTCATGATTTTTTAAAATATTGTGTGTAGTGCAGGGGTGGGCAAACTACAGCTCTTTGAGGACCTGTGGACTTCAACTCCCAGAATTCCTGAGCCAGCCATGCATGCAGGAATTCTGGGAGGAATTCTGGGAGGAATTCTGGGAGTTGAAGTCCACAGGTCCTCAAAGAGCTGTAGTTTGCCTACCCCTGGTGTAGTGGAACATGGACACAGTAAATTAAGAATAAGAAAGAGCTGCAGCTAAACTGTAAGAATTGATACTTGATAACTTACATGACCTAAGACAAATGCTGTCTGACAAAGCACATCAGATGCCTGTCCTGTCTAGAAGAGATTTAATTTTGAAGATTCAAGATGTGTGAGCGAGAACAATATTACTTACCTCAATAATGCAATACCTGAGACCAAACATGACTCCAACCTCTAGCTGGCCAATAGGAAAATCTAATTAGTCTGTGAGATAGCAATCTGACCCATAGAGAATTTTATCCTGATTCTATTACTTTTTTTAGGCCTTATAAAATTGACAACAGTTTACACAGTATTTGTTCATGGTAAACAGGCATATCTTCCCCTTTCCTTGAATCAAATTCCAATAGTAGAAGATTATGTGGAGTCCTTGGTGCTCTCTGAGCCTGGTTGTTTTCTTGCAGATGTTTCATTCCAACTAGGTAACATCTTCAGCCCTGATCTAAAAATATTCCCTTCTATTGAGAAGATTATGTGTTGCGGTAGAGAAACAATTAGAGACAGATGGTCACCCTTCAGCTCTTACATAGTCCCTAAAACTCATTTGAAGTTCTTCCATCCCTCTCAGGGAGGTAAGCTAGGTTGCCTGAGATTTGAAAAGTGTTTTTGTGATCAGGATATTCTCACTGCTTTCCTGACAGGTTTTCTGCACAAGTACCGTTGTATAAATCGACCACACGGGAAAAAAAATCATACTCTTCAAGAGTGAGCAATGGTAATAGTTCTTAAAGACATGTAGAGACAGACACAACAATCATTAAAAAAATATGAGAGAACAAGCTATTTCAGACAATCATCACTATGAGCATCAAGATGGATTGTGGCAACCTTTATCTGTATTCAAGTGAGACAAAATTTCCTTGTTGTTTCTTCTTTCCAAAAATCTCATGAAAGAGAAAGAAAGAAACTCATAGTAAGGAAATTTTAAGATAATCAAAGGCCATTTTTATTTTACTAAAGTTCAGGCAAGAAGTATGATCAGCTATTTAAAAAATAACCTTTAAAAATATCCTGTCTTTTTTTAACTTTTCCTGATTCATTTTGCACAGAAGCCTCCATTCTGTAACAAAAATATATATATAAACTTCACTTTAAATCTAATTTTTCTGAGGTTTCAAACCTTTGGCAAGAATTGTTCTGGACCTAACACATACCAGCCAGGTGGTGGTGGATTATCATATTTAAAGCTAAATCAGCATGATAGGTTCACATTATGCAACACAATATTGAAAATGAGCTCAGCCTACTTTGTGTAATTTATTTCCCTTTTTCCTTAGATAATCCTGTGTCCCTCCTCCTTTCATTTAGCTCTTCAACAACAACAACAACAAAACCAATAGCTAAATGCAGACCACTCCAACCTGAGTACTGGAATTCAAGATTTGTCAATGTCAGTGTGATTAGCTATTCTGGAAATCTACCTATACCCCTTTTTGTGAGTGTGTATGAGTTCAAGTCAGTCTTCTCCCCTGTCAAATACATAGAGAAGTCCACACAATTATCTTGGCCAAAGCAGTTTGCCCTTAACTTCTTCCTAGGACTGAGAATGGCAGGTCTAAAGTCATCCAACTGGCTTCCATGCCTAAATCTCCCAGTGTCTAATCTAGTGTCTTTAACCACCACACCAGATTGGCTCTCTTGTGCCACAGAGGAATCCCTGATTCCTTTCTTCAGTTCCTGTTATCTTCTGATATATATTGAATCTTTTCTGAATTAGTATAGTAGCTGTATAAAAACACTAAATGTCCCTTTGGATGCTTTCATTCTGCAAAGTCTGTTCCACATTCATTCATTAATTTTAATTACTGCATTTGTAATAATTCTTAGTTAGCAGTACTGGGGAGTTGATAGTGGTATCTCTTTCCTTTGGCACAAGACATAGGAGAAGCATGCCATACGCTAAATAAATAAACAGAAGAAGCAATTCTATAAATCTGATTGATTCAGTTTTAACTTCCTTGGGTTTTGCAAGCCATTTAAGGTCTTTTATCCTGTTGTATTTTGTGCCAAATAAATAGCACAATATTTCACTTAAAGACTATTCAAACAATAAGAACAAATACAAAAATAATGGTTAAGTAAAAACCTTATTTATGGGAGTGTTGTTGTTGTTGTTGTTGTTGTTAAACAGAATATTTCAATGCATGTAAAAAAAGCTATACACAGAGGTCCTATCTTCCGCTGCATGCTGATTTCACCTGTTATCTCTAGGTTTGCTGGATTTAGAGGTAAATCTGAAGATAGAATTGCCAGTAATGGTAATCTGAATCCAAGTAGAATTCAGCATTATAGTAAAGTTCATACATTATGCACTAAAAGGTGAGCAATTCAAGACGGAAGCATCACATGACAGGGTCAGCTCCCATTCCTGCTCCAGCTCCTGCCAACCTAGCAGCCCAAAAGCATGCAAATGCAAGTAGATAAATAAGTACCACTTGAATAGAATAGAATAGAATAGAATTGAATTGAATTGAATTGAATTGAATTGAATTATTGAATTGAATTATTGAATTGAATTATTGAATTGAAATTTTTATTGGCCAAGTGTGATTGGACACACAAGGAATTTGTCTTGGTGCATATGCTCTCAGTGTACATAAAAGAAAAGATACGTTCGTCAAGAATCATAAGGTACAACACTTAATGACAGTCCGGGTACAAATAAGCAATCAAATCATATTAGGAACCAGTCAATATAAATTGTAAGGATACAAGCAACAAAGTTACAGTCATACAGTCATTAGTGGGAGGAGATGGGTGATGGGAACAATGAGAAGATTAATAGTAGTGCAGACTTAGTAAATAGTTTGACAGTGTTGAGGGAATTATTTGTTTAGCAGAGTGATGGCGTTTGGGGAAAAACTGTTCTTTTGTCTAGTTGTTCTGGTGTGTAGTGATCTATACCATCGTTTTGAGGGTAGGCATTGAAACAGTTTGTGTCCAGGATATGAGGGGGTCTGTAAATATTTTCACAGACCTCTTTTTGACTCATGCAGTATACAGGTCCTCAATGGAAGACAGGTTGGTAGCAATTGTTTTCTCTGCAGTTCTAATTATCCTCTGAAGTCTATCTCTGTCTTGTTGGGTTGCAGACCCAAACCAGATAGTTATAGAGCTGCAGATGACAGACTCAATAATTCCTCTGTAGAACTGTATCAGCAGCTCCTTGGGCAGTTTGAGCTTCCTGAGTTGGCGCAGAAAGAACATTCTTTGTTGTGCTTTTTTTATGACATTTTTGATGTTAGGTGACCATTTTAGGTCTTGAGATATGGTAGAACCTAGAAATTTGAAGGTCTCTACTATTGATACTGTGCTGTCTAGTATTGTAAGAGATGGAAGTATGGGAGGGTTTCTCCTAAAGTCTACCACTATTTCTACGGTTTTGAGTGTGTTCAGTTCCAGATTGTTCCAGTTGCACCACAAGGTTAATTGTTCAACCTCCCATCTCTATGCGGATTCATCATTGTCTCGAATGAGACCGATCACTGTTGTGTCATCTGCGAACTTCAGTAGTTTAACAGATGGATCGTTAGAGATGCAGTCATTGGTATATAGAGAGAAGAGAAGTGGAGAGAGCACACAGCCTTGAGGGGGGGCTGTGCTAATTGTACAGGTATCTGATGTGATTCTGCTTAGCTTCACTTGCTGCTTCCTGTTTGTTAGGAAGCTTATGGTCCACTTACAAGTGTGTTCAGGTACCGCTAGCTGGTTTAGCTTAGTTAGAAGAGTGTCTGGAATGATGGTATTCAATGCTGAACTAAAGTCTACAAAGAGACCCTTGCGTAGGTCTTTGGAGATTCAAGATGTTGTAGGATGTAGTGCAGAGCCATATTAACAGCATCATCTGTTGATCTGTTTGCTCGGTATGCAAATTGCAGGGGGTCTAACAGTGGATCCGTGATGTTTTTCAAGTGGGACAGCACTAGCCTTTCAAAGGTTTTCATAATTACAGATGTTAGAGCAACTGGTCTGTAGTCGTTCAGTTCCTTTTTGGTGGGCTTCTTCGGCACTGGGATGATAGTAGAGCATTTGAAGCAAGAAGGAACATAGGGATGGGAAAGTAATAGTATTCTGTGCACCTTGGTGTATAGTCATGCCAACCACTTGATCATGGAAGCATCTTCAGACAATGCTGGCTCCTTTGGCTAGAAAACAGAGATGAGTACTATCCCCAAGAGTCAGATATGACTGGGTAGGGGAAACCTTTACCTTTAAATATTTGTATTTGTATTCCACAAGTCTGAAAGCATATCACTTCTATGATCTAGATACTACAGTTCATAGGCCATTTTATCAGTTTAAGAGTAACCACATCCAGGATTCCTAACTCAAGAACTGGTAAATTGTTAATATCTGGGGAATGCATTTAATTGTCTGGGGCGGTTTAAGATAAGACGTTAAGCACCTTACAGACATTTCTACAGGCTTGGAGAGGGTAGTGTTTGCTTCTTATTTTAAGAGACATTTTAACTTAACTTTATAGGTGTAAACCACAGCCAGTCTCTCTGTTTCATATCTACATGAAGCTGCTGGGAGAGGCCATCCAACATTTCAGGCTGTGATGTCACCAATGTGCTGATTATATGTAACTTTTCAATGCTAATTTAGGTTCAGCTGAAGTTACTGTTGTTCCAGATTTTTGACCCAGATTTTAGATTTAGATCTAGAGATCTTAATGAGACAAAACAAACCCTAGTATGATGGGATTTCTCTGTGTCTGTGTGTGTGTGTGTGAAACAGATGGCATTTCTCCAAGTGAACAGGTCTAAGATTTGGAGATCCTGATAGACTCATGGTTATTATTGATTAAGTAGAGCCAAAGCTAAGAGAGTTTGTTTGTTTAATTTATTTAATCAATTTCTATAGCCACCCATCTCAGTCAATGTCTCTGGGCAACTTACAATTCAATATGTATAAGCAGCTTAATCTTCTTCCTGCGGTCTATTATCTTCTTACCATCTTCTTCAAATAGAAGACTAACCATTTCCTTCATTTTTTCTTGCACACATATGCTAAAAGAACCCCACCCTTTTAAATAATAATAATAATTTTTGGCATTCATTGCCATCCTTAAGTCATTCCCTATCTTTGCCTTCCTGACTCCATCCTTACAGATTCAGGCTCTTTCCTGATATTCTGTTTTGATTATATATTCCTCTTTCCATTTTTAAAGCTTATCCATTTTGTTTTATCCAGATTATAGAAAAAGCTCCAACTTTGTGTAATCACTCATGTGTGGGTGTTATATAGCACCTTTTCTTTATGTCTGGATATGTATATGTCCTTCAAAACATTGCCCACAATGTATATGTGCTTCAAAACTTTTTAAAGAAATATTACTGAATTTGGAATAGTAATATTATATCAGCATATAACTCCATTCCATTTTGCTTATAGTTAGGAAAGTATGGATTTGCTAAGTTCACATCACAATATAAATTAATTTATTCTCATGCTTATTTTAGGCTTGTTTTAATACCTTGTTTATGGACACCTCAAAAAAGAACATGTGGCTTCCCTACCACAGTAACTGCCTTTTGGACAACTTCCTGCAAACTTCTATCAACAAGATTGACATGAAATTTTAAATAAAGTGTGATAATATGCTTGCTTCCAGGATTTATTCATATCTGTTTATGGGCTCATGTCAAAACTCATCTAAACATGTATCACTCCCTGCATTTATTGAACAGCAAATCCATTTTTCATGTAGCTAAAATGTCAACAAAAGAGAAATTCTCTTATGAGCATGAAATAAAAAGTGACTTAAAGTGAAATTACACCATCCATTCTCACTTATTTCTGTTCTCGTAATTCATTTTCTTTAAATTTTGATGTTAGAAAGGGGTCAAATATCCAATATTTCCAAATATTACACACAAATATCAAGTGGTAAGCATTAACTTCAGTTAAACTGAGTTTATATTGAATTGTGAATCTACATTGTCTTTTCACATTAAAGTGACTCATGAATTAACAGAAAAAAGTGAGCATAATTTATAATATCCCTTCTATCTACAAAGATGGAAAAGAATAGCTCCTGACCAGGATTCAAAAGGAGTTTTACAAATATTATTAAGTACGAGGGTGAGTCAAACAGTAATGCCATTTTCTTTAGGACAGGTATCATTACCAACACAGGAACATGTAGCATACATCAAAATGAAGCTGGTCCTCTGTGGATCACATCCCTACTTCTCAACATAGTCACTGTTTCTCTCAATAGCAATGTTCCACCTTCGAATGAGAGCATGTATCCCTGTCTCGCAAAATTTTGTTGACTGTTCTTTGAGCCACTTCTTCACTGCAGTTTTCACTTCCTCGTCACTGGAATAATAATCCTCCATACTCACCAGATTTAGCGCCTTCACTATCATCTCTTTGGCCCCATGAAAGAGGGTTTGAGAGGCAAACATTATTCCAGTGACGAGGAAGTGAAAACTGCAGTGAAGAAGTGGCTCAAATAACAGTCAACAGAATTTTACGAGGCAGGGATACATGCTCTCATTCGAAGGTGGAACATTGCTATTGAGAGAAACGGTGACTATGTTGAGAAGTAGGGATGTGATCCACAGAGGACCAGCTTCATTTTGATGTATGTTAGATGTTCCTGTGTTGGTAATTATACCTGTCCTAAAGAAAATGGCATTACTTTTTGATTCACACTTGTATTTGGATACACATATAGAGCACAGAATAAGAACCCAAAAGGACCCTGAAAATCTACATAGTCACCCCGCATAAGACTTAGAATTTCAGAAGATTTTGCTGTCCGTTTCATCTAAAACTAAGATGTATTTATAATATTTTTACTCTGTAGCAGTAGACTCTTAGTAGCTTATGCATTTCAAAAGAATGCAGGTAGTTCTTGACTTACAACCATTCATTTAATAACCATTTGAAGTTACAACAGCACTGAAAAAAAGGTTTCCACACTTATGACTATTGTAGTATCCCCATGGTCATGTGATCAAAATTTGGATGCTTGGCAACTGGCTCATATTTATGACTGTTGCAATGTCCCAGGATCATGTGATCCCCTTTTGTAGCCTTCTGACAAAGTCAATGGGAAAGCCAGATTCACTTAACAACCATGTTACTAACTTAACAACTGCAGTGAATCACTTAACAATTGTGGCAAGAAAACTTGTAAAATGAAAAAAACAACAACCCCTCAACAACTGTCTTGCTTAGGAACAGAAATTTTGGGCTCAATTGTGGTTTTAAGTAGAGGACTATCTATACAACAAAACGTCTAAGCTAAAAAGATTATAAAAACAATAAAAAAACAACACTATCATCAAACAGTTTTATGATATTGGCTCATTTCCCCAACAATTCTCTGAAATGGCAGAGTTTTTAATAAAAATGGGGAGGCTGCCCACCTCCAATGCCTACCTTCCTTAGATCATAAAAGTTTTTCTAGGATTGCCACATCAGGAAGATCAAAATTGGGTAAAGAAATGTTTCTTGAAGTATTTGGATGTCAAGCCATATACAAATGTAATATGTTCATGTCAGCAGGTCCTTGCCAATAGCAAGATCCTTGCATTCTAGACCAACTGAAACTTCCAAATAATCTTCTGAAGTCCAGGTGAGTAGTGATAAGGGCATGAACTACATCTTTGATTTCCAGGAAGGGCCACAACTTGTACACCATCTGAATTGGGCCAAAGATCCTACTCTGTCTATTTAGCTGTGAATGCAGGAGGATCCCCAGATTGTGAGCCTTCTCCTTCAGACATAGTGCTGCACACCCAGAGACAATGTTGGAGACAACATCAGAGACATCCAAGAACCCTCATGAAATAACAGCAGCTGTGTTTTGCTTGGTTCAGCTTCATCCTATTTTGTTCTATCAAGACCCTAATAGCCACCAGACATTATAGTATCTTAAAGACTTATTATCAAATATATATATATATATATATATATATATATATATATATATATATATATATATATATATATATATATATATATATATATATATATATATATATATATATATATATATATATATATATATATATATATATATATATATATATATATATATATATTTGTTTTCTGAGGTTTTCGCGGGTGTTTGTATGTAGGTCTTTGGTTATTCGGGTTTTCTCCCGCGTGAAATTGGAAGTATCTTTGCAACGTTTCGACGAAGTCCCATTCGTCATCATCAGGCTGGAGTCTTCAGCTTGCTGCTTCTAGGAGCAATGTGAGATTGCAGCTGTTTCTTCCTTTTAACTGCCACTGGGGGTTTGAACTGATAGGGTGGGAGCTTGGCTGTGTTCTGATTGGGTGGAGGTGTGTTCTGATTTGTTGGGGGCTTGGCTGTGCTCTGATTGGATGGGGGGTTGGCTGTGCTATGATTGGCTGGGGTGTCAGTTTGCTTCATGTATGGAATGGAGGGGTTTAGAGTGGCTAAAGATGCAGCTATGGTCTGGCTTCTGGTTTGTGGCCGTGCCTCATTGGTGTGGGTTTGGGTTTGCTTTTTGCATGGGTGTGTGGTGGTGACATCCTGTGTGGTTTTCGTGAGTGTGGGTCTAGTGTCATTCTTAGTGTTAGGGACTCGTTTGTCAACAAGTGCGGGTTTCCAAATGGCTGGTAGGCGGGAGGTGTCATCTCGTTTATTCATGCTTTGTGGGCGTTTCTCTATCTCAATGGCTTCTCTGATTATTCTGTTGTTAAAATGTTCAGTTTTGGCGATAGTTAATTAATTAATAAATTAACTTTAAAAAGACCAGAACTATCGCCAAAACTGAACATTTTAACAACAGAATAATCAGAGAAGCCATTGAGATAGAGAAACGCCCACAAAGCATGAATAAACGAGATGACACCTCCCGCCTACCAGCCATTTGGAAACCCGCACTTGTTGACAAACGAGTCCCTAACACTAAGAATGACACTAGACCCACACTCACGAAAACCACACAGGATGTCACCACCACACACCCATGCAAAAAGCAAACCCAAACCCACACCAATGAGGCACGGCCACAAACCAGAAGCCAGACCATAGCTGCATCTTTAGCCACTCTAAACCCCTCCATTCCATACATGAAGCAAACTGACACCCCAGCCAATCATAGCACAGCCAACCCCCCATCCAATCAGAGCACAGCCAAGCCCCCAACAAATCAGAACACACCTCCACCCAATCAGAACACAGCCAAGCTCCCACCCTATCAGTTCAAACCCCCAGTGGCAGTTAAAAGGAAGAAACAGCTGCAATCTCACATTGCTCCTAGAAGCAGCAAGCTGAAGACTCCAGCCTGATGATGACGAATGGGACTTCGTCGAAACGTTGCAAAGATACTTCCAATTTCACGCGGGAGAAAACCCGAATAACCAAAGACCTATATATATATATATATATATATATATATATATATATATATATATATATATATATATATATATATATATATATATATATATATATATATATATATATATATATATATATATATATATATATATATATATATATATATATATATATATATATATATATATATATATATATATATATATATATATATACACACCCACGTAACACCTATTCTTCGCCAGCTGCATTGGCTGCCCATTAGTCTCCGGACGCAATTTAAGGTGTTGGTTTTAACCTTTAAAGCCCTACATGGCTCAGGGCCAGGTTACCTCCGGGACCGCATTCTACCACATACCTCCCTACGACCGGTTAGGTCCCACAGAGTTGGTCTCCTCCAGGTCCCATAAACCAAACAATGCCAGTTGGTGGGACCGCGGGGGAGAGCCTTCTCTGTGGGAACTCCATCTCTCTGGAACCAACTCCCCCCAGAGAGTCAGACTATCCCCACTCTGCTGGCCTTCCGCAAAGCCGTGAAAACATGGCTCTTCCTGCAGATGGAGTGAAATTGTGATCTATCTCTCCCCTATGTACGAATGATGGTTTGTTTTAATTTTTGTAACCATTTTAATTGCTATTTTACTGTTATTATTGTGTTTTATGGGTTGTTCTTTCCTTATGTTGTACACCGCCCTGAGTCCTACGGGAGTTGGGCGGCTTATAAGAACAACTAATAAATAAATAAATAAATAAATAAATAAATAAATAAATAAATAAATAAATAAATAAATAAATAAATAAATAAATAAATAAATAAATAAATAAATAAATAAATAAATAAATAAATATACTATATGATGGTATATGTTCTCATGAATTGGACTTCATTAGATGCATATTAAAAATATCAGCTTACATTTATATTGGCATGTAGAGTAAGAAAATGAAAACTTCCTTACAAAATGTCAAGGCAACAAAAAAAGATAAAGATTCTCATGCTATATTAAAAATGAATAAAAAACATAAAAACATAACCCATCATTATGAAAGCTGCAGCAGCCACTTCTTGGAACATTTGAGTTAGAGCTCTAATATGAAATCTTAATAAAAGTATATCATGAAAGCATTGTAGCAAAAAGCTTCTTAAGGAGTTGAATATATTGGGGACCAAATGACCCTTATCACCTCTGGCATTCATTGGGGACAAGTCAAGCCACAGAAGTTATGGTGCATTTCAGAAGAACCCAGTTCCATGCAAAGAGAAATGCTAATTGGCTTATTGTACTCCTTTGGTGAAAGTAAATTGTCCCCTTTGATCTGTGGCATGAGATTTATTTTGAAACATCAAAGTGCTCTCCAAAAACTGAACAAGGATGAAAAGCTACACAAGCACTGTATTTTCCTGTCCTTTGAGGAATGGGGGTGAGTAATCAGTATTCCAAGTGCTGAGAGAATGGAAATTTGTTAAAGAGTTAGAAATGTGAAATAACAGCTCCATAAGGATTTGTTTTTGCCATCTGTATTATGTCAAAGCTATTCAAAAAGTTTTCAAATAGTTATTTTCAGAGTCATATCCTCTACAAGAACAATAATTTGGATGCATACCCATTGACATATTTTTTTAATTTTAATTGTAGTATAAAGCAGACTCATTATTTTAATTCTGTGTTCATGAATGTGGCTATTTGCCTTTCAGAACCATTTTAAAAGGCTCCGACTGGTATGCAACCCTTATATTGCTTAGAGTCAAGTTTATAGGATCATCTACTTCTGTGTGAGTCAGATGTGGTGGAATGTACTGAAGAGGTAGATCTCCGGGGGAAGGGGTTGCCTTCCAGAGAAATAAGAGGTAATTCAGCCCAGATATTATGCATGAGAAAAAGAAGGTGAAGACCTCCCCAACCTAATAGTTTACAGAGTATATTGCATATGCAGAAAGTAGACTTCAGTCTGGCAAGATTTTGTCTATAGCACTGATTCCCAACCTTTTTTTGGCCATGTCCCACCTAAGCATCTTTAAAATCCTGATGCCCCCACCCATGACATTGTGGACCTTGTAGACGACCCTCACTCTGTCAAGGACCTTGGAGTACTCATATCTAATGATCTAAGTGCCAAAGCCCACTGTAACAACATCACCAAAAAGGCATTAAGAGTTGTAAACCTAATCTGTGTAGCTTTTTCTCCGGTAATATTACACTACTAACTAGAGCATACAAAACATTTGCTAGACCAATTCTCGAATACAGCTCATCTGTCTGGAACCTGCACTGCATATCGGACATTAATACAATTGAACGTGTCCAGAGATATTTCATGAGAAGAGTCCTACATTCCTCTGTTTGCAACAGAATACCTTATTCCACCAGACTTGAAATTCTGACCCTAGACAACTTAGAACTACATCGTCTTCAGTATGACCTAAGTGTAGTTCATAAAATTATCCGCTACAATATCCTACCTGCCAATGACTACTTCAGCTTCAACCACAACAATACACGAGCACACAATAGATACAAACTTAAAGTGAACTGCTCCAAACTCGATTGCAGAAAATACGACTTCAGCAACAGAGTGGTCAATGCCTGGAATACACTACCCAACTCTGTGGTTTCATCCCCAAACCCCCAAAATTTTAACCTTAGACTGTCTACTGTTGACCTCACCCCATTCCTAAGAGGTCTGTAAGGGGCGTGCATAAGTGCACCTGTGTGCCTACCATCCCTGTCCTAATGTTCCCTTTTACTTTTATTCATTTCATGTATTCAAATTATGTATATACTTATATGTATTATCTAATACAAGATTGACAAAATAAACAAATACAATAAATAAAAATATAATTCTTACTATTCAAAAAGTGAACTCCTACTCATGTGGAGGAAGCCTAAAAGGCCATTAACTTGGTTTAAACAAGGTTCCAATTGCCCCCATTAAAAATCAAATTGCCCCCTGTGGGGCGTGGGCCCCACGTTGGGAACCACTGGTCTATAGGTATGAAACAATAAAGATCTCAGTTTGGATGAATTGCCATGTGTCATTCTTGGTTTTGGGTCTGGTGCATCTCATTCTGTTAGATAATTTTACTATATTAGGAGGGGATTAATGTCAATCATTTTTGCTTCTCTGATGAGGTCCATGTCATGCAATAAATAAGCAATTCATGTTGTTGATTCAGGAGAGGATTCACATCATATGCCTCTTCTGTCTGTCTTAATATTCTGATATTTTTTAACGCTTATAGTACTAGTACAAAAATAGGCTATAATTTATTTATAACCATGTCTTTGTATAGTGATTTTCTAAGAGATGTTAATGAGTTAGGTCCATGATGGCGAACCAATGGCACGCATGCCAGAAGTGGCACGCAGAGCCCTCTCTGCTGGCACGTGAGCTGTCGCTCCAGGTCACATCTCTGTGGCATTTCTTTCATGAGCTTCTGTTTCCCTGCAAATGATGAAACAGAAGCTCACCAAAGAAAAAGATCTTATCTCTTGCCGTGCTGCCAGTGTTGGGATGCCCCACCTCCCGCTGGCCAGCTGGTCTTCGGGTCTCTGCTGTGCATGTGTGCATGTCCATGCATGAATATGTCCACATATGTCTGCACATGCATGCATGTCCATGCATGTGCACATTCAAGCATGTCTGTGCATGCACACATGCATTCCATGTCCACATGTGTGCATGTCTTTCAGTTTGGGCATGCATGTGTGTGCAGTTTGGGCACTCGGTGTCTAAAAGGTTTGCCATACTGGGTTAGGTTATTAATTTATTTCTAAATTAATAAATAAATTAGGAGTGAAAACTATGTCTTAACCTTTTCTCCTCCCTTGGATTATGGCGGGCCATAATCAACAGGTGGTACTTCTTCTGTTGGTAAATACTAACCTCTTATCTGATCAAGCAAAAAGAGAAACTAAATATATGAAAGTCTATATTCAATGTATTCACAATGGAAATATAGAACCAGAAGACAGGAGAATTAAACCTAAACTTAGATCACAAGGGAGGGAATGGGGTTATTAGCTCACTGACATACAGTCTTTTATTTTATTTTAGTAAACATCCCTGTGGAAAATTATAGGGCATTTTGAAAAACATAACAGAGTATTTATCAGTATAAAATTGATAAAAGGATAATGCTAAATAAAATGTCTCAGCTTTCCTGTTCCATTAGCTTTAAGTATCTAGCCCTAAAATTATGTCCCCACATCATTTCACATAAAATGAAAATATTGCTACTTGGAGCTTGTCTCTGCTGTACATGTCAAACTGGACATTTCAAATTCTATCTTTTCTGCAAAGATAAAGATGTCCTCCTATGCTAATATCTGCAAATTATATTTGGCAGAGAGCTGCTGTAATAGAAACATAATCATAATTGAGACATTTAAATGGCCCCTGTACAAGAAACTCTCTCCTGTACATCTGGGGCTTCTTGGAAACTTAGACAGCAGAGAATTCATTTTAATTTGTTTAATGCCATGTTCTTGTCTATAATGATGGCTGTGAACTATCTCACTAATTTCTCCAGTGCCAATTTCACACACAGTGATTGTAGTTTGAGAATAGATTTCTTCAGGTAAATTCACTTTGCACTGGAACAAACTAACTTTACTGCAAGCAGGACCACCACATATAGCAGCTCTCCTCCTCTACAAACATCAAGACATTGCTTACAGCTTGTTCAATTCAAGCAAGTACCTATGAAGGCTAAAATGTGTTTTCTAACTGATCATTTTTCAGTCCAGAATAAATTATCCATGAATATCCTAAATCCCTTAAGACTGGCTTGTGTTATTTTATTGTGATCCAAAAACAACTTGTTTGGTTGAATCCATTGAGTAAATTGACTTGTAATTACAATGGTAGTTTGCCCATTAAAATTTGTATTTACAGTAGCTACTTGATTAAGAGGAAATGAAGTACCACATACTTTCAAAATTCATCAAAGGCTGATTTTGATGGCAAAATTTGATTACCATTTTTAAAAAGCCAAGTTCCATGAAGATGTTTAGCTAAGTTAAATGGATTGGTGGTTCCTCCTCCTCCTCCTCCTCCTCCTCCTTTGGAACGTAACTTATATCAATCTGCAAAAGTTTTCTACAGTGTTATGAAAGTGCAATAACCTTCAGTTGGTGTGGCTAATAACTGCAGCATCCTGGCCTATTATCATGGGAGTTCTCATCCAAAACTTTCACGGGATAAAGAAGGAATTTAGTTTAGATCAGAAAAAAAATTGTTGGAAAGCTGTGGACAACAGAAAATAGTCAATAGAAAATTTATAGGAAATAATAGCTTCTTCACTCTGTGATCTTCACTGCAGTATACCAATCCATACTATCAGAAGGAAAAATAAATCCTTTGAACTATCATTGCATTTCTTTATACTTATTGTACAGACACACATTTGGGTTAGAGGAAACAAGAGCATACAAATATCAGTGAAAAAGAAAAAAAGAAAACATTCCTCATCAGTAGTGGGTTCTAAAATCCTTTACTACCATTTTGCGCATGTGCTCGTGCTCACGCACGCTGCTTCTGCGCATATAGAGAAGCGTCCCGGGTGGGTGTCCAGAGCCTCCCGCCACTGCCGCTACCGGGGCAAACAGGGAGCAACCCACCACTGATTCCTCATGTAATGATAAATGCAATAATTGTGACACATAATTGACAATTAATTCACAACCTAAAATAAACTGAACTTTAAAACAGTATTTTAAAACAAATGTAACAGTATTTTAAAACAAATATGAAAAATATGAAAAAAAACTTGAGGTAGATGGGGGAGGGGAGAGACTATTATTGTGAAGGATTTAGAACTCACTAAATAACCACCAAATTAAACTCCAATATGTAAAGTTACGATATGTTCCATGTATGAAAATTAAATTTAGATGAGGCAATATTATGATCTAATAAGTATTCTAAACTATTAAAATCTCAGTCATAATGATCTGATTCACAGCCAAAATAAGCAGATGTTCAAAACACCTGTGTATCTAGATAATCATTAGGATTGTGATAATTAATAAATGAACAGGTTTATTATAACATTTAATTAACAACAAGTATTTTTTTTTTTTATAAAAAGTTTTATTAGTACAAACTTACATAAGTGGTAACAAAATATTAAATCCAAAGTACAAACATTTTTATTTCCCCCCCCCAGACCCACCCCCTTCCCTCCCCACCTCCCCCCCCCCGGACTTCCCAGAGATAATACAGGGCATAATAATAAGTTTAAATTGTTAATAAAAAGAAAAAGGAAAAAGGAAAAAAAGAACACTATTTTTAAAAAAACTTCAACTCCAAACTATACAGTACTAATATATCGCATTTGTATACAATAGTAAAGATACAAAAAAGAGAGAGAAAAAAAAGAAAGAGAATAAAAAAAAAGAAAGAAAGAAAGAGAAAACTCTTTAACACTACAAACAAACAAACCTCCTACCTCCTCCCTTCAGTCCTCTATCTTATACAAGGTAAGTGTTACATAAGTAATAACTAAATATAAAATACACAAATCTTAAACTAATATTATTGACATTAGAAATAACCTCTAAGATAAAACTTAACTAAATGTTACATAAATAATCATCAAATATTAAATTTCATCATGATATTAATAAGATAATATTATTCTAAATTAATTCACTAACTTCAATAAACAAAAAAAGAAAATAAAAGAAGAATAAACAATAAACAAATCTTCAACAAACTATATATATCTAATATTATCAACATTAAAAATAACCTCAAAATTATATAAAACTTAACTAAATATTGCATAAGTAATCATTAGATAGGGAAAAGATAAAATACAATCATATTAGTTTCTATCCATCCAATATATTTCAACATCACATTATTTTGTATCTTGATAGTTCATCTTTTAATAGTTCAATAAATTCAAATTTGTCAAGTCGTCTCCCGTCTGCTCCCAAACCTCCATCTCCTCTTCCCCAGCTATCTGATTCAGGCACTCCTTTTGGATTTTTGAGTCTATTTCTTTTTGATCCATCGAAGGTGGCTTCCCCTCCTCCTCCTCTTTTATTTTCATACACCCTTCTTCTGGAATCTTGGATATATCAGCCTTTAGAACATTGACATAAAATTCAGTAGCTTTTTTTATCGTGTTGAGCCGGTATCTTTTTCCAGAAAATTTCACTGTTACTCCAACTGGTGCTTCCCATTTATATTGTAAATTTAATCTCTTAAATTCATCAATCAAAAAAGTATAGCTTTTCCTGGCTTTAAGCATTTTAGAGGGGATTTCTTTCCAAATCTTTAGTTCCTGACCATTCACCATAAGATTATTGTTAAACGTTGCTTGTATAATTCTGTTCCGTAGAGCTCTTGTGGTAAAATATATGACAATATCCCTTGGTAGATGCTTTTGTTTGGCGTACCACGAGTTGATTCTGTATGTTTTGTCGATTTGTGTAGCCAATTCCGCTTTAGAAATTCCAGACACCTGATCCAATATGTCAACCATCCTGCCTTTTAAATTTTCATATAATCCTTCTTTCAAACCTCTAATCCTTATAGCAACTTCCATAGATCTGAACTGAGTCATTAAGACCTCTTTTTCAAAATTTGCAATGTCATTTTGGATTTTATCTATGTAATTCACCGAAGTTGCCAAAGCTTGTTTATTTGTTTCAATACGTTCTGCCAAAACTTCAATATTTGTTGCTAAGCCTTTGCAAACCTCTAACACATCAAATCTTAGTTGTTGATTCATATTCTTCAAAGCAGCCTGCATCTTATGGTCTATCTCACTTATTTTCTGGTTAAATTCCAAAGTAAGTTCATGTTTCATAATCTTTAAATTATTTAATAAATTTTCAGGTGTCAAAAGCTGTGGAGGTGTTAGCTCAGTGTTAAGTTGCATTTTAGAAATATATCCAGATGAATAGTCATTTCTTTTAGTCAAAACAGTCTTTCCAAACTTTGAAGCCATTGGTGTTTCAAAAGAGTACAAAAAAGAAAGAAAGCCAGTTGCCTGATTAAAGTTCTTTCCAGTTTAAAAATCAGATAGTCTTTTATTATTGAAAATATTTCTATTATAACTTTAATCCAGAGTTAGGAGACAGAGAAAGAAAAAACCATTTTTCCAAGTTAAAAGTTTCCATAAGAGAGAGAGAAAGAAAAAAAAAAAAAAAGCCTCTGGGGAAACGAAAGTCACTTTCACTTCTCAATCGCCATATTGTTACTCTGTTTCCTTTGTTCCCTTGCCGAAGTGAAAGCTTGCCCAGGAGTTGAAAAAAAAAAGGAAAAAAAGAGGTTTCAGTACTTGCCCATCTCACGCCTGTTTCTCTCTGTCTGCTTCTATAGTTTAAATGTAGTTATAAATCCCATTTTTGAAGCAGCGGCTGGTCACTCCATCTAGCTCTGCAAAAGGCAGAGGTTTCCGGATCTTCGGAGCTGGAGACAGGCTGCATGGGGAGCTCTCCCTTCGCGCCCTGCAGATGGCTCCTAAGGCGCTGGGGGGGCTCTACCCCTCCTGTCAGGCTCTCATCTCTCCCCTTTGCCCGGGGAAGAGATTTTAAAGCCGCCAGACAGCTGTTCTGGCGGCTTTTAACAAAGATCGGAAAGGCATCCAACGAGGGATGTCTGCGATGAAGCGCTCCAAAACCGGAAGTTCCTATTAACAACAAGTATTAAAATCCTTCTGGATCCCTTATTTCTTGTTCCAGCACAACTTTTGCAGACTTGTTAGTAAAAAAAAAATGCTTTATCTCTAGCAGGACTTGAATTTCCATTAATATATTCTTGGCCAGCTTGTCTCTTAAGTAGCAGATTTTTCTTTTGCAGAAGAATATATTTTTATGTAAGAAAATTACGAGATTTAAACTGCCTAACCTTTTTAGAACCGGTTTCTACATCAAATTTGATTCCCAGATCTGTTGACCAAGATAATAACAAATAATAACAACATAAAAAATAACTCCCCCCCCCCAAAAAATGAGTATCATGTCTTTGGAAACTCCCAAAACTGTTTTGAATAGTTGCTAGAAGACATTTCCATGACTCCCAAGCTCTCTTTCCTAATAAAACATTCCTTTTTTGAATTTCTTACCAATTTTTCACCTCTGTCCTGTATAATTTGACATTGCCTACAAACTTAATTATAGCACCATATAATTTATGAACAAGTTAAAATATACCACTCTCAATTACTGCAGTTTTTTCCTCAAGTGAACCAAAAGATTATTGCTTTAATCCAACTTCTTATTTATATTAGACAATAACTGAGGCTGTAAGATGTTGATCGATAGTATCTGCCAAGAGATATAGATATAGTGTTCCCTAGACTCACCTGGAGATGACAGGTAATCATCTTGCCTCTCTGGTCCTGGAATTGTTCAAAAAGTATGCTTATTTCTAAGGACCCAGAAAATAGACTTCTGAAAAGGGAGTTGAGAGTCTTCAATTAAGTGCTTTACTTTATACTGTCAATGAATCACTGACCCTTCATTGATTGATGAAGAAATATCCCTTTAAAATATATTTAATTTCAACTACGGCATCTTTAAAAAACTAATTATAAATTCACTGCCTATCTTGTATAAAGTTAGCATGATAGAATGCATCAGAAGTGTATCAGGTGAGAATATGGGCTTTGATCTGGCAAGACAACTAACTTCTCAAGTCAGTTCTGACCTTTAGGACTGCTTAGAACTCTAGGAAGTTTTAAAGTTCTTCCATATACTGCGCCGAGGTGGCGCAGTGGTTAAATGCAGCACTGCAGGCTACTGCTAGTTCAGCAGTTCAGCTGCTCAAACCTCATCGGCTCAAGGTTGACTCAGCCTTCCATCCTTCTGAGGTCGGTAAAATGAGGACCCAGATTGTTGGGGGCAATATGCTGAACTCTGTAAACAACTTAGAGAGGGCTATAAAGCACTATGAAGCGGTATATAAGTCTAAGTGCTATTGCTATTGCTATATTATACTGCAGCAGTTATATTTATTTTAATTTGGGTTCCCCATTGGTCTTGTGTTATGGGCCAAAGGAAAGATACTAAAAGTTAGCAAAAAGTAAGGAGGGCTACTGTAATATCAGTAACAACTGTCCTCTAATTAGTATAGCAGCTAAGAAAATGAATGGCAGAAGGGTTAACTTGTTCTCCATGTGATGTTTGATAGTATTCTCTCCCTTCCATTACACCCATCACAGCTGCTGTTTGTTTTCGTATTCCTTTTTTAAATATGCGAATCACAGGCAAATACAAAGTAATGTCAATGTCATGTCTAATTTAACCTTCAGTACAAATGCATGTGAAGATACCTTCCCTTTATCCATTTGTGCAATTGCTTATAGAAAACATATTTCATTAGAAAATAAATTCTTACTGTGTCATTTCTGAATGCAGTGATAAAAAGAAATAAGAAGGCTTTGAAGTAACATGGGAACGAATGGACAATTGCAAGAATGAATATAGCACTTCATCTATTGAATGCAACTTTGTTCTTTGTAATTGTAATCTAATAAATTAAATAATGTTTGTATGTATTAGCATGGAGCACTTCGGCTGAGTGCATATCCATAAGATGTAAGGCAGTTTCAAAGTGACCAAATTCAATCTGAATATGGTTAATAGGGCTCATATTTTACATGCTAAACCCTTAACATATATTTTCTCTTTCGGTATCTTTGGAAATGCCCTTGTTAGAATGCCCTTGTTGTAATTACTAAAGAATCTTCTCTGCTCCTAGAAACAGCTTAATTGCCTCTCCCAAATGTGACATTTTGTAAAGCTGCTCTATTACTGCATACAGAATTGGAGGAGTGTGATTTTTGTTTCCTAATTAGAAAATGGGAAAGAGAAGCAGTTTCAAGTTTAGCAATGAGACAATGGTTATAAACCAAAGGTGGGTTCCTACCGTTTCGGTCCGGAGCTCCGCTCTGGTAGTGGCCCGCCGATTGTGCAATTTTGGCGCAACAGCTCTGGTGCTGTCTTTGCTGCTCTGTGCGTGCCACCATCTTTTTTTCTAATTTTCAGCAATTTTTCAGCTCTCTGAGCATGCACAGAAGGAAAATTGTCCCTCTGCGCATTTGCAGAAGCAAAATCGCACTAGGGGACGTGCGCGAAACATTGTGATGCGCATGCAGCGCACCGGTAGGAAACGGTAAGAGGAACCCACCCCTGTTATAAACACTATATACCCCGCATTCATTATTTGATAAAAGGTTGATTAATTAGATACACAGATAAATAGAGTGTAGTAGAGGCAAAAAGACAGGTGAAAGATCCTATAGATAATAAAGATTAATACATCAGCAAATACCATTTGTGTAACAGGTTCCCAGTCTCCAAAGCTTCTACTTTTTAACCTGCTAGAACCACTAAAGTAGGCAAAGATTGCATTTAGTCATAAACATTTGTGGTGACATAGCCAATTCCAGAAATGCTAATGAATAATAAGTTCCTTCCTAAACAGTACCATTCTGCTTCAAATGTACTAGATTTTAATAGATTTAAAATATACATGGAAAGAGAGTGTCCCTTAATCATTTTGTCACATTTTGTAAGTTTGGTGGCCATGTGCATTGTTTAAATAAGTAAATAAATAAGTCATATAAAGATACAAAGAGATGTAACCGATCATGTTCCCAATGCTGCAGTTTCTTTCTTCCTAAGAATGGACAATGTCGTGATTTTGTTTCACTGCCTGTATTTGTATTTGTATTTGTGTATATGTACTATAATAAAATTCCCAATAAACTCCCAGCAACATGAGTGGCAAAATTCTTTTTGATCTCTAATACAGTAATAATACTAGGCTATTATTAACAAGATAGATATTGTGCAATCTTGAAAGAGTCAACATATGAGTCAATATGAATTAACATGAGAGGGATCTTGGAGTCTTAGTGGACAACCAATTAAATATGAGCTAACAGTGTGCGGCAGCAGCCAAAAAATAAATGCAATCCTAAATTGCATTAACCGAGGGATACTATCAAGATCAAGTGAGGTACTAATACCACTCTATAAAGCCTTAGTAAGACCACACCTAGAGTACTGCATCCAGTTTTCATCACCACACTATTAAAAAGATGTTGAGACTCTAGAAAGAGTACAGAGAAGAGCAACCAATATGAAGAGGGGACTGGAGGCTAAAACATGGAAACATGATAGCAGTGTTCCAATATTTGAGGGGCTGCCACAGAGAGGAGGTCAAGCTATTTTCCAAAGCACCTGAAGGCCAGACAAGGAACAATGGATGAAAACTGAACAAGGAGAGATTCAATCTGGAAATAAGGAGAAATTTTCTGACAGTGAGAGCAATCAACCAATCGAACAGCTTGCATTCAGAAGTTGTGGGAGCTTCATCACTGTAAGCTTTCAAGAAGAGAACTGGAGTGCCATCTGTCAGAAATGGTGTAGGGTCTGCTTGAGGGGGGGGGTGGACTAGATGACCTACAAGGTATCTTCTAACTCTGTTGATCTGTATCTATATTTTTAAAAATGATTTTATGAAAGGTTTGGCGCCTTGTGAGTAGATAATCATTAACAATTTAAAAAGCAAATCATAGAAATGACTTTTTTCCAATCTAATTGTTTTTAGGTCTTTCCTGCATTAAATGTGTTTCTAAAAAACATTTATGTATTTACATTTACCTTGACTGTGCACATTTTATTTCAATCATTATTGAAATCACATCGAATATTAAGAGGGGGAGGACAGATTTTCAGATGGACCAAAAATTAAAGTTATATGGAAAGTTTCAGAGGTCTGATCTTACTTCAAATATAATATTTGGACATTAAATGGATATCATGAATATTTATTTAAAGCTTTTAAGCCAGAACAGTTGCAGACTATAGTAATTGGGAATCTTGCAAAATCTGACTTTAGCTAAAATGAATTTCCTTTTAAATATTACAAATTACATTAACCTGAGTTCAAATCACTATTGTGAGAATGGAATGGAAATGTTCATTCCCTCTCTGTGTCCTGCTCAACTATCCATAACCTCCTTCTCCAACATATGAATACCCTTCATGTGTGAACATATCCATTATCCATTGCTGACGAGAAAAAAGGTCAAGAATCTGGAATGTGACAACTTAAGAAAGATTTTTCTATATATTTTTCTATACAGGTTCATTTAATTATTCACAAGAAACAATTATGAAATATATACAGTCAGTGGATTTATCAATGAAGGAGACAACAGCAATCCTCAGGCAACCCTATGGCTTCTCTCCATCATCCCCAATAGGATTGCCATTAGGTAAAGGTAAAGGTTCCCTTCGCACATATGTGTTAGTCGTTTCCAACTGTACGGGGTGGTGCTCATCTCCGTTTCTAAGCCGAAGAGCCAGTGCTGTCCGAAGACATATCCATGGTCATGTGGCCGGCATGACTAAACACCCAAGGTGCACGGAATGCGGTTACTTTCCTACCAAAGGTGGTCCCTATTTTTCTTCTTACATTTTTACATCATTTCAAACTGCTAGGTTGGCAGAAGCTGGGACAAGTAACAGGAGCTCACTCCATTACGTGGCACTCGGGATTCAAACTGCCGAACTGCCGACCTTTCTGATCGACAAGCTCAGCGTCGTAGCCACTGAGCCACTGCATCCCTAGAGGATTGCCATTAGTAGGACAGAAAAGTTACATATACTGTATGTCTTCATTCTCTTCCCATGAACCACGTTTAAGTTCTTTCCCTTGCTGATGGATTAATTTGATTACTGAGCAGCAGAATAGAACATAGTGTTCAGATTGCTGCTGTGTGGAATTTTTGCCTAATAATAGCATTAATGTTACATTAGTCATGTTATATATGTTGTAGAGTTATAACTATAAAGACATGCACTATAAACGAAATGTAATTTTATATTCTCCCTATTAATAGTTACATTAACTGCTGTAGTTTATTGCCCTTTTTGAAGAACACAGAAAAATGAATTGTAATTTTATGCTTCTGTAGTAATGGTTTCCATGCTGTGTTTTAATTCTAGATTATTATATTAGATTGTACTCATGCCTCTGACTGCTTTAAATTCTATTAGGACTGTGCACTCTTCAAAAAATATTCAGAAGACGTACTTCTGACTTGTATGAGTTGCTCTTTACTGTTTATTAAAGGAGTCTAATTTTTTTTCAGGCTATTGTGTGAACCTGAAAATAAGGTGATGCTGCTTTAAATCTCTCCCTCACTTTAATGATTTCATAAAGCAGTGGCATTATTTTCAGGCTTCTAAAGAAAAAAATAGGCTTCTTTAATGAATTACACTTACACTTCTTCTATCAGGCCTGTCAAAGTGGCGGCCCGCGGGCCAGATATGTCACATGCAAGCCACACCCACCCCAGCTCTGCAAAGCAGTGGTGAAATGTGAAAAATTTCCCTACCGGTTCTGTGGGTGTGGCTTATTTTGTGAGTGTGGCTTCAGGTCAGGTGGGCATGGCTTCAGGTGGGCATGGCTTGGCTTGGTGGTCAGGTGACTCGTTGGGCATGCTTAGTGGTCAGGTAATCGGGTGGGCATGCTTGGTGGTCAGGTGACCAGGTCAACTTTTAAAATGTGGTGAAACTCACTTAACAACACTCTTAGCAACCAAAATTTTGGGCTCAGTTGTGGGCATAAGTTTTCTTTCTTTCTTTCTTTCTTTCTTTCTTTCTTTCTTTCTTTCTTTCTTTCTTTCTTTCTTTCTTTCTTTCTTTCTTTCTTTCTTTCTTTCTTTCCCCTCCTTTCCTTTCCTTCTTTCCTTTCCTTTCCTTTCCTTTCCTTTCTCCTCCTTTCCTTCCTTCCTTCCTTCCTTCCTTCCTCCCTCCCTCCCTCCCTCCCTCCCTCCCTTCTTTCTTTCTTTCTTTCTTTCTTTCTTTCTTTCTTTCTTTCTTTCTTTCTTTCTTTCTTTCTCTTTCTCTTTCTCTCGACGGTGGGAGAAGGAAGAAAGTGCTCTGGGAGGGTGGGCGAACCTGTCATGGGCTGGATGCAGGGAGCGGGACCCGGGGCAGAGGGCATCTTCTATCCATCCCAGTCCGGTGGAAAGAGCAGCCTCTCCCGGCACCTTCAGGGGCACCGGGGAGCCCTTGCCACCCACGGCGAAGACATGCCAGCGCTGCCACCACATTTGCCCATCGCGGGCATCCAAAAAGCAGAGGAGGAGACATCCATCCACCATGGGTGGTTTCTGAGACTTCAGTGACCACCCAGGCAAGACCGGCGATGGATGCCCAACCAGTGAGCATGGCAGAAATTCTTGAAACTCATTAAAACTGATTAAGTGACTTTGACTGATAAATCTCTTGTTGACTCACCATTCTTACTGTTTATTCTTTTTTTTCTTTTCAACTGCCTGAAAAACCACAAGCACCAACATTTTGTAGGTATTCTAGTCACATAGTTCAGAACACACACCATGTGTGTATACCTGACAAACGTCTGCCACTGTGGCTCCTAAAAGACTGTTAGAGCAGTTAAAAAGATTAGAAATTATCATTCTGCACTTATATTTATTTTTATTGATCCTTTAGGGGAGACTAACCTAATAACTTAGCTAGAGTACTTTTTGCATTTCTTAGGATTTGCTCACTGTTATGAAAATAACAATCAAATGGCTTCATTGGTTCATTGCCAATAACTTCCTGACAAGCAGATCTGGAAAGAAAAACAAGAGCCCAGTACTGTTCTAGAAAAACAGGGCTAATGAAAGTTACATGTATTGCCAATCTTGAAACCATGAATCTTCTCTCACTATTACCCTTCAATAATGTAGTCACTTTCAATAGTCCCTATTTTTCCAAAATGCATCCTCTGTAGATGCTTGCAACTGGTATTGGAAAATACTCTGGATATACTTTTGGACATACCTAGACCTTGATTTACAACCCCAATTGGGACAGGAATATTTCTCATTAAGTGGTTTGGTTGTTAAATTAGACATCACATGACCCACACCTTATGTCATAAATGCATGACAGTTGCCAAGCACCTGAAGCATGATCAAGTGACCACAGGGATGCTGCTACAGCCATAAGGACAAGTAGTAGTTGCAAGTCACTTTTTTACTGCTGTTGTAACTTCCAATAGTTGCTAAACAAATGGTCCTAATTTGAGGACTATCTGTTCTGTAATTAATATACAGAAGTCATAATTAACAAACATTAATAGCCACATACATTAACTTCTTTGGTCCTCATATACAGTAACAATGTCCCCATCGGTTGCTACTGTTTTATTAAGTAATATCAAATCCCACAATTTAAGAAGTGACTGGTTATACAAAACCTCTGTTCATGTATGATTATAACAATTAATGCTGCATAAAAGTTAGCCACCAATTAGCTTGACTCAGTGTTCTAAACATATTAGATGGAGGGAGGGAGGGAGGGAGGAGACTCCATTTTCTGTACCAAGCATCATTTGAAACCTGTGATACCAAACTCTTCATGTTATTTTCTAACAGCTCTGTCCTACAGTATTAAGGTTCAGGGACTGAGAAAGAGAGAGTTGCCAGATACCAAAGGTTAAAAGCAGGTAAAGCATTCCCAGAGATATTATTCTAAAGAATTATTAAAATCAATCTCTGGATTCATATCCAATAAATGCTATTGCTGATATAAAAGATGTCTAGAACAGGGGTGGGTTTCACTTACCTTCACCACCGGTTTGCGTCACAACATTTCACGTGCGCGTTCGCTCCGCTCATGCAATTTCACTTCCACGTATGCTCAGAAGGTGGATTCAGCCCGAAACACAGCTGAGGAGCTCATCAGGTTAAGGTTTTTTTAATTTCTCTTTTAGGCGAAATATTTTATCCACCTTTTTAAAATATTCCTCAAAATATTTCATTCTTATAGCACTTAGACTTATATACCGCTTCATAGTGCTTTACAGCCCTCTCTAAGCGGTTTACAGAGTTCAGCATATTGCCCCCAACAATCTGGGTCCTCATTTTACCCACCTCAGAAGGATGGAAGGCTGAGTCAACCTTGAGCCGGTGAGATTTGAACAGCTGAACTGCTGAACTAGCAGTCAGCTGAAATAGGTTGCAGTGCTGCTTTTAACCACTGCGCCACCTCGGCTCCTAGGAAAGGGGTGGGTGCTAACTTTCTACACACGTCAGCATATTCTTATGTTCATTCTGTAACATGGAAAATAAACAGCATAGGTTCTTCCGCATAAGACCTCTTTCCTTTCCTGAATAGTTGGCATTCAGCTATGAACGTATAATACTAATATTGTATAATACTAATCTGTGCTATATGTTGATATAATAAAGATCTGAGACCAGATGCTGAAGATCCCCCTATTTAAATTGCTTAGAAACCCAGCAATTCAAAAGAAGAAAGCAGCTGCTTTGGGCCTGCAGAAAGCCTACTACTTAAATATTTCATACTGCATAAGCAATATACCCCATCAATCCAGCTGATTCATATTTACAAGCAAAATTTTTATTTCTTTTTCTTTGCATACTTTGTATACTAAGGATTGTTTTAAATGCATGCTGTAAAATCTGGAGGAAAGGAAACTTAATTTGTATGATATGAGAACCATGCTTCCAAATATATTGCTTTCTTCTGTATATAGGAATGTTATAGATCAGTGATGGCGAACCTATGGCACGCGTGCCACAGGTGGCATGCGGAGCCATATCTGCCAGCACGCGAGCCGTTGCCCTAGCTCAGCTCCAGCGCACATGTGCGCCCCAGCCAGCTTGCACGGAGGCTCTGGGGGGGGCATTTTAGGCTTCCAGAGGGCTTCTGGGAGGACAAGGGAGGGTGTTTTTGCCCTCCCCAGGCTCCAGGGAAGCCTCTGGAGCCTGGGGAGGGCAAAAAACGGGCCTACCAGGCCCACCAGAAGTTGGGAAACAGGCCGTTTTTGCCCTTCCCAGGCATTAAATTATGGGCGTGGGCACTCGCGCATGCGTGATAGCGCGTGCGCACACGTTTTTGGCACTCGAGGAAAAAAAGGTTCGCCATCACTGTTATAGATTGACCTATCTGCTTATTTTAATAAGGAAGTCAGAGGGTCCACATACTGGAACAAAACAGCTGTTAAATGTTAATTTCATCTTGTACTCTCATGGAAGAATTTATAAGAAGGATTTTACATTTATTTGCTTGAGCTAAATACAAAACTGCTGCTTGGATCTATAACTAAGTCAATAAAATTCAAATTATGAATCATAGCAGAGCACTCTAAAAGTGAGTTCTTGAGTTCAGCTTGAATCCTATAGTATAATAATAATGAAAATCCTGTGCTAATATTGTTAGAAGTATCACATCATACTGTAACTGATGAGGTATGAATGTATTACTTTCCATTTTACACCAAACTACAGAGATAATACATTGGATTAAAATTATAAATGATCCACTTAGTAAAGCACACACACCTGCCACTTATAATATGATGTTAAGACATTTCTAAATAACTAAGAATTATTTAATGGATGTTTGTTATAGATTTTGATGTCTGATAAAGCAATTTTAATCTTGAGTGAATTAGCAAAAGAAATTAACCAAATCCTACAAATGCATATTCTTAAATAAAGCTGACATGTCTGACTTAGTTCCAGGACTGTGCTAGGAAATTAGATGACTGACTATAGAGAATATACAGTATATGTGAAAATATAAAATGCGAGATGCATTAAAAAGAACAATGAAAACTGTGATTAGAATATACATACAAATCTGTTACAAGTAAGTATCTACTAATGGGTTCCATCTCTTTACAGCCTATTATTTCTGTTTATATACTGAACTAACCAAGCAAACTAAAACATGCCAACCTACATCCTAATTCATTCTTTTCTATTATCAGCTTAGCCCTGAATAGGATAGTAGCAGTGACCCAACTCATATGGGCTTTACAGAGTAATGGTCAATGGATGGATTCAATGGATATGAATTGGAGACATGATAGCAGTGTTCCAAAATTTGAGGGGTTCTTACAAAGACGAGGGGGTCAAACTATTTTCCAAAGCACCAAAAGGCAAGATGAGAAACAATGGATGAAAATTAACCAGGGAAAGAAGCAACCTAGAACTAAGGAGAAATTTCCTAAAGGTGAGAGCAATCAACCAATGGAACAACTTGCCTTCAGAAGTTGTGGATCCTCCATCCCTGGAGGCTTTCAAAAAGAGATTGGACAAGCATTTTTCTGAAATGTTATAGGGCAGTGATGGCGAACCTATGGCACGCGTGCCACAGGTGGCACATGGAGCCATATCTCCCGGCACACGAGCCATTGCCCTAGCTTAGCTCCAACGCACATGTGCATGCCGGCCAGCTGATTTTCGGCTCACGCGAAGGCTCTGGGAGGGCGTTTTCAGCTTCCGGAGAGCCTCCAGGGAGGCGGGAGAGGGCGTTTTCGCCCTCCCCAGGCTCCAGGGAAGCCTACTGGGCCCACCGGAAGTCGGGAAATGAGCCATTTCCAGCCTCCAGAGGGCTTCTGGGGGGGCAGGGGAGGCCATTTTCGCCCTCCCCAGGCATTGAATTATGGGTGTGGGCACTCGCACGTGTGAGATAGCGCACATGTACGCGCTTTCGGAACCCGAGGAAAAAAAGGTTCGCCATCACTGGTATAGGGTCTTCTGTTTGAGCAGGAGGTTGGACTAGAAGACCTCCAGTGTCTTCCAATTCTATTGTTCTATGTTCTATGCATTGGTCCTGCAAACAGTTTGGCAGCTAATGTAATACTCATGATACAAGTGTTAGTTTACTAAGTCAGCTCTTATCTCATTAGCAATCAAGCTGCTTCATTCTGAAACCATTCTGTTCATTCCTATAACTTCTAACTATGCCTCAAAAGCAGCTTTAAATAAGGCATGTTACAGCAATCGAAAGCTAGGGGGTGATTAGGGCATGAGTGACAGCCATAAGAGCATTCTGCTTTAAGAATAACTGCGTCAGATGCATCAGTCAAAGTAGGGGGAGACTCTCTTGCCACAGTCCCTACCCACTGCTATAATTTTACTGCATTCAAAAATGCATGCATGAATGCAGTTGCATGCATCTTCAAGTTGCTCTAATCCAAAGAAGGTTTGATCACTTGAGGCATTTGAATGTGCATGAATTGGTTTGGGATTAAAATTACCATTGGAGTTTGTACTGGCTAACTCATTAATGTAGGGTTACCAAACTGCCACCTTCTTCTCTAGGATAACCCTGATAGGCAGAAAGGTATGGACTGAGAGATACTTAGTGGTCCTCCATAGTGAGCCATTTATCATAATCCACAACATTTAAATGGAGATTGTTGTCCTCCCTGGCCAATATATAAATATTCTTCTGCAAATAGTACTCTAGTATTTTCCCATCAATCTGATCAAAATATTTTGCACTCTCTGACTTAATTAGTATCACAGAATCATAGTAGTGTAAGGAATTCAGAGGTAATTTAGTAAAAATGTCTGGTTACTGGAGGATCTGCTGTAGCATTTTGGACAGATAGCTGATCAGCTTCTGTGTGAAAACTTCTACTGAAGTAAAACAGTTTCATATAGCAGTATTCTTGTTTAATATATAATTTGCCTTATAAATATATAATTATATATTTATATAATTATATATAAATATATAATATAAATATTATATATAAATATAAATATATAATTTAATACATAATATATAACTTTAATTTAATACATTATATATATTTAATTTAATTTAATTTAATACATTATATATAATATAAATATTATATATAAATATAAATATATAATTTAATACATAATATATAACTTTCCTGTAGTTTCAACCTATTGGTTGTGGTCCTGCTTTACATGGTAACAAAACAAATCTGCTCTCTCCTTTATATGACAAACTGTAAATATCTGAAAACTGCTCTTCAGTTTTCTGTTCTGCAGATTAAACATGCCCAATTATTTGAATTGTTTCACATGGGACTTAGTTTCTAATCCCATCACCATCTTGACAATTGTCCTCTGAATTCACCCCAATGTGTCAACATCCTTTTTATACTATGATGAACTTAACTATAAAAGACTGTGTGGCTAAGAATAGCAATTAGGAATTCAACAAAGAAACTGACATTTAAAAAGCTAGTATGAGCTCAAAGTTCTGTTTGGAGATAGGAATCTCTCGAATGTCTGCCTTTCTTGCAGATGGAATCAAGTCTGCCTGAGGTTTTGCAAAGCTATTCACAATTTGCAAGACACCATAGAATCTCTAGATTTGTAGTGAACATCAAACAATGCCTTCATTGTTATGTAATTAAATCAATATGGTTATTTATGCCGACATACAAATTTCTCATTCTGGCTTCAACTTATTGTTTTATTGATAAGATAAAGGCGCCATTGAAAGTGTAAAACAGTATTTGGGGCCTGCATTGTGGAATCTTCTCCCCGCAAGAGATGAGGTTGGCCTCATTGCTTCTGAATTTTCAAAGGTCCCTAAAGACCTGATTATACCAACAAACCTCTGGACCCTTGGGTAGAGGTGAACTCATGTGTTGGCTCTGTCATTATTAACTTTCCTTCACCTATTGTTTTCTTTGCTTGTTTAGTTCTGCTTTTATAGTTTTTAAATGTTTCAAATAATTATACATTTTATTTCATTTCATTTATTTTATTATTTATTTTATTTTATTTACTGTTTTATTGAATTGGTGCACAATGCCCAGATTCATTTTTATAAGATGGGCAGCCATATCAATTTGATTAACAAATAATAAAAAAATTGTTCTCAATAGAAGCAAAGTTGAATTATTTCCTTTACATATAATTTCTGCTTTATTCACACCAGCCAGTTTGGAACTATCTTTTCTTAGCTTGATACTTGTTCTACAAAATGATAAGTGATACCATTTATAATATTTTATATAATTTTTAAAAACTGATAATTTAAAACTTTGTTGCCTTGAGATTGATATTATTAAAGGTTAAAATTTCCAAACTGACAAGTTAGCTTTCCTGATCATATTCTTTGCTGAGACATTAATAATATATTAATGACAAACTTGGTTTGATTATTGTTCCAGCTTAGTTTGATTAAATAAATCAACCTTATATTCCTTCCTTTTATTTCTAACAGTCTTGGCCTTTAGTTTGCTCAAATATTGTCATAGGATTTGGTTTATCTTCATTTCTTCTTTGTCCCATCATACAGAGTCCTTTGAGTAAGTCTCATTTGTAAATCCAATAGAAAAAATGATCCAGGTCACTCTCTTGGTTTACCATTTGGATTCCCCTTTTAAATGTTAAAACCTCAGCCAGTTTCTTTTATAGAGCCAGTAAAACATCCCTTTCTAAATCATTATCTTGACATGTCAATTGTAAATCCATTTTTGATACCATGTCTACCTTGTCAGCTGAAATTTGTTCTACATCTGCCATTTCTTCAATAACATCTTTTGGACATAAACAACCCTTTACAGAATTTCTGCTGACACTAGGATGATGTTTTATAGTTTTGTCTATAGATCAAAAAGGATATGGAATGAAGAGACAAATGTTACTAACCTTAAAGAGATGAAGAGTAACAAATTGTGTTTATATTTGTAACAAAAGCTGGAACTCATTTCTTTATATATTTATATATTTATTATATTCTTACCTTTACTCTTTTTTGTCTTTGTTGCACTTTTTACTTCCTTCTATTCTTTTCTTTGTTTAATTTGTATTAGATTTTACTATTATAATCAAATTACTTAATAAAATTATATATTAAAATTTTCATAAAGTACATTAACCTTGAATCCACTGTTTGACATCTGAAGAATTATTTTCTTTCTGGATGATTTGCTTAGATGATACCCAGTCTCAATACAGCCAGAATTCCTTGCAAAATGTCAAACTCCATATTTTTGGTCTCTGCTTCAATATCACATTTACATCTTTAGCAACTTTTTTGCTAAAGTTGTATTAACTTATGTAATTACTTTATATCAAAAAGGAGCCTTAAAGGAATTTGACCAAATGAATCAGAGCACCCTCAAAATTCTTACAATGCCAACACACACCAAAAAAAGCTGATATCCATTCTTTGGAGAGTCCAAAAACCACAAAATGAGATTTCTCTGGTGAATTAATTTTATCCATAGAATTACATTTAACAATTATTAACACTTGGGCTCATTGTTTTTCAGGTTTTTTTTCCCCAAATCAAATATTTTGTAATGATTACTTATTAAGAGAACAATATTAAGAGAACAATAATAATAGAACATCTTATTTTTGAATGATTGATTATATTGAATGAATATGTATTTCTTATTGTAATACCTTAAGGTACATATTGAATTGTATATGAAGTGATGGAGAAAATAAAAAAATTGAAAAAAAAAGAACATCTCATTTGTGTCTTAAACTCAAGTAATACTGTATTTATATTTTCCTTAGGCATGGAAATTTACTGCCAGAACATTTATTTGATCCTCTAGTATCTTCACGATATATGAAACTGTCTAAATCAGAAGAGGAAAACTACAGTACTTTATATTAAGTCAGACCTCCAATCCATTATTGCCTATAATACTCCTTTGGTTTTAAATTCAGGTTTCCCTCCCCCCCCCCATGCTTACCATATTTTTCACACTATAAGACGCACCAGACCATAAAACACATATTAGCTTTAGAGGAGGAAAACAAGAAAAAAACTGCCTCTGCCTCCCAGCATCCATCCGGTATTTATCTGGCTAGCATCCTTGCAGCAAACAGCAAACAGCCTGGTCAGCTTCAGCATGTTATCACAACCCCAGCATGTGGCTTGTCAGGGCTCGTTCCATTGCACCCACCACCGGTCAACTGAGCTGAGCTGCTGCCACTCAGAGAATGCTGGAGCCTTCGCTGCCAAGCAGCTGATTGGCGGTTGGATCGGCCTCCTGGAATACTGTCTAGTAATTAGCTGTTCTAGGTGGGGGCAATTGGTGGTGGCGGCGGGCAGCGGTGGCAAACAGTGGCAAATCGCGATGGTAGTGATCTCCACCGCCTAGAACAGCTAATCGATGGTATCCCGGGAGGCCGATCCAACCACCAATCAGGTGCTTGGCAGTTGGATCAGCCTCCCGGAATACTGCCGATCAGCTGCTCGGCAGCAAAGGCTCCAGTATTCCTCGGCAGCGGCAAACGGCAGCAGCAGTGACAGGCAGCCGCCACACAAACCCCCTCCCCCACCACAATATTCGCTCTATAAGATGCACAGACATTTCCACCCACTTTTGGGGGGGGAAGTGTGTCTTATAGTGTGAAAAATACGGTACTCAATGAAGATGATAACTGTACAAATAAAGTGATGAAAATCTGATATGAGAGAGCTATAGGTAGTAGAATTGCACAAAAGTCAATACTGGAGTCATGTTTCCATTTTAAATATTATTTTGAAATGGGGATAAGAACATCTGCTTACTTTGAGTTTATTTCTCTTGGAGTCTTTTATTAATTAGTCAATGTTTGCTTTGAACATAGTAAGGTGTTACGCATTATTCACAGGCATTTACAGGTGTAATCTACTAGAAGAACTTGCTAGCAATGCAGGAGGGCTTTGTTTGCAAATAATGTTTGCAAACCCCTTCTTTGTTATTCTTTCCAACACTTTCTTGGATCTTTTACAGCTGATAATTGATACAAACTGTAGGAATGTTGTAAATACTTTTGTCTCTGGTTATTAGCACCTTAACTAGAAAACCTGACAATTTCACCCCAACACTAAACTATTTATGAACATGTTTTAAAAGCACCTGCTTTAACACATGTTTAGCCCCTGCTCTAACCAAAATTAAATTTTCATCCTTGAGAAACTGGTTTAATAAAGCATGTATAATTTTTTTTATTTTTTATTTTTGCTTTCACCCATTTACTTAGATGGTGGTTAGAGGAATGGTAGAAAAGGAACTTTTGTTCTTCAACACACTTTGACATTCATATTAATGATTTTAAACTCATCTTCCAGTTTGCAAAATTAAGGGGGAGAAAGAAGAAAATGAGAATTGATTCTGCTCATTTTCCATTGATCGAATGTCACGCTATCATTACAATATAAATAATGATGATTATGTCATGTGGTTAAGAGTTAAGGTTTATTCAAAAATTCAGCTGTATAATAATTGTGATTTTCCCCCTTTTTTGTAATATATTTTCTTTCTATTTTGTTTGTTACTTTTTTTCTGTATTTTTCTTTTGTACCCAAAGAAAAAATGTATATCTCTCAGAAGACATTTCTAGCATTGGTCTATAAATGTAGTTTATTGATTGCTTTTGTAATAAAATATTTCACCTGGAAAAAAACATGGATAAAATGTCAGCTCCATTGATCTGCAGCCTGTTGGAAAAAAGAGGTTTGGGAAGCTTATAAATGCTATAAAAAGTGATCAGGCTTGTGATTCAGGGCATTCAAAAGCTCACAGGTAAGATTGTGATGATATTATACAGATTCTCTATATATGTATTGTGTATAATGCAACATTTGTTTGTTTGTTTGTTTGCTTGATTCTGTCTTTATTCATTGAACTGTGAAGGTTCTCAATCCATTGAAAAAGGATAGGTAAAACAATAAAATTAGTTTTCAACTAACTCCAACATACCTTTTCATGGGATTCTACTGAAAAATAAAACAAAATGAAAACATCAACTCCAATAGTACATTAACCCAATGAATAATTGTTTAACTCCCAAATGCTTGGTAAAACAAAACCATCTTAACCACTTAACCACAATCACACGAAGTGTTAATACCATTTTATAATGCCTTGGTAAGGCCACACTTGGAATACTGCATACAGTTTTGGTCGCCACGATGTAAAAAGGATGTTGAGACTCTAGAAAGAGTGCAGAGAAGAGCAACAAAGATGATTAGGGAACTGGAGGCTAAAACATATGAAGAACGGTTGCAGGAACTGGGTATGTCTAGTTTAATGAAAAGAAGGACCGGGGTGACATGATAGCAGTGTTCCAATATCTCAGGGGTTGCCACAAAGAAGAGGGAGTCAAACTATTCTCCAAAGCACCTGGGGGTAGAACAAGAAGCAATGGGTGGAAACTAAACAAGGAGAGAAGCAACTTAGAACTAAGGAGAAATTTCCTGACAGTTAGAACAATTAATCAATGGAACAGCTTGCCTCCAGAAGTTGTGAATGCTCCAACACTAGACATTTTTAAGAAGATGTTGGATAACTATCTGTCTGAAGTAGTGTAGGGTTTCCTGCATAAGCAGAGGGTTGGACAAGAAGACTTCCAAGGTCCCTTCCAACTCTGTTATTATTATTATTATTACTTATCTTAAAAGTGTGGCAACTGTGCTGACCCTTGATAGGATCATATTGATGGAAGAACCATCATCAGCATACTGATGATTCTTTGTTCCCAATCAGCAGACCACCTCTCCCAACAGTTTTACAGAAATGTTAAATAGTGTATTACATATACAGTAGATCTAGCACTAATCAAAGGCAGCCTGAGATCAAAATGCCCTGCAATCCAGCCTTCTAGACTGGCTTAGTTAACTGGGTTGGAATACAGGACCAGCAATGGATTCTCAACCCCATTCTCCTGGAATGCCCAAAATCCTAGTCCTGAGAATACAACGTTCTAATTCACTTTTTTTTTTGCTAACTTTATAACACTTGACAGTATGTGTGTGAATTAGCTCGTTGCATTTGCAAAGTGCAGACACTGAGTGCATCATATAACTTTTTTTTCCCTCTGAACATCTCCTGGAATTATTCAAATCTTATATCTGGATTTGCTAAGATTTTCCATTATTTTCAATGATGGAACCCCAACTATGCCATACCAAACCTAACTCCCATTAGTATCATTGGGATGAATATGCACACTACCATGGTATTCTTATTTCAGGAGAGGCCATTAACAGCCACTCTCTTTCCCTCACCTAGAGAACTGTGACCCCATTTAACCACCATCATTAGCCAGTGAGCACAAATAAGTGACAAGCAAAGTAGCTTCATGTGCCCATCACCTCCAGCGTCCAGCCACAATAGCAACCATCATGGCAGTGGCAGTGATAGGTAATGTACTTGACAAACCTCATCCTAATCAGCAGTTCTTGGACTAATTCCCATTACTTTCAATTTATTTATGTTTCTCCTAACCTACTCAACTCTCATTTCCATAAAGCAACATAGAAAGAAGCAGATTCTTGTACAGAAACATTTTTATTTCTTTCAATAACCACTGCGGGCAATGGACCATATACTACTTACTATCTTTCAACTGGCATTTGCACATCTTAAAATTTCTTCATCAATTTTCCCCCTTTTAAAATAAATATTCAATCAAGGTTTGTGATTTCATCTACTTACTCTAATTGTTCATCAATCACTGCATTTTCTCTATGAAATCCAATTTCCAGGAACTTTCAATAGTGCCCTTACTGTTAACAGAGAATGCTGCATGTGATAATAAGGTCTAGAACTGGTATTTCCAAACGAATGGATTAGGGTAGATTTTGATCCTTGCTTAAAAGAAGATAAATAAGCTGAAGATGCACAGTGGAGCGATTACTTTAATTAGACTGCCGTTCCACAGGATTTATTTCTATGGGGTTTTTTTTTAAAATGGGCAGCAATTATTTTTCTCTACAAGGGAATATAAAAACAAAATAAAAGAATGGAGTGATTGAAAAAGAATCATTGAAAAAGATTTAAATGGTTTCTGAAGATAATAGGTATGCTACTTTGTATTTTGTAAATCTTTAAGAATCCTTGCATTCCATATTGATCATCATGTTCAATAATATTGTCAAACACACTGAAAAATAGATGTAAGGTTTTCTACATGAGACTGAGCAAAATGCTGCCTACATATTTTTCCTTACATCTCTATTCCGTAAGACCTAAAGCCTTGTTTTGTTTGTTCTTAAACAAAAGTGATGAGATGTTTAAACAATATAAAAATAGTGATTCTTTGTGAAGTTTCTATTAAACTTTGCAAAATAAGGTTTTTTTTAATTTAACTTTGTCAGATATTCAATGAACAAGTTCCAATGTTTATCTTAGTGCTCTATATTTCATAGGACAACAAACTCACTACCAAATTAAATTTAATTGCTTAAGTTTCTTCATTATCAATTTTCTTGATTTGTTCTTCTATATTCATTAAGGTGACTTACGAATGAAACTATCCACCCCTTTTGTCTTTCCTGCTTTTCATCTTGTCTGTTTTCAGTATTGAATGTTTTGTTTCAAATTTTGCCTTCAACCTCAAACCAAGTTTATAATATAAATCTAATTCCACTGTTCTTCACTATTGGGAAGAGCCTAATAAGAGACCTGAATTACTGTATAATAATTAAGGCATCAGAGAATTCTTCAGTTAGTACTGCATCTTCTTAGTTTATATAGAATTTTTGTAAAAATGTTAACACTGAAGTTGTTAAACATTATATAATATTAACACATATTTGTTTGGTTTATATTCTGCCCTTATTTGTACAACTCAAGGCAGCATACATAATATGTTTTTCTCCTATTTACCCCACAATAACCAATCTTTGAAGCAAGTTGGGCTGAAAGAGATTGGGTGACTAGCACCAAGTCACCCAGTCCATTTCCATGCTTAAGGGAGGACTAGATCTCATGGTCTCTGGGTTTCTAATTCAGCACCCTAAATACTATATTTTCCCTTCTTTTTTGAGGGGTGGGTCATATTTTACAGCAAAGTCACAGAATCAAATGGGAGCCAGAAGGGAGCTCCATTGCTTCATTTGGTGTTAACCTATAGTTGGCAGCTTGGAAGAGAAGGCTACTGTATTGTTTTGCTTTCCAACTAGTGGCTCATAGTCTCCAGATATTATTTCATGATCAGCAAAGTTCCTCCATTGTGGAATGGAATATTTTAGATAATTCCAACATGTTGACTATCCTTTCACACCAGATCTCCCAATAAATTAGATCTTTCTAAGAGTAATTTGGTGGTTTTAAGTAAGAATTCAGAAGCAATTCAAAATGTTCTGAATGCCATCTCTAGAACACTCCATTTGGAAGATTTATTTCTGGACACCATTGAACTTCCTAGAATATTATGATACAAGAGTACATGTGACATGGGTGTGGACTTCTCTTAAATGTTTCATTTCCGGTTTTAAAGCTTTGGTATGCCCTTAATTTGAACAAACTGAACATAGTGCAGTGATTAAGGCACTGGACTGGCACATATTTTAGTCTACACTTGGCCATCAAAATTCATTGGACAATGTAGTCAACCTATATCATAGTGATGTTATGGGGATAACATGAACGGAGACATCCCCCTCTTCCATGTACATTGCTTTGAACTCTTGGAAAAAAGCTAGAATCTTAATCACTTGAATGTTTATCATTACTTATACTGTTGCTTCCTGAAACAAACTGCAACCTCATGGAAGCCAGAGGAATCTTTTTGAGCAGAAAAAGAAAATACCTAATTATAGGAAGACAGTACCCGGGACCCAAGAAATTATCTGGAGATGCAGCATAATAACTTCTGGCCTCATATGACATGTTACTGTTGATACAACAGCTAAATCCATAAAGAGGTCTGTTGTTTGTAAAATGGATTTAGCTACAGTACAGGTGTGCAGTTCTGAAGAGGCTGAACACAGAAGCTGAGAAATCCTTCTCTTTTTTCAAGTGTATTTATCATCACATACCGATGGTTTTATTATAAATTAAGCTGCCATAGAGATGAAGAAAGCTATGGATGTGTTTCCTCGGCTAATTCCATTTTTTACCCTACAGTAATTCTTCCAGCATATGTTTGCTGCTCCTCGAAGACTGGAATTCAATATATAAAAATGCTTCTTGAGAATTTATTCAACCTATAATGTCAAATTCAATAAACCCAGTCTCCACATTATTCATAGGAGGGAAGGAAAAGATGTCCCAAATCTAAAGTATTTCAGTACTTTCGGAATAAGAAACTGAGGATGCATTATTGAAGTGTTTAGAAAGCAAATTGCTATTCAGAAAATAGAACCAACATAATGATTTTTTCATCTAGTGAATTTGTTCTAAATCCAATGGCCATTAATAACTTTAAACTCAGAGGGATGGAGGCTGTACGTGGAAAATTAACTGGTCTATGTGGTTTGAAATTGTGATTATTAAAAATATATTGTTTGTTAAATAATTTTATATTTTTCAGTGCTAAATTAATGCAAATTAAGAAAAAAGAATACAAGATATTATAAGAATAAAAAAGAATACAAACATTAAAAAATGTAATGCTCTTTTTGTTTTATATTTTGCACTTATATTATCTTTTCTTGACATTCATTCTCCCCCCCCCCCCCCAATGAATTATACAGTAGTGTTTTATGTGGCTGGAAGCAAATTTGTTTGATTATTATTTTAATGCAAACTTATTTAAACTGCACTTCCTGAACTTATACATAAACCACAACTATTGGTAGTCCTATTTTTGTGCATTTTGTGATTAAGAAAAACAATTCACTCTTTCTTCTGATATAGAAAAAATATGAACAGAATGCATATTAGCAATAGCATTTAGACTTATATACCGCTTCATAGTGCTTTACAGCCCTCTCTAAGCGGTTTACAGAGTTCAGCATATTGCCCCCAACAATCTGGGTCCTCATTTTACCGACCTCGGAAGGATGGAAGGCTGAGTCAACCTTGAGCCTGGTGAGATTTGAACAGCTGAACTGCTGAACTGCAGTGCTGCATTTTAACCACTGCGCCACCTCGGCTATTATTGGAAAATAATGCCTAGAATACATACATTCAGTATGATGTAGTGATTAAGTGATTACATCAGTTTGATGTAGTGATTAAGGCATCAGGCTAGAAAGCGGAAGACTGAGGATTCAAGTCCCGGCTTAGCCATGAAAGCCAGTCACCTTAGGCCAGTCATTCTCTCTTTGCCCAAAGCACCTCACAGGGATGTTGTTATGGGGAAATAAAAGGAGGAGGGTGCATTGGATATGTTCACCACCTTGAGTTATTTGAAAAATAAAGGTGGTATACAAAATAAATAAACAAATAAATTATAGAAATTGATGCAGAACTGGATAAAATAATAGCTTAGGGTCCTTGGATGTCCTCTAATTCTACCCTCTATTCAGTGCAGAAATGCTCATTCAAATCTTCACTCCAGACAAATGACTGTCTAACCTTTTTGGGGGGGGAAATCTAGGTAATTGAGCACCCATGACTTCAGAAGGCAGGCTATTCTTAACTATTCTCACAATCAGAAAGATGGAAAGATCACATTCACACAATTTTAATGACAGTGCAGAAAACAATTTATTCAGCCCAAATTGAAAGTTGCCTAAAAAATCCAGAATGTATTTCATCTTTTGGGGTACTCATAAAGGCTTCTGTTGATTAGACACTGCATTATGATGAGTGTACTAGCATTGCGTAACAGCTTCGTAACACAGACAAGGACATTTCTGGGTCTTCTATTAGTGCATGTCTTATAATGAATACCCCTTGTCTTCTGAGGCTAAGCAGCAAAATAATAACCATTCCAAAGAAAGATGGAAAATAACAACTAATAGACAGAAACAGCAAACTTACAGCAAACAGTAAAGTTAGGTAAGTTATGTACATAAAAAGAGCAAATTGGAATGAGTAGCTTATACCCCTGAACATTAACAGTAAAGAAGTTTCCAGACAGATGGCACTGAAGGAGACAGCCTGTTTCTGAATTTGGTAACAGCTTTTTGTTTAACCTTGGCCTGTTTATTTTTATTTTGCCTGTATTCCAAGTAAATTAACAGTAAATATTTATAAAGCCTTAAGCATGGTTTCTGAGCCTTCCTCTCCAAAGACTCAAAATTCTATTGTATGACTGCTACCTATACCTTTCTCCAAATAAATGCCATTTACAATGGAGAAACGGAATGGGGAGATGGAGAGAAATGGATCCCAGGGAAGAGGTAGGTAATGGTTTAAGTTTAAAATCTACTGCCATCATCTTATTGGAAAGATGCTTCTATGGACTCCCTGAGGAGAGCAATCAAGCAGAGAACAATATCCTAATCAAGGAATTACCAAGAGGAAAATCAAATCCCCACCAACACCGGGAGGATAAACTACTGTATATATATACAGGGAGCAAACCCCACACTTACTAGATGTTACTGAGATGGGTGATGAAATGTCTGCAAACAAACAACCAAACTCAGAGAGCACCAAGGACTCCACAGTTCAACTCTGAGCTAAAGATAAACTCCTACCCTCAAAACGTCGCTATAGAACACTGCACACCAAGACAACTAGACACAAGAACAGTTTTTTCCCGAACACCATCACTCTGCTAAACAAATAATTCCCTCACCACTGTCAAACTATTCACTAGGCTGCATTACTATTAGTATTAGTTTTTCTCATCTTTCCTATCACCCAGCTCCTCCCACTTATGACTGTATGACTGTGACTTGTTGCTTGTATCCTTACAATTTATATTAATATTGATTGTTTCCTGATTGCTTATTTGAACCCTATGACAATCATTAAGTGTTGTACCTCATGATTCTTGACAAATGTATCTTTTCTTTTATGTACACTGAGAGCATATGCACCAAAGACAAATTCCTTGTGTGTCCAATCACACTTGGGCAATAAAGAATTCTATTCTATTCTATTCTATTCTATTCTATTCTATTCTATTCTATTCTATTCTATTCTATTGAAATACAGAAATCATTTCCTGGCAAACAGGTTATTTCCTGACATAATTTCCTGCCAAGTGACAAATTATTCAATTTAGAGTCTGTCAGACAATCTATCTAGCATATTCCTGACCAAAAATGTAAAATGTCTAGAGAAGATGCAACAGTAGACCTATCAATGAAAGTCTCTGTGTGTGTCCTATAGAATCAATGTAAGGGGCCTGCTCAGTTTACCTGCTTTTGAGTTTTTTCCTGGAAATACACCAATAATTCTTTCATTCTACAAGTCAGAATTTATATCATTGCATTAATGAGACTGCAGCAGAGGTGAGTTCCCACCGGTTCGGATCGGTTCTATAGAACCGTTAGTAACTTGGTGGCCTGTGTCGCTGGAACCGGCAGTGAGCCAGGCCTGCCACGCTCCCGAGCTGGTTCTCTTGGCAACGCCTATGGCAATGCCATCTTGCTTTTTGCTTCTGCGCATGCACAACAGCTATTTTTAGTACTGTGCATGTGCACGCCCGCCTGCACGGCATGTCCCTGAGCAAACCAGAAGGAGCAGAATTCAGAATCCATCCCTGGACTGCAGGGAAGAAGTTGGTAACCAAATAGAGTCCACACGTTGCTTACATCATTATTATGTAACCATTGGCTTGAAAACTATTGTAATTGCTTATTAAATTCCATTGCTTCATGGGGTGAATGCCCAAAAAAGTCAACTTGTTCATTTTATATCTTGTTCTGTCTTAGCCTTGATATATGTTCTGTTCAGTGTAAGCATCTATGGCAACATCTAAACTTGGCAGCTTTAAAATGTGTGGACTTCAACTCCCCAAATTCATGCTGGCTGGGAAATTCTGGAAAATGAAATCTACACAGTTGCCAACTTTGAACACTGGTCTATGGCTACGTAGTTCATCAATATTGATTGGTCAATAAAAACAATCATGCTGTAATTGATATGATGATTCTGTTGTAAATATATGTGCCTCCAATATTTAGCAGACGTTGCTCATGGCAGGATATGTTAAGACATGTTTTAATCAAAAGGAAGAGAGATAGTATTTTGATTGCTTCAAGAAAAAAGTTTTAATAATTTTAACCAAGGTACAGGGAGAGATAAATCATCTGTCATATAATTAACTCAAAATTACAATGGCAATAAAGGTACAGTTAAATTCTTATTGACACATTAAAATTGTGGGGAAATGTTAATATATTTAATTGGCATTTAACAAGATAGCTGCAGCTAGTTAATTAAATATCAATTTACATACTTAATAAATGCCAGCACATTTAACAATTGTGTCCACATACATACCAAAAGGCTTATCTATGACTGGATCTCCTTGCTCTTATTTTCATTTAAACTACTGTCACCAATGTAATCACCAAATTGTAATCTGTGCAGGCTTCTAAAACAAAAGCTGCAATTTCTTGTACACTGATATATTCTTATTCTAATTGTGCATGTGATACACAGGCATTTTGATACAGCAAAGGAAATTATCTATACCATGCTTTATGTGTTCCATTAAGGTTTTAGAATAAGCTTTGTAGCATTTTCACTTGTTCTTTATTATCTGGATATAAAAATATACTTATTAATCCAACTCATATGGATATGAATTCACTTTTTAATAAGCATAACAATCTGTCTGCTTGCCTCAGCCTTGTTTTTTTTTCTTATGAGACATTATAAGAGAACATAAGAGACACTGCAATCTTTGAAACCAAGAAAGCCCCTGGACCAGATCAATTTCCCATTGAATAGTATAGAACTTTTATTGCCTCGCTGGTACTTATATTATTTAACCTTTATATGTTTCCTTTAATATTTTTATGATATTTATATCACAGTAATATTAAAAACCAAGAAAGATTCCACAAGCTATAGACTGATATATTTCCTTAACAGGACCCTAAAATATCAACACCATCACTAGGTAGAAAGTGATTGAAAATAATCAGAAATATATCTATCTTAATCTGGCATCTGACAACATTTGCCTAATGGTTGATATTATGGATATAGCTGGCAGATAAAGTAGAATTGGTTATTCCAATTTTGTTGGATGCTGAAAAGGTATTTGATATAGTACAGACCAAATTTATGAAGTGTGTTTTAAAAAGTTACAGGCTTCCATTATCTTTTGTTTGGTGAATTACAATTTAATACCTTTATCTTATGACTAGAGTTATCGCAAATGGATTTCTCTCATCCCATTAAATTATATTGTGGCACTTAATAAGGATGTCCCTTGTCTCCCTTAAACCAATGATATCATGTCCATTATTGATAATTATGGAATGTCATTACTACAGCTTATTGAAGTTATATAGCAATATGGTTTATCTTGTACTTATGCTATTAATTGGAGTGAATTTAACTTGTTGAAATATCCATCTATAAATTATTTTATTTTTTATTATTCATTTTATTCATCAAATGTATATGCTGCTCTCTTGGGGTTTGAGACAAAATAGGATTTACAATTTGTACAGATAGTATAAAATGCCTTGATTTACATGTCAGGCCGAAGCCATTTTACTTGGGGTCTTTGGCCTGCCACACTTTATGCTATTTTAAAATGTATTCTTTGCTATGGGAATTTGGGAGGGGTCATTGCATGAGGGATGTCTGCATGTAGCCATAACAAATTCCTTCTTGTCAAGGTCATCCTTTGTCTTTGCACTCCTGCACCTGTACGGAAGGAGATGGGAGTTGCTGCCAAGTTGGCAGCTGAATATTGGTCAACGTGATGGACTTGGGGATGTGGGGACAAGGGCTTGAACTTTCAATTGGGTGGAGAAACCCCGGGGACTTCAGATTCGGGTTTCTCCCAGATGTGCCAATGTGGCTCTGCTAATAAATTGGAACTTTGAGGAATACTTTGCCTCGGACTCTGATTTCATTTCCGATGCTATTTGGAACCCTGACATTACATATTTCTCAAAGTATATAACAATAAGTTGAATTAAACATATTCAAATATATAGATACAATTTTAATAGATATAACACAATGATTAACAAAGTTCCATTAAGTATCTGAGATAAAATTGTTACTAAAATGAGTATTATATCAAGATTAATTATATTTTAAGACAGATTATTATTATTAATGAGATTTATATACCGCCTCATAGTGCAAGCACTCTCTAAGCAGTTTACACCATTAAGCAATGTATATATTTTACATTGCCCCCAACAATCTGGGTCCTCATTTTACCTACCTCGGAGGGATGGAAGGCTGAGTCAACCCTGAGCTGGTGACATTTGAACAGCTGAACTCAAATGATCACAGTCAGCTAAAGTAGCCTGCAGTACTGCTCTCTAACTGCTGCACCAATCTTACTTTCTATTAGATATTTCATTTAGCTAGAAAAATCAATGAGAACATTTTTGTGGCAAGCAACTAGCATATCTTTGGCTAAATTGTAGTTATCTTCTGAAGACAACAGCTTTAACCCAGAAGGCTTTCAATCATATCATTGGACTTTTATTTTAGCACACATATTGTTAAAGAGACATATTGAATGAGGGTTGTTACAATTACCTTCCTTTTTGATTGTATTGGAGAAACTGTGATCTTTATTTCCTACTTTCAATATTGCTAGACCTATTTGGTTATAAATAGGAAAACAGTTACATTTTGATCCCAAACATAAAAAATGGATAAAGTGGTAAAACTAAAAATTGTCAATAATCAGGAACATTTTCTATTGGAGTTCTTGGCTAAACAAAGGAAATATACTCCATGTCTGTAAATAATTCATTCATAAATTCCTACTAAGACTAACTTAGCAAACCACTAATTAGTTGAAGCCACATATTTATCTTTTAAATACTGAATAATGTATCTTTTAGTTATAAACAGGCTTGGATAATAATATTATTTTCTGTTGATTAAGATGAAATTCAAACTCTATTGGTATTGATGTTAATAATTCTTCCTATTGTTAATTTAACTTAAGGAGGTTCAGATATATGTCATTGTTCACAATTGTCCTAGATAGGTAGATAAAGCAATAATTGTTTTTACTACTCAGAAAAATTCACACATGAATTCAATAATCTTAAGAGGTAAAAGTAAGTAAAGGTATTCCCACAGGTTTTACCCCACTAGTCACGATCTACTCTAGGGAGCAGTACTCATCTCCATTTCCTAATAGCAATAGCACTTAGACTTATATACCACTTCACATTGCTTTACAGCCCTCTCTAAGCAGTTTACAGAATCAACATATTGCACCCAATAATCTGGGTTATTGTTTTACTGAACTTGGAAGGATGGAAGGCTGAGTCAACATTGAATCATTGAGAATTGAACTACCAAACTGCTGACAGCTAGCAGTCAACTGAATTAGCCTGCAATACTGCATTCTAACCACTGTGTGCCACCAATCCTAAACTTATGAGATACTTCATTTTATCATTACATCCATTATTTGAGAGTTTATACTGTCTGTCTATATGTCTATCATCAATATCTGCAGCTGTTTATGTTTGAACATAAAGACTTGGTACATTGTGGGTGTTATTTAAGAGCGATCTCCTTTTCTATGCTACTTGCTTCTTGGTTCACAAGATTAAAGATAAATAATCACTTTAACTCTTGTGCAAGAGAATATCATCTTTGTTACCCTAAATTTCCCCTTACAAGCATTGGTCTGTAATGATGTCATGAATTCATGGATGAAGTTTATTTTCAGTTGGAGGTCTTCAAAGCTCATAACTCAGGTATTACATTCATTTTACAAAGATCATTATTCCTCAAATGTTGAGGTCAAAGTTGAGAAGACATTTAAAATTAAGGCATTAGAATTAAGGCATTTCTGAAATTATACATTCTAGCAAAAAAACTTTGTCTTTTAAGTATATTAAAACCAGTTTAAAAGTTCAGCAATTAAAAAAAGAATTTTTATTTCTTCTATGCTCAGATAAGCATATAAATGAAACTCCCATCTTCTCACAATAGTAATAACAATGAAAGCAGCATTTAATACTTTATTGAACTCTTCATTCTGGCTGGGAAGTTAAGATGGATAGTTCATCAGCCTTCTTTCCATGACCCTGACCCTGAATGTGTGTGTGTGTGTGTGTGTGTGTGTGTGTGTGTGTGTGTGTGTGTGTGTGTGTGTGTGTGTAACATTTTTTGCTGATAAATGAAAATGAAGGGAGACTATTCAACCTATTTAGCTCTCATCAGATAGCCATACCTTACTGGGATTTGAACCTGGGCCGTCTGCCTGTAAGGCAGCAGCTTAACCTCTAGGCCACAGGCTCTCTTCCCTTATCAGCTCTTCACCAGGAAAGGGTTATATATAGGGTTTTTTGTCGAATCATCCTGGTGTGCCCAAATATGGGAGGAAACATCACAGCTTCCTTTTGCCTTTCGGCCCCTCCAGGGACCATCCAGGCAGTTTCTATAGTTTCCCGTGGAGGGGCCAAAAGGCAAATAGAAGCTGTGATGTTTCCTCCCATATTTGGGCACACCAGGATGATTTCACACACACACACACACACACACACACACACACACACACACACACACACACACACACACACACACACATATATATATATATATATATATATATATATATATATATATATATATATATATATATATATATATATATATATATAGCATTTTTGCTGATAAATGATATATATAAAGAGTTTTTCTGCCAAGTCACCTGGTATACACAATTATGGGTATTTTCAAGCTTTAACCGACACTGGTTTATCATTGCACCTGCATAAATGATTTTTCATCCAACAGTCACAGAACTGTTGCAATCAATAAACAATGAACATGACCATAAACAACAAATAAATAAAAGATAACACACCTTACTGATGAAACACCAAGGCTATAACAGCTGAATTGTCCTCAAGCCAGGTGAAGGGCTTGAGCACCATCCTAGTTAGATTCAGGTTTGATTCTCCTCATCTCCACCTTTTGGGGAATGACGTCCAATATCCAATTAAAATTACAAAGAGTGTAACAAAGCATACTGCTATTCTGTTTAAGATTATAGAAAGACGCATATCTAAAGAAGTTTATTTAAATGCTTATTTACATTAACATTAATGTAAAAAATTAACTGCTGGATGAGAACTACATTACTGGCAGTGATGTTAATTTAAATCAATGTAATAGAGAAAAATATATTTGCTCCAGAAATGTAAATGCTATTATTTTATAATATATATGAAATTTTCTAGGAAGTCATTGGAACACTTCCTTATGCTAATCAATATATTATGTACATTTTGAAATAATTATTTTAATGAAGGGAATGTCATCTTAAAGAATTACCAGCTATGAATTTTAAAACTCACATTATACATGCTTCCTACCATACAAATTAATCATATGAAGAAAGTAGAAAATATAATAATTCCATTTCTAATGAGGCACATCTTAATACTGTAGTTGTTGCTGAGCATAGAATTAGGGTTACATGGCAAAGTTTTGCTGCTTTATAGAGCATTATAGAATTATCATGAAACAGTCTTTTTCTTATGTTGTTATAAGTATTATTGGGTTGTATTGTTTTGATACAATGATATTTATTGACAATTATTGATATTCTACTATTTGGATAACGTAGTGTTGAAAATAGAGAAAAAATATTCTATCAATACTAATTACAAATCAGGGTTTAAAAACATAAAAATATTTGACTTTTTCATACAGAGTTGATATAACATTAAAAAAATTGCAGATTACATCAAAGCACCAGTATGATAAAGGTTTACAAAAAGAATAGTTTGAACAATTTTTCCTTCAAATTATAACTTAATGTAACTTAGTGAAAATTTTATAGAATTAGTCCATAATTTTTTCATTCTTGTGTTGTAACAGTTTCCTTAAAATTTTGCATCCATTTTGTAATAGTTTTTTGTTTGTTCTGCTTCATATCTAGGTACAATTTCCCCTTTCTAGCTGTGTCTGACTCTGAGGAGTAGGGGTCATTTCTGTTTCTTAGACGAGGGAGCCAATGCTGTCCAAAGATATTTCTATGGTCATATGGCCAGCGAAATTGTACTCCAAGACACAGAGAACACTGATAACTTCTCCACCAAAGTGGTACCTATTTACCTACCTGCATTTGCGTGCTTTTGAACTACTAGGAGCTGGAACAAATAACAGGAGCTTATTTATTTATTTATTTATTTTGGTATTCTTATAAGCTTACCCTATCGCACGACACTTAGGTCTCAAATATGGTTTGTCAGGTTTCCAGCTGACAAGCTCAACATCTTTAACAGCTGAGCCATTGCACCCCCTCTATTTCATATCTATTTATTTCATATGTTTCATATCTATTTATTTATGCATTTATGTATTTATTGATTTTTATTTATAAAATTTATTTGCTGCCCATCTCATGATTCAGGATTGTGAGCATCTTACATGTAAGTAAAACATGTAAGATGTTTTATATATGCCCTAACAGATAGTGTTGATTATGTAGGAAAATTATGCATAGCCTCTGGCTCTATCCTTTAGACCATGGGTGTCAAACGCACGGCATCACACTGTTGTCATGTGACATATCGTGACTCCCCCTTCACTAAAATGAGGGTGGGCGTGGCCAGCACATGACGCATCTGGCCCGCAGGCTGCGAGTTTGACATCCCTGCTTTAGACTCTAAGAAGTTACAGCAGCCTAGCATAGCCCCTTTCTGGTTCATGACCATGCCTTTCATGTTTTCTGTACTTATTTAGCTTACCAACATGTTCCCTGACCAGGAAAGAGATCTATTTGACTTTGGGTTTGTGTGATATGCTAAATAGGTTGTGTGATCAGGCTTATTATTAAGTGTGAATGAAACCAATAAATGAATATGAACAATTTGAATGATCAAATCCATGCATGGGGATCCAATCAAATACTGTAGGCTCAGGGAGAAAGTCTATGAGGAAACTTTGTATAGTATATTAAAGGGCAAGGACAAAAATATGGGACATTCCCTTACTGTAATTTAAGAATGTTGGTAAATCAGTGAATATGAATTCTGAAATCTATTCCTTAATCTTTCCAATTTGGTGACTCCAGGATTGTGGAAATACAATTCTCCTTATTAATAAGCAGAACAGTGATACTGGGAATTTAGGAAAGACAGCTGTAAATTCATAATAGCATGGCCGAATCAGTGAAAAATTGGCAAAAATGCAGCAATCTGGTTATCTTCTATCTTTCTGTCTGTCTGTCTGTCTGTCTGTCTGTCTGTCTGTCTGTCTGTCTGTCTGTCTGTCTGTATGTCTGTCTGTCTGTCTGTCTGTCTATCTATCTATCTATCTATCTATCTATCTATCTATCTATCTATCTATCTATCTATCTATCTATCTATCTATCTATCTATCTATCTATCTATCTATACAGTTGACTCTGGGTGGCATATATCATTAAAACATAAAACAATTAAAATAATATGAAATAAATATAAATGGTAGTAGTATTTCATAGAAACATAGTAATGGTTCAGCAACATTGGAAAGGATTAGGTTTTGATATGGGAGATCCATAGTTAGAAGAAACATTTTATCATAAAACCACACTCTGCAGTAGAAATAAGAAATTGCAATGGTCCCTCAATGTCTAGTTTGAAGCCTCCAAGAACCTTGACATTGCATTGGAGAAACTGAGTATAAAATAGACAACTTGAAAAGAATGGAAGTGTGAGGCTTCTGGGTGATAAGTTGTATAACTCAAACTGTCTTAATCGCACAATGATCATCAAAGTAGAAAAACAAAGTATAGGTAAAATACTTTGTAAATAAATAGAAACTCAAGTTGCACTACTGAATTTTAGTCAGTTTGCAACCAAATGTAACATAATTTAGAACTTTTTTTTTTTTTTTGGTGTTTGAAGAAGATGCTAAAGGGAGAAATGAGGTGAGAATCTACCTTGGATTTCTGCTTTCTACTTTCATGTTTAACATTGGTTCAAGCAAACTCTCAAAATGAAAATCAAAACAAAGCCAGAACGGTATGGTGGAAATAGCTCAGAATAACTTTGCAGATTTCCAGAAAGTCTTTCTGGACTTTCCAGGGGAAGTTGTGGCTCACAATCATTCAGCTCTGTCCAGCTTTTATTCAAGAAATGCAAATAAGCAAATCTTCCCCACAAACCTGACATTAATCGAAATTAAATCAAAAGTCGAAATTAAATCAAAAGAGCCAGTTCTGCTTTATAAACTTCTGAGAACATTTGTATTTTTATGCCAGAAGTTTAACAAAGTTAATATTTTTTTTTCTTTGCACATGCATGTTGGGGAAACGTTCATTAAAAACTGAAGATGTGGAACCACAGGAGAATGATAGTTGCTGTTACAAATGAAACTTTCAATGGCCTTTTGAGCACCCCATGCCCACAAATTAATGAGTAAGAATTCAATTTGAAAGAGTTCCAGAGAGAGAGCTATTCTAATGAAAATAAAGAATTTGAGAAGCACTGAAGGTTAATTGTCAATTATCTGGAGAATTATGTCAAAATGAGAATAAAAAACACTGTTTAAAATATAATTGTCATTTCCTCATTTGTGCCTGAGTGTTTGATTGTACAATGCTAAATTGGTTTAGTTGCTGTCGTTAATGTTTAATTTTAGGAAGGGATTTTTTTTTCTTTAAGAAAACAATTATCATGGCACTGGAGTATGTTCAAGGATCAAAACAAATGTCACTTGAATGTTATATAGAGAAAAAAACAATAATAATATTTAACCTTTGAAATAACTCCACCACCAGAGAATCAAATTGTTGGATTAAAAAAAAAAGAATCAACAAATTATAATGACATGTGATAGCCATTGTGAATAAAAAGAATAAAACAAGTAAAGTGGAAACAATGATTGAAGCATATTCTGAGCATGAAAATGAGCATTTTATGCCAAAGGGAAGCTAAATACACATTATTTATGTCAGAACTAAGATATGTTTTCCTCATATTCCACACATATATAAAATAAGATAGTCATAATTTTTCATATTGAAAATTACCCTTAAGGAGCAAATAATAAGATGAAGTAAGGAAAGTTCCTCATTCTCCCCATCCCTCATGCAAGCAATCCATTTTCATTCTTTGGTCTCTTCTTTTCTTCTCCAGGAGATAGATTCTAGGCAGGGGTGGGTTGCTAACTTACCGATATCGGTGCGCTGCGCGTGCATCTCCACATTTCATGCCTGTGCGCACTCGCTACATGCGCACTCGCTATGCGCGCGCCCCCCTCGCATGATTTTGCTTTTGAGCATGCACAGAAGCGAAATCTTGCCGAAATCTTGTGCGTGCACGCGTCCCCTCATGAGATTTTGGTGTGATTTTGCTTTCGCGCATGCGCAGAAGCAAAAAAGCTCAACATTTCTAAAAAAAGATGGTGATGCGTGCGATGGACCAGCGATGATGGCACCAGAGCAGTCGCGTGCAAATTGTGCAATCGGCCGCTCCCTACCGGAGCTATGCACCGGACCACACCGGTAGGAACCCACCACTGTCTTTAGGGATGTGCAACATTTGGGAGCATTTCTGGGAAATGAAATTTGAAGCCCGGTAGGAGTAATCATTTTCTACCATGAGCAACTGATGTAAGGTAAATATTCTCAAATGTAAGCTGGCAATTGAGCTGGATGATTCAAGACAAGAGTTGAAGGATTCAAACTCTTGCATTCTTTTAAAATAATTTTCAATAGCCAGTTGCCTCCTGAAAAATTAAAAAGGGATAAACAAATTTATCAGTGATTGATTAAAGTAGTGTAGTTACTACTGGAAAGACAGAATAATATAGTGGAAATATGATGATTGGAAATTTTCAAGATGAAGAGGGATCCATCTAGTACTGTGACTGTATTTAATCTCTTGAGTCTCAAAGACTTACATAGCTAGGGCATATTCAGTCTGGTTCATCAGTTTCTGCCTTTCCTATATAAAATTTATGATGAAACAATGTTGGTGCTTACATGATCGTTCAAACTGAGCGTTCCAAAGAGCGAGACTCTATAGGGAAAGGAGATAAAATGTTTGTTTCCAAAAAGTTTTATTAGTACAAAATTACATAGATAATAGCTAAACATTAAATAGAAAGTACAAACATTTTTTTTAATTTTTCTCCCCCCTAACCCACCCCTTTCCCTCCCCCCCTCCCCCCCGGACTTCCCAGAGAGAGTACAGGGCATAATATCAATAAAATAAATTTAAATTAAATTAAAAAATTTTGACTTCCACCTTATTTTTTTAAAACTTCAACTCCAAATTGTACACTAATAAAAATTCCTTCCTCCTCCTTTCAATCATCTACCCTTCACAACATTTCTTCACTGTTAACTAAGAATTAAATGATTATTACATAAATGATGACTAAGTATTAAATACAAAAACCTTAAACTTCATCATAAAATCAATCAGTATATAAATAACATACTATTACTATATATCAGATTATAAGCACTAATTACAAACTTTAAATAACCTTCCTCCCCAAAAAAAAATGTTAAATCTAATTGTAATATTTTATAACTGGATAGATAACAATTCCAAATCTTTCTCACAATTAAATAAAACTTAAATTGATATTACACAAAAAATAACTAAATAATAATACAAAAACCTTAAACTTCATCATAAATTCTACCACTCTATTAGTAACATAATGTTACTATGTATTAAATTATTAGGTTCAAAAAAGTTCTAAATCTTTAAAAAGAATTAATAATACTTTGAATAAGCCCCCCCAAAAAAACAAAAGAAAAAAAAAGAATGCAAGAAGTAAAGAAAAGAAAAAAAAATTAAGGAAAGAAGGGAAAAAGAAAAGTACAGTCATAATGGCAACCATCTGTCCAATAAACTTCAACACTGCATCTTGTTGTATCTTGATGATGGTTGCATCTTTTTGTAACTTGATAATTTTGTAGTTGTCAGCTTGCCTCCCATCTGACCCCGATCTTCCATCTCCTTTTCCACACTGTAGACATCTGTCTGGCTCTGCCAATCATTTAAATTTTGTAAATCTGTTTCGATTTGAAGAGGAAGGGATGGCTTTCCCTCCTCCTCCTCTTTTGTTTTCATACATCTTTCCTCTGGAATCTTGGATATATCAGCCTTTAAGACGTTGACATAAAATTCAGTAGCTTTCTTTGTTGTATTAAGCCGATATCTTTTTCCCAGAAATTTCACTGCAACTCCTGTTGGTGCTTCCCATTTGTAATGTAAATTTAACCTTTTAAATTCATCAATCAGAAAGGTATAATCTTTTCTGGCTTTGAGCATTTTAGAGGGAATTTCTTTCCATATCATCAGTTCCTGGCCATTCACCTGCAGGTTATTCTTAAACGTCGCCTGTATAATCCTATTCCGTAAGGCTCTTGTAGTAAAGTATATTACAATATCCCTTGGTAGGTGTTTTTGTTTTGCATACCAGGAGTTGATTCTATATATTTTATCAATTTGCCTGGCTAGTTCTTCTTTAGACAGTCCAGACACCTGCTCCAAAGCTTCCACCATCCTTCCTTTCAAATCTTCATATAATCCTTCTTTCAACCCCCTGACCCTTATGGCAAATTCCATGGATCTGAATTGCGTCATTAACACCTCTGTTTCAAAATTTGCAATGTCATTTTGTATTTTATCTATGTATTCTACTGAAGTTGTCAAAACTTGTTTGTTTTCTTCAATGCGGTTTGCCAAAACTTCAATATTTGTTGCTAGACCTTTACATACCTCCAACACATCATTTCTAATTTGTTGGTCAATATTCTTTAAAGCAGCCTGCATTTTATTATCTATTTCACTAATTTTTTGGTTAAATTCAACAATAAGTTCATCTTTCATAATCTTTAAGGTACTTATTAAATTTTCAGGTGTTAAAGACTTTGGGGGTGTTAACTCAGTGGTAAGTTGCATTTTAGAAATATAACCAGATGAATAATCCATTCTTTTATTCAAAACCATCTTTCCAGATTTTGAAGCCATTTTAGTATTTCCAGTGGTGAACAAAGAAAAAGCCAAGCCTCTAGTTAAAGTTCTTTTAAATTTCTTTTAAAATTCTTTCAAATTCCAAAGCCAGATAGAATTTTATTTTTAAAAAATTGTCAGTTATTATTTAATCCAAAATCGGGAGACAGAGAGAGTAAAGCCAACTTTCAAAATCAAAAATTTCCGTAAGAAAAAAAGCTGCTAGGGAAACGAAAGTTACTTTCACTTCTCCTCCCACTTTCTCCGATCGCCATGTTGTAGCGTAATAACTGTTACTTAGTTTCTTCCGAAGTGAAAATCAGCAGTGGAGTTGAAAGAAAAAAAAAATCTGTACTTGCCCTTTAAAATCCTGTCTCTCTCTGTCTGCTTGTTTAAACAATTAAGTAGTTGTAATCCCATTCACGAAGCAGCGGGTGGTCACAGCATCTTGCTCCGCAAAAGCGGAGGTTTCCAAGTCCCCGGAGCAAGAGACAGGCTGGCTGGGGAGCCCTCACCTTTCGCGCCCCTGGCTGACACTTGGGGCACTAGGGGGGGCTCTACCCCACCTGTCCGGCTCTCATCTCTCCCCTTTGCCCGGGGCAGAGACTTTCAAGCCGCCAGACAGCTGTTCTGGCGGCTTTAACGGGGAAAAGGAAAGGCGCTCAACGAGGAGCGTCCGCGATGCAGCGATCCGGAACCGGAAGTGAGATAAAATGTTATCAGGCTTGCAAGATTGATGTTCAGCTTTCAGGGTAAACCAGATTAGAAAACAGACTTCATAGGATGACTAGAACTATATTTTCCTGAGCTATCTGGCCAAACCAATGAACTAATATTATATTATATATAAGAAGGAAAAGGAAGGAGATAAATTATTAATTTTCTTGGATATATTTTATCAGTCAGGCTCCATGTTCAATGTCATTTGTGTCCCTTTAGTGTTCTTTGTATGATTCTATTGTGCCTGTCAGGTTTCCTTTTTGCAGCTAAGCATGCCCAGAGGAAGTTTAAGTTACCTTTATTAATAAATCAATGTCTCTTCCTTTCTTTTTTCACTTGTCAATCTCTGTATGAAAACATGCAGTAAGCCTTTAACATACTTGTTCAGATGAGATTTTTGCTCTCTGGTGTTTCATGTACAGTTTGACAAATTATAGCTTTCTATTTTTTTTCCTTTTACTGAAATGATTCCATAATAAGATTTAAAGCCTTATGTATAGTTTGCAGACTATAGCGCTTATGCCTTGCTTGATGGATTCTCAAAATAATGGACAATAGGTCTTTAGACAGATCCATCATGACCTTTCTTTCTTAAAAAGAATACTGATAGACCTAGTATATATTGATTTAATTACATATTGTTAATTGCTTTACAACTATTACCTTCTTACATAATTGTCATCCCATACAATAAAAGTCATTAAGTTGAAAGAATAAATCACAAACAAATCATGCAGCTGGCCTTAAGATGATTTGTATACTTAAAAATCAATGCTGTGCTATTGTAGATTCTCAGTAATTACCAGAATTAAGAATTAAGACCAGAATAGAAATTCTTATGTCTGAAAGAAGCTATAACTAGGATTCTATATTCCTTGGAGACATACATAAAAGTAAAGGGAGGGAGGGAGGAAGAAAGATGGATTAAAAGGCCTTGCTAAACATCACTGTGATCAAGTGATCATGGAATCTGGAACTGGAGATTGTTTTATTGACAGAAATGGAGAGAATGTCACAGAAACACAGGGGGTTGGACTAAATGACCTACAAGGTCCCTTCCAACTCCAATAATAATTCTAAAATCTAAACAGTATAGTCCTCTTGTTTCTTAGCAAGGTTGAAGCATCAAGGCAATTCTAGTGCAGGAAAAAACAACCTTTTTGCGATTGTGGCAGATTTGGAAATATGGAAGCATGTGATAGATAAAATAACAAAAGGGTTACCATGGGATTCTTGCCTATTCTCCATAGTGGGTGGAGCCAACATCCAAGTATGGGATGACACCAGCCAGCCAGCCAATGTGGACTGAGTCTGTTTTGATTTTTATCTCTGTCCTCGCCTCCAAGAACCCCTCTTCGATTCAGTCCTCAGTCAGGACAAGACATATGTGATTTCATTCTTGGACATTGACTATTTTCCTCCAGTCCCTATTCTGTTCACAAAATATTTGGCATAATGTGAATAGGCATTTTTAACAGAAAACAAACTAAACCCATGTAATCGCTTTTATCAACCTAGCGGGGTCTAGGGTTTTCTGATGCCTAAATAAATATGATGCTACAAACTGATACCTTTCTTTCAAGCATACCAATTTATTTATGCATTTATTTATGTATTTACAGGTAGTCCTGGAGCAACAACCACAATTAAACCCAAAATTTATGTTGCTACGTGAAACATTTGTTAAATGAGTTTTGACCCATTTTTCGATTTTTCTTACCACAGGTGTTAAGTGAATCATTGCATTTGTTAAGTTAGTAACATGGCTGTTAAATGAATCTGGATTCCCCATTGACTCTGCTTGTCACAAGGTTGCAAAAGATGATCACATGACCCTGGGACAGTGCGACCGTCATAAATATGAACCGGTTGCCAAGCATCTAAATGTTGATCACGTGATCATAGGTATGCTGCAACGGTCGTAAGTGTGAAAAATGGTCATAGGTCACTTTTTTTCAATGCTGCTGTAACTTTGAATGGTCACTAAACGAACTGTTGTATGTTGAGGACTAACTGTATTTAGGTATTTATTTATCTATTTATTTAACATGATTTAGGATCTACCTGACTCTGGGTGGCTCACAATACAGCAAAAGTATAAAGTGCAATATAGTTCAAACACAAATCAATGAAAATATAAGAAAGCAGGTTACACAATTTTTAAAAAATGGTTAAACAAGAGGCTCTGGCCACTTTAGTTCAATGGCTGTCTTCAAAGCCCTTCAGTATCCCCTCAGGATAAGAGTTTTCTGGATTTCAAGGGGAACTTCATGCAACAATATGAAAGGGCTGTCTCTCTGACACATGATAGAGAAGGTGTGCCTCCTGGGTTCCAAAATACGACCCTCTTTAATTGAAGGGACTGGAAATGCATCAAACCTTTCAGCTGGTATCGGCCAGACAGACACCAAGTGAGATAGACAGTTCCTCAAATAACTAGTCCCTTTGAAGAGTACATTAAAAGTCAGCAAGAAGTTTTATGGAACGACCGCTGCAAGGATAGCATTTGCCCAAAATTGGAAAAATAAAGAAATACCCAAAGAAGGAGAACTCTTAGATAAAATATTAATATGTGCAGAAATGGATAGAATAACGCTGCAGTTGAAGGACAAATCAGATACGGAATATTATAAAACCTGGAATAAATTATATGAATGGTGAGATAAAAGGAGAGCCAAGAATAAGTGATATTTGGAAAATTGGAAGATTTAAAAAATTGTATAAAATTCGATTCTTTTCAAAAAGAAAAATATAGATAAAGGAATTTTATGTAAATAGTTTAACTGGATAATCCGTCATGTACATAACTTTTACGTATTTTGGTCTTTGTTATGTCCTGTTGTTTGTATGTTTGTTTGCTTTTAATTGTTCTTTAAATAAAATATATGTTTTAAAATTAAAAAAAGAAGTTTTATGGAACTATGGGAAATATATAAAAACATCACATTGCTTATTCTTATGGTATTTTATGTCTGTTGCCGCTGCCTAAAACATGGAGTCTAACACTAATAGTTAAGAACAGAATCAATTATTTCATTTTCTTCATTTGTGATATCAGGTTTTTGAACAGCCTTTAAAACAAAGAAAAAACAACAACACATGAGCAGTGAAAACCACAGGGTATCATTAGAGAAGCAAAATATAATCAGCTTTGTAGTAAACTCTGTATTAACCTTCTTACCATCGGGAAAATAAGCATCAGATTTCAACAAGTAAAGGTTAGAACCTGTGCTTTCTTATGTAGCAATTTATCTTGGCAATGTGCCTAGTATTAATTCTGTGGGGATAAGTGTATTATTATCTACTGAAACAGTAGCATTATTATCCAGAGCAACATTAGATTTTAAGGTGGAATTCCACATGAAACAGTGACTATTTCTTCTACCTTCTTAGGCTGTCAAGTTAAAATAAGAGCAGAGTTCTACTAGCGATTGGTATTTTAAAAAAGAAATATCTGCTCTCCCTCTGTACCTCTTTCTTTTTTTCCTCCTTGAGTAAAACATTAAAGTGCACATACAGTACATATGTATTTTTAATTGCAAAAAAAAAAAATACAAAACACCACCAGACAAAGGTAAGTATTATAGCTATTCTGAAATAAATCTAAATGAGTTTATTGGAACTTAAACTCATAAATGTATAATTCATAAATGTTTCTGGATTGTTCCTTTTAGTGATGACAGGGTTTGTATGTATCAATGATGCTATGCGCTATATATATTATAAGCAAAATCTCCCAGAAAAGTCACTCAATATAGGCAGGCCATAGAAGAGAGGTCAGATTAAATATGAACTGGGAAAGGAAACACCAACCCAGTCCAATATTCTGCCAAGAATATGAAATTGACTCTGACAGAACAGTATGAACACAATTCTACAAGATGAATCCTCCAGGTCAGAAGGGATCCAATAAGAGTGGAAATTAGATCAAGTGGCACAACAAGAACAAAATCCTGTTGCTGCATCAACTTGGATCACAAATTGCTTTACTAAAACAAAACAATCAGAGCAACAAGATATGACCTTATTCCACATGATTATGTGTTGAGGATAAATAGGGTTGAAATGATAGATAGATAGATAGATAGATAGATAGATAGATAGATAGATAGATAGATAGATAGATAGATAGATAGATAGATAGATAGATAGATAGATAGATAGATAGATAGATAGATAGATAGATAGATAGATAGATGAGAGATAGAGGAGAGATAGATGAGACAGAGAGACAGACATAGACATACAGTAGATATAGATATATGGGTATATAGATATAGAGATATACATTTGCAAGTTAACCTCTAGACCTCTTTACAAACTTTTTAAAAAGAAAATGAATTAATTACATCATTGGAGGAAAATTTACTCTATATTGTACTCCTAAAGTCATTTCTGGGAAAAGTAATTAGAGCCTAGTTGCAAGTAACACAGCAGGCTAATGACAGGGTCAATAGAATGTGTTCAAGAGCCAGCAGGGGACATAGAAATTGACTTGAAATGGAATTATCGCTATTTCTCTTAGGTATTTACAGGAGGGCTTGTGCAAGAAGAAAAGAGATGCCACCAGACTTTGATTATATTTTATGACCAGTCTGGGGACAGACAGTTTTATGGTGAGGACAGTCTGTCCCAATAGAAACATGTATAAGTGGATAGTTAGATATTTAATAACTGAAAAGCAAGATGTAAAAAGTGATCCGCCATTAAAAATTGAATTTCCATATGCCAGTCAACTGAATGTAAACATGGTTTTGAAAAATTTGTCTCTTAATAATAAAGTATAAGTAGTCATGAGTTGTGAGGCAGTTGTAAATAGATGTTAAAGGAAGAGTTACACTATTTCTTGGTGGTGCAGACGTTAGACTGCAGTATTGTAGGCTAACTCACTGCTCACTGCCAGGAGTTCAATGCTGAACAGCTCAAGGTTGACTTGAGCCCATCCTCCCATCTTTCTGAGGTTGGTAAAATGAAATGAGGACCCAGATTGTTAGTGGCAGTAGGCCGACTCTGTAAACAATTTAGAGAGAGCTACCAAGCACTATGAAGTGGTATGTAAGTATAAGAGCTATTGCTATTCACTCATCTATCTATCATTAATTCATCTGTAAAAAGCTTCTTGAATTGGAGTAAGAATTATAGGAATGGATGTTCTACTTACTATAAAGAATAATTCATTATCTGAAATATCTTTCAGAAAAGAGGAAGGGACACATATAACTTTGATCTATAGACAATAACATTAATTATTTTAAACATTAATATTTAATAGAAAGGGATAACATATCTTATAGCTAATTGCTGGACCTTTCTGCCTTACTTGCCACAAAAACCTCAAGAACTGCTTCTGAATACTCTATTTGGCCATGTATACTGAATAATATTTAATAGTAGTTCTGCTCTACATGGAAGAACCAGCTTCTTGTTGTCCCCTTGTTTGCATCTAAAAAGTCCTGAGTTTAAGTTTCCTTAACAATCAAGAAGAGAACCTGTTAGAACTTCAGTTAATATCAATCTGAGAGTTGAGGACATAGAGTAAGAGCTTTAAATTTCAGAAAGGAACATCTAGCTGAATTTTTGGAGGGGGGGGGAGGAATAATGAGATCAAAGAGATAGTAGAACCAGTTATTAGGATGGTAACTTCCATTCATCAAGTGTATTCAAGTAGAGTTCCATCTATCAGGGATACTTTCATTTGGATTCTCAAACTGAACAGTGGGTAGCTTTTGGCTTAAATTTCCCCTTCCAATTCTATCATTCTAAGATTCTACCTAAATATAAATTATAGTGACTATACATATTTCATGAATCTAGTCTGGGGGTATTATAATAAAGCTTTTATGATGTGAACAACGTCTGGCAGGGCCTTGATGTCTGAAAGGAAGTATGAGCGTCTATAGTCCGCAATCGCCTCCAAACTGTCCCAAAAAGGTTAATAAGATGGTTGCTGTCTATAGCAACTTCTTCAAATGATTCTACAGGTAAGAGAGTTCAAATTGCTTGCTTTGTATGCTTCCTTTCAGATTTAATTTCAGACTGTTTCTGAGGAGGTCTGACCCTTCACTAAAAATCTAAGAAGTTGTTTTAAAAACTCAGTCCAGGACAGGCAGGTAATAAAAAGCCTGGCAATAAAAGACAAAAAAAAAAAAAACGTAACAAGACTGCCTAATCCATTTAATGTGAAATATTGTGGGGTTTTTCCTTTTAAAACTTTATCTCATTAAAGCAAATATTCAGATTTTCATGCTAGACACATACCTGTATATTTAGATGTTTATTTCAAGGGATCTAGCATCCACATGCTAAACATATGAACTCTGAAATAGATATGGATTGCATACTTTAAGAACAGGAAAGTTCAATCTGTGAAGATTCTGAGGCCCAAGTAAGTTATCATTACTGAATGTCATTCTGTCCTTGGTTATTCATTAGGCATATGGGGCCAGGTTATCTGATGGACCGTCTCTTGCCGGTAACATCCACCTGACCCACTACAGCAGGGAGGCAAGGAATGTTGTGGGTCCCATCCCCTAAGGAGATACATCTGGTGGGACCCAGAAGATGGGCCTTTTCTGTGGTGGCTCCCTACCTCTGGAACATCATCCCTCCCAAAATTAGAGTAGCCCCCTAACACTCTTTCAGAAGATCCTGAAGATATGGTTTTGCCAGCAGGCCTGGGGAAACCAAAGCGGGATTAAGGTAAAGTGACCAGATTTTATTTTTTGTAAAGCGGGACACCATTGACTGGGGGAGTTCTAGGGGAGCAAGACGGGAGGGATCCGTCTCTCTTATCCTGCAGCTTTGTGCACACACACCCAAACACCCCCCCTTCATCGCAGCCAGGGGTGGGTTCCTACTGGCGCAGGCTTACCTGTTTGTCGCCGCAGAGCCAGGGGTGAAATCCTGCTGGTTCGGCCAGGCCAGTCGTTCGGCGTAGAGCCAATGGAACTGGCAGCGGTCGTGGTGCGGGGCTTCTCCCGCCCGCTTCCCCTGCCCGGCTGGACGCCGCCATTTGGGTTATTTTGTCCTCTGCGCATGCGCAAAGCGTTCTGCGCATGCACAGAGGGAAAAATAACCCAAATGGCGGCGTCCAGCCGGCGGGGGAAGCGGGCGGGAGAAGCCCTGCACCGCGACCGCCGCCAGTTCCATCGGCTCTACGCCGAATGACTGGACCGGCCAAAAAAAGCAGGACTTTTTTGAAACGCCGCACGACGCGGGACAAATTATTAAAAAGCGGGACTGTCCCGCCAAAAGCGGGATGTCTGGTCACCTTAGATTAAGGCCATTAAATGGCTAATATGAGTGTGTGCTGTCACCAGGTGGGGGGTGGGGGGTATTATTTTTATTTTTTATATTGGGGTTATTTTTCCTGTAAACTGCCTTGAGTTTCTGTGAGGCAGCAATATAAATTTTCCAAATAAATAAAAACTTTATTTTGCCTACTATGATGGTCAAAGGGGAAAATATAATGTAATTAGCTACATCTCAGGAGGAAGAATGCATTCTGTTGAAAGCAGCGATATTAGTGGTTAATCATAACTGTAAAATTACCCTAGATTCAGTTCCACAATCTGGTGCAGATTAAGAATACCAGTTTATCCAGCAGAAAAACAAGCCAATGCATCTATAACAATAAAAATCAATTATGACTTGTCAGAATATTCATGAACTGGCAGAGACATGGTAACAAGGTCAGCCAATGAATAGCCATGGCAACTGGGTCAGCCAATGAGGGCTGTTTGGAAACAGAAACTTAAGGAAGGAGTCTGGGCATGGCTTAGCTCTGTGCTCAGCTCTAAAATGAAACTAGTCTGGACTTGTCCGTCTGCAACTCTGAACTCAAACAAAACTGTTCTCTCCTCTGCTGTTGGTATTGTATATTTATTTTCATGTGTTCTATTGTATATAAAGAGAAGTTAATGATCCCTGCTGTATCAGTTATCTGTGTGTGCTTTCTGGATGTGATTTCTGCAACAAACTCTGATATGACCAAAAAAGGGGAAGGAGAGAGAAGGATGTGCAGGCAGGGGATGAGATCTGCTATTAGTCCATCAGTCACATCCAAATTGAAACACTCCCATTGGGGCCCCAAGCCAACTGGCAGAGCCACGTCTTCAGGCCCTTACAGAAGGTCAGCATAGTGGGAGCAGACCTCATTCCTCATATCTACCTATCCTGGCCCATGAACTGTCCTTAGCTCACTAGTATTAGAAACCCAGAAACTGCCAATGGTACTTCTGCCAATGAGAAAGATCTTCAAGAAAAGAATCCCCAAAAGTCATCTAAAAGTGTGCCCCGAAATATCTTTATGGGTAACCTGAAATCTTACAAGGGATCAGGACAAGTCACCTGTCCGTCTCCTTTCATTTATTTTTCATTATGCATAAAGTCATATTTCAAATAGAAAAATCCATAAACCACATCAATTCCACTGGCATAAAAAGAGTTAGCATGTCATCAACTTTTCTTGATGCTTTGGATACACTTAACGGTCTTTTTAAGATTCTGATATTTTCCTCCTAGGACTACAGTATTGGTCATCTTACTAGAGGCTTGTAGAATAAAAGAGTCTTGGGGGAGTTTTAAAACCACTTCATGATTGTGTCTTTAAGCATTTTATGATGGATACTTATGATGCTTATGATGGATGAAGGACAGTTCCATTAATAAGTGAGCACACTAGCCAGCCTATACAAACAGCACTTTTTATTTTCTTAATTTTCAAGAACCTTCGCATATGCCTGCTTTTCCTCAAGTGTTCCAAAGCTCACTTCTCTGGTTTTGCTGGGAAACAAAGCAATTAAAAATGAAAACATCTTGAAACACTCTGGCACGCAGGTTTCTGAGTTTCACATTACTAACTGCAATTACACAAATCATAAGAAGCACAAGAATTTTCAGTTTGTGGGGAGGGGGGGAGGAGAGGAAGGGATACAATTTTTTTTTGTTCTCTGTTGTCACTTAATGGCCCACACAGAAGGATCTGGAATTGCTCTAGGGAGTACAGAATGTTTGAACATAGACAACATGCCAAGATAGGATGAATTGCTGTAATTCTCTGTGGATTACACTGTTTGAAGAAAACAGATCTTTTCTCACCGCTGCATTCCAAATGTGTTGCTACAGTACAATAGCAGCGGAACAGAAATCATTTGTGTAGGGAGATAAGCGAAAACAAAATGCAGTGCAAAAATTAATGTAGACTTACTGTATAATAGGAAAAAAGAGAAGATTTTATTTTTTAAAAAATCCTTTTTTATGAATAAAAAGCTATTGAAACCGGGATGGTTAATGTACATTTGTACCTATTTGATTACAGATAATCCTCAATTTATGACCACAATTCAGCCCCAAATTTATGTTGCTAAGTGAGACATTTGTTAAATGAATTTTTCCTCATCTTGCCACAGTTAAGTGAATCATTCTAGTTTTTAAATTAGTAACACGGTTGTTAAGTGAGTCTGACTTCCCCGTTGACTTTGCTTGTCAGAAGGTCACAAGCTGTTCACATGACCCCGGGACACTGCATCCATCATAAATATGAATCAGTTGCCAAACATCTGAATTTTCATAATGTGATCCTGGGGGTGCTGAAAAATGGTCATAAGACACTTTTTTCCAATGCCGTTGTAACTTTGAATGGTCCCTAAATGAATTGTTATAAGTTGAGGACTACCTGTATCTCTTTATTTGGAATATTTTCATGGGTACAACTCAGTGTTAATGGTAATCAGAAAATAAGCAGGCCTTGTATCTCACCAAATAGTAACTTTCCTCATATTGACCCATGCACTAGGGAAAAAGACAGATTTTAACTGTCTTTTAAAGGCTTGCAGAGGTTGGGCTAATGGCATGATGGCATAGGAGATTGTTACAAAAGGCAAGAATGGCCACTGAGAAGATATACTTTCTTGGTCCCACAAGGTGACATTTCTTTAAAGAAAGGATCTGGAATGTGTGTTTCCTGCTGGAGTTTGTGGGATGGGCAGATCCCACTGGCAAAAGACAGTCCTGGAGGTTACCCAGCCTTGGGACAGATTAGCTACAAACTGTTTTAGGGTTTGTATATACTCCCCTTCTTCCCTGGAGTTTTGTTAACCTGGAAGCACAAAACCTATGCATATTAGTATTGGGGCAAATGCAATAGATGGTTGAGATCCCTGAAGGTTATATATATATATATATATATATATATATATATATATATATATATATATATATATATATATATATATATATATATATATATATATATATATATATATATATATATATATATATATATATATATATATATATATATATATATATATATATATATATATATATATATATATATATATATATATATATATATATATATATATATATATATATGTATAAGTGATACAATTAATAAGCTGTTGAAATCTTAGAGACAGAAATCAAGATTTGGACAAAAGAATTAGATACACACCCATAATGAAGAAAGTATACGTGGAGTTATCTGACAGTGGGGTAGCTAGAATGAGTAATATATAACTATTCTTTGCTTTAACAAATAAGATATAGGTCTGCTTACAGTATTATCCTGCATCACACCAATCACAAGCCTATTTGCAAATGAATTCACAATGTGATGTCCCAGCAGGGATCCTAATTTCAGGCAAATATCAATTTCAGGCAAATAACCTTGGTTTAATTAGTTTACATTTCCCCATATCTGTTCTGGTTGGGTAATATGTTTGTCCCACAGGGAGTGGCATTCATTCTCCACAAGGCACTATATGTATACAAATGTCTATCCCCGCAAAATTAGGAATGAAGAACAAGTGTTCCTCTATAACTTTCTGAACTACAAGTGCCATAATCCTTCCCATGCCGGCTGGAGAATTCTATAGTTGAAGTCCACACATCAACTATAATATAGTTGAAGCCAACACAGTTCTAGGCTGCATTAACAGAGGGATAGAATCAAGATCACGTGAAGTAATAATACCACTTTACAATGCCTTGGTAAGGCCACACTTGGAATACTGCATTCAGTTTTGGTCGCCACGATGTAGAAAGGATGTTGAGACTCTGGAAAGAGTGCAGAGAAGAGCAACAAAGATGATTAGGGGAGTGGAGGCTAAAACTTATGAAGAACGGTTGCGCAACTGGGTATGTCTAGTTTAATGAAAAGAAGGACTAGGGGAGATATGATAGCAGTGTTCCAATATCTCAGGGGTTGCCACAAAGAAGAGGGAGTCAAACTATTCTTCAAAGCATCTGAGGGTAGAACAAGATGCAATGGGTGGAAACTAAACAAGGAGAGAAGCAACTTAGAACTAATGAGAAATTTACTGACAGTTAGAACAATTAATCCGTGGAACAGCTTGCCTCCAGAAGTTTTGAATGCTCCAACACTGGACGTTTTTAAGAAGATGTTGGATAACCATTTGTCTGAAGTAGTGTAGAGTTTCCTGCCTAAGCAGGGGGTTGGACTAGAAGACATCCAAGGTCCCTTCCAACTCTGTTATTGTTGTTGTTGTTGTTGTTGTTGTTGTTGTTATTGTTATTGTTATTGTTATTGTTATTATCTTAGAGTTGCCAAGTTTGAAAAACACTGCAATTATCTCTTTCTAGCAACAAAGAAGAAATTAAGGATTTTTAAGTTTATATGGTAACCTTCTGAATGGGAGCTACAGCTTATGTTAAGAGAACCATCATCCCATATCCAATCCAGATTCTGCAAGCACCATCATCCAACAGGATCATTTATATTAAATATTGTTGTGAGATTTGGATGAATTTCCCCTAAAGTTTAAATTAGACTCTAAAAGAATCATCATACAGAGCAGCCACAACAGGAAGTTGTTGTCTGACACTTACAAATCCCAGAAACAGCCAAATTTATCAGTTTGCATTTGTGATTTTTAAGGAACACAGACAACACAACTATCCAAGCAATAGATAGCAAAAGGTATGATTAGAATGCAGCATGGAGATATCTCTGTTCAAGACCAAAAATTTTGCCCAAACCTGGAACTTATTCTGGACAATTATGTAGTGATGGCTAGATTTTTGCTTGCCACAGGAACCGTCTACCATGTTGTATGAACTATTCATATATTTTTTTCAGATAAGGAAATATTGCACTTCATAATAAGCAGCAAGCTTGTAGTAAAAAAAAGCCATCACATTATCTACAGATTTAAATCACACCAAGTCATTAAATCTGGCAGTTAAATATATTATCCCATGCTTTCTATTGCCGATATCCTGCCGGATCTTTGTGAAATTCAAATTTTCACTAATTGTGATGCCAGCAATGTCTTCCATGTGAAGTGGGATGAAAAATCAAATTAATGAATTTTCTGTACTTTATCTGCACTACAGATAGTTACATCTTCCAATGTATCTGAAGTATTTCAGGGAAAACTAAAGCAGGCACTTAAGGGTTTGCCTGGTGTGAGGATAATTGTAGTTGAATCCTGCTTACTGGAGAAGTGGCAACTGATACGGAAATGAAAAAGGCTATGACATTAAATCCAAAGAAAATGAAACTTGAACAAAAAGATATCATATTTAGGTCATGTACTCTCAGCTGACAGGAGCAACATCTGACCCTAGCAAGGCAGTTCTAAATAAGCCTCCAGCGAAGACTGCGTCTAAGGTACAGGACTTCAAGAGAATTAGAAACGCCTTTGATAAATTCTGCCCACATTTAGCAACTAGCCTCAGTGTACCAGTCAACAAAAATGGTGACAGAGTGGTCTTGACCATGGCTTAAAGCATTTAAGAGATTAAAGCAGTTTATCACCGATATGCTTGTACTGAGAATACCATCAGGGAAAGCAGCAGCTGATTCTACAGTGTGAGGAATAGGGTTGAGGAACAGCCAATTCAGAAAATAAGTAGAATATTTTAGAAGAAAGCTATGAATGGGGGAAAAATGTTATGGGTGGTGGTGTTTGAAGCAGCATGTTCAACAATTTTGACCATAATAATAGTTTTCTAATCACAACCATTAAAGACAATTATAAAACATAGCACTCAGTCTGTCAATACTAAACTAAAATCAGGTACTGTATTACCCAAGAAAAGTACTAATGCTGGCAGCCATATTAAATTGTGCTAATCTCCTAGTGCTATGGAAACTATCCAGAGAGATGAGGACATCAAGTCAATTAACATGCTGTACTAACTCCCAATTAAAACAGCAAAGATGCAGGAAATTAAATAGGCTTTATAACAGGATGCACAGCTTCAAGTGTTCGAGTGAGTAATTTTGGAAGGCTGGCCTGCAAATCACAGGCCAACTGCCTGTGGAATGAGAAACATATTTTCAGTTTAAAAATGAACTCAATGTCCAAGGATAGACTTACATATTTCAGGCAGATAATTATTTCACCCCAATTGCATAAGATAGTTATGGAAAAGACTCAGTGCTCACATATGGAAACTGATAACTGCTTGCAATGGACTCAAGAATATGCATGTTGGCTTGAGATGAAGAAAGCATATATAGAACAATGTAATCTCTCTACATTTTATGACAACTATCAACAAAAAACAGATCTTGCCTCATGACCTCCCCATAAGGCCATGAGAAAACATTCAGTTTCTTACCAGGTCACTCCCACACCCCTGAAATATCCAAGGAGGCATATTGAAGATAGTATCTCTCCAGTTGTCATGGCCCATTGGAGGCCAGTTCAGAGCAGGAGGAGGAGTTGGAACTGGGACTGTCCAATAGGGATAGCATGTCTCCCTTATCATGTTTGGAGAGGCCAGGGGCTGAAACCGATGTTGTCCCAGGTGCCTCAAGTATTGGGGGAGGTGGTCAACCAGACTAAGAACTGCCTGCCTGCCAAGACACATTGGAGGATCTGTTGCTGACAGGCAGTGGTGCTGATAGGCAGCAGATCTCCTCTGATGAGGAACAGCTGCCTCCTCCACTGATCCAAGGGCAAGGAGACCAATGCGTAAGCAAGCCCAGAGAAGAACTGCAAGGCTACTCAGGAGGAGGTCACTCCACTGGGAAAAACTTAAGTAGAAGCCCTGGTGAGTTAGTCTTTGCCAGGAACAATTGTTTGCTTGGGCTTGCATTCCCCTGGCTTCAACTCATGCCTATTGCTGTTTGTCTTGCCTTGCTTCACAAATTGCTCTTTGCCTTTTGTCCTGTGGAACTGTTTCTTGGACCTTTTCTTTGCCCCAAGGACTGCCATTGTCTTGTGTCTGGACTCTGCCTTGTGGACTGGACTTGGAATCTTGGATCTTGCCCTATGAGCCTGCTCCTACTCTGTGGTCTTTATTTGTACTATAAGGGCTGTTGTTTGTGGGATTGAGGGTGGCTGCCTTCATGGTAGCATGGGGTGGAGACTTACTAGTTGTTGGAGGGCCATTTTTGTGGACCATTTGTTAAGAGAAATAAAGGACTCTAGAGGTGTGCCTTACCTTGACCACCTGGGTCATAACATCAGTACTTACTGTCCTGGAGTGGATTTTCAGGAGCATCTTATTGCTAATTATATGAATGCCACAAAATGGGAAGAACATATGTTACTTGTAGCAATACCCCCTTCATGAACCTCTGAATTTAGAGCAATAGAAAACCAGCAGTTCTTGGCTGTTGCTGCTGTCAGGGAAGAAGTACAGTCAAGGGAAGGCAACTCTTTTTTGCTGGTTACCTCTGTTCTCCTCATCAGGCAAAGCACAGATTTTCTGCTTTTCCTGGTTCTGTTTCCTTTGCTGGCCTTCATTTATCTCCATGCTTCTTAGAGAGCACTGACACCTGCTGTGATAGCCTAAACAGCAGCATCAGGTCAGCACTGCAACTGTGCCAAGCACAGCTCCTTATTGGGTGGTAGATAGTTGCTGCTATCAGGGATGCTGAGTTATCTCCAGCAAGTGAGGACATAGACAAAGGGTCAGCGAAGAGAAAAAAGCAGGGAAGCTGAAGTGGCAGCAAACAGAGGCTCAGTTTTGAGAATATAAACCACCTTACAGACTGTAAGGAGGCCATCTTGCTGTGCGGACAAGGAGGGAGGTGAAGTCTTAAGCACTATGACTATTCATTATTGATAAAGTTAACCATTGCCTGTTACTTTTAACATATTACTTTCTTTTTTATGTATTTAAATATGCTTTGTATAATTGTATATTATACCTTGTAATATGAGAAAACTTTAAAATATATTGAATATATTTTATCAGGAACCAGTTTACCTCCGAGACCACCTTCTCCAACATACCTCCCTAAGACCGATTAGAGCCCACAGAGTTGGTCTGCTGGTAGTCCCGTCAGTCAAACAATGTCGGCTGGTGGGCCCACGAACGAGGGCCTTCTCTGTGGCAGCACCGGCTCTCTGGAATACACTACCCCCCGAGATCCGCATTATTCCCACCCTGCCAGCCTTCAGAAAAGCAGTAAAAACATGGCTTTGTCGACAGGCCTGGGGCCAATGATTTTAATACAACACCGATCACTCTTGGCCCCATGAATGATTTATTGTATGGGTTTTTAAATTGTGGTTTTTAATGTTTTTAAATGTTTTAATATCTATTGTTTTAATGCTTTTTATATTTGTTGTTGCATGTGAATCTTTTACTGCATTTGTATGCCGCCCAGAGTCTCTATGGTGTGGGCAGCATGCAAATGCAACTAATAAATAAATAAATAAATAAATAAATAAATAAATAAATAAATAAATAAATAAATAAATAAATAAATAAATAAATAAATAAATAAATAAATAAACCTGTTTGCCATTTCTTTCTTATGCATTTCTGCACTCTCTTTTAATTGTTTTCAAGCAATATACTGCATGATGCAAACAATTGTCTACTAAAAACAAATTTTCATTATCATGGCCTCAAGCTATATTTTATATCACAAAGTTCAGGAACTTAGGGTGGGGTTGGAAGGTGGGCTAGGCAAAAAAGGCAACCAATGAGGGATTAGTATAAATGGTTACTATTAGAGTGAATAAGGTCATCCACTGATAGCATGTGATTCCCTACATGCTTGCCCAGATGTTCATATACAAAGCTTATTCAATCCATTAACGAACAAATGTACGTACGTTTATGTCATGTAGCAGGTTAAATATGATTCATACAAGCATATACTGTATTTTTTGGAGTATAAGATGCACCTTTCCCCCCCTAAAAGTGGCTGAAAATTTGGGTGCATCTTATACTCCGAATGTAGCTTTTTTGAAGCTTTTTTCCCCAACCCTAACGAGGTGCTAACAATCTTCCTTGGCTCTTCCTGGCTTTCATTGCTATTCCCTCTGAAGAAGATTTTTTTCAGCCCTAACGAGGTGCTAACGATCTTCCTGCCTTGCAGGCTTTTTCATTTCTACTCCCTCCGAAGAAGTTTTTTTCCAGCCCTAAGTCTTTGCAGGCTTGTTTTCATTGCTACTCCCTCCGAAGATTTTTTTCAGCCCTAACCAGGGGTTAAAATAATGTGCTGAAGCTGACCAGATTAAGGAAGCTAGCCAGATGAATACCTGGTAGGTATATCTTTTCCCCTATTTTCCTCCCCAAAAACTAAGGTTTTCCTCCCCAAAAACTAACTTATACTCCGGTGCGTCTTATACTCTGAAAAATACGGTACATAGATACAATCATAGTTGATTTTTGGTGCCAATAATCCACTGTGTCTGAGAAGCTTTTCTTTCTTAAGGCAATCACTGTTTTAGATCTGAAAGATCCTCTTTATCACTTGACCGTCACACTCTAAGTTGCCTAGCTTTATTTAAGCTGATATCCACAGAGCAGGAGAAACCTTGACTGCCTCATTCATAGTCAAGCAGCTTCAGAGGTTTAAACATCATAAGAATTAATAAGCACAAACCTTGGGCAGTCAGTTTTCTTCCATATACTATATACTTGATGGAAAAACTTGCAAGCTGACATGGGAAATTTGTCAATGTGAAAATTTGTCAGTGCTTTTATCATGATGCACGGGTGTCCTTGACCTGGGTGAATGTTTAGTGGAAATGAATGCAGAAAGACAAGGCTGTGCATAATTGTCCATTCTTTTCACACTAATCAGCAACTGATTTACAAGACAGAGACCAAGAAACAGGAAAGAGACAGGAAAAGGAATGTTAGAATAGAACCACCCTCAACCCTGAAGATTGTATGTTAATAAGTAGTTTAAAAAGTGGGCAGGAAAAAAAGTGGAAGATTGAATGTGGATAAAATACTTCTTATTAAAGGACATTTCTATGATACAGAAGATAAATATATATGAGATGGAGGGGAAAAACTGAGTAAAGCAAATTTGGAGTCTGATATTTGAGGTCTGTGAAGTGAAGGTGGCTGTAATAGCAGTAAGATTTGCAGAAGCAAATACCAGCATTGGAGGATGAGTAGCGTGTTGACCAAGAGAATGCTTTATATTAATCTAAAGATTAGATTATATCATAAAACTATATGAATATATCATCATATAAAGCAGAGACTGGCTAGCTGACAAAGGGAAATAAATACATATGGGTATTTTCTATCAATAGAGTACCAGTTTGGTGCAGTGGTTAAAGCACCAGGTTAGAAACGGGAGATTTTGAATTCTAGTCCCTTAGAATTAGAGCTCTGAGGGGTCCTTGGTGCTCTCTGAGCTTGCTTGTTTTCTTGCAGATATTTCATTACCGAAAGTAGGTAATATTATCAGTTCATTGATGATGTTACCTAGTTTGGGTTCTGAAAAGTCTGCAAGAAAAGAAGCAAGCTCAGAGAGCACCAAGGACCCTTTATGTCAACCTTGAGCTACAAATATTCTCCTTTATTAATTAGAGCTCTGTCAAAGAGTGACTCTGTCTAATACAGGTTGAATTTCTGCCCTTCTTTCCTAAAGTTTAATTAATATTGATTTTCTAGCTGCATAGACTTCATGATCATTGTTAATTTTAAATTTATTCATAATTACAATGTAAATAATGTAAATAAATTCATAATATCTCCTGTCACGATGTGAATATTGCCAGTTGAGCCATCTCTACTATATTTCTAGGTTTACTGTATTTTCTAATCAAGCAGACATGTGACATGTATTACTGCGCATGTGTGCATTCCAGGAGTCTCCTCCTTCCTTCTTCTCGTGTGAGCCTCGCCCAAGGCAGACGTGAATTCTTAGCTGGAACAATGTAGCTTATTTAAGGTTTATATTTTGTTACTTTTATACTGAAATAAATATTTTGTTAATTAGAATTAAATCTCAGTTTTATTTTCTAAGTAAGAATGACTTCAAGGAAGCAAGATCTATATCGCCTCTGATAGGAATAAATTCCTATCCTGTCATCTCCAGAGGGAAAAATTGGAAAAAATAATAAGGTATCTAAATACTTTTTTGTATATATTATTTTTTCTTTCAAATTTAGGAAAGGAAGGGAGACATTCAACTACCAAATATTGATGTTCTTTGCATTTAATTGGCAGCTTGTTAGATTTATCTTACTCTTCCTTTTTACTCCAACCCTTTTTATTTTTAGTCAGCTGAAAGAAGGGGTGTGGGCAATACTCTTCCCCATATCCCATCACTAAAATGTTTTTACTGCTGTGTCCGTTTTCCTCTTTCCAGGTAACATTTTAAATTGTGGAACAGCTTTCTCCTACATATTCTCCTACCCAGCAATCATACTTGTTCATGATTCACAATGTTCTTTTTATGCCTTTCTTTCCATTACAAAGGCTAGCATAACAAAATATTTTCATCAAGTAGCTTATAGACATTCCAGAGTTTGCATTTTTCTTCTCATAATATAAATATAGTCCCACTCATACGGTATATTAATCTCCTGTTGGCCAGAAACAAAAATTTGCAAGCGTATACTGTAAATGAGTTCAATTAGCTATCTTTCAACACTCTTTCCTACCCTAGAAACATAAGTTAAAAGGAAACTGTCTTTAGAATAGTGGGTGAAAAATGTTTTCATACTTCTCAGTTAGAAGTAAAAATGTCCCTTTCAAGCAAATTCATGCAGCCAGTAATAATACAATAATATTGTGTGAATCTTCCTGAGAAACAAGGAGGGATTTGCCCTTGATGTGTATTTCTGGCTAGGCGAGTCCACCTGTCAAGATCACAGAGATTCAACAGTTGTTGAAGAGAAGAGAAGAATAACAAGCAAACACCCTTGTGTTGAAACAGCTTAGATACAATTGTGTAGATGCAAAAAAATTCAGAAATGTCATCTCACTGATTATACCTTCCATCACAATTAGTTCAGTCTGTTGTTTGTATATTGTATTCTATTTTCAGAATTGTAGCTTTCTAAAGAAGGAATCAAGAAAATATATTTTATCTATCTGTCTCTGTCTCTGTGTGTCATTGGTGCATTCAGCTTTCTATTTTTTATTTTATTTATTTATTTATTTATTTATTTATTTATTTATTTGTCAAACATGTACAAGATAGTAGGTGTTTGTATAAACATAACAAGCAAAGAAGTACAGATAAATGAGGACAATAGGACAGTAAGACAGGGACGGTAGGCACAGTGGTGCGCTTATGCACGCCCCTTACAGACCTCTTAGGAAAGGGGTGAGGTCGACTGTAGACAGTCTAAGGTTAAAGTTTTTGGGGTTTGGGGAAGAAACCACAGAGTCAGGTAGTGCATTCCAGGCATTGATCACTCTGTTGCTGAAGTCGTATTTTCTGCAGTCGAGTTTGGAGCGGTTTACATTAAGTTTGAATCTATTATGTGCTCGTGTATTGTTGCGGTTGAAGCTGAAGTAATCATTGACAGGAAGGACTTTTTGATATATGATTTTATGAACTACATTTCGATCAGATCGGAGGCGACGTAGTTGTAAATTGTCTAATCCCAATATTTCAAGTCTGGTGGAATAAGGTATTCTATTGTGAGCAGAGGAGTGGAGGACTCTTCTAGTAAAATATTTCTGGACTCTCTCGATTGTATTAATGTCCGATATGCAGTGCGGGTTCCAGACAGGTGAACTGTATTCAAGAATTGGTCTAACAAATGTTTTGTTAAACCAAACACTAAATTTTCACACTAAATTTTCATACTATATTTTCACACTAAACATTGACCATTTACATTTTAAACTGTCAATAATAATAACAATCCCCTCCATGGATATTCTCTTGTCATGGGGCAGATGTTTGTGATGCTCTGATGAGGGTGAGTATATTTTTCCCCCAGAAGGGTTGCCCATGCCAGACATCTTAGCAGAAGGGCCACAGTAAGTATATCCATCAATCCATTTTGAGATGGTAAGAAACAGGAAAAGAATCCTATATCAGATTGGCCATTGCCCAGGTCAACAAAGACCATGTCAGATGTTAAGAATTCCTGGGCATCTGCTGACAAGTAAGCAATGGGACTCAGGAACTGTGGTTGGGCAATGACTAGAACAACAACAACCATGGGGAAAAAGTCTACTGTATTTGAAAATTATGATATTTCGACCTGCTTTTATAAATAAAAATCAACCAAGTGGAGCTTCTTAGAAATAATAATAACTTAAAAATAATAATAGCAACAGAACCAGTAGAGGTCAGAGAACTGAAGCAATCTATGAACTGACCCCTGACAAGAAGAATTAAAAGAGAAAATTATGGAACATGCAGAATTATTAGTAGAAAAACAGAGGCTGCAAGTATTGAAAGTAGTGCCCCCAAAAGATCTGGCCCCTATAATGAAAAATGTGAACAACAAACACCCTTGCAATTATTAAAATAACATCAATTGAACAGACCAATCAGCTTGCCTACAGTACAGCCACAACCACAATGGTGTTAGAAAAGTACTGGGTATCAAAATTAGAAAATCAAAAAGAAAATCTTATTTAATCCCAAAGTGGAAAATCAGACTGGAGGCCAAGATTTTTTTAAAAAAGATCAGAAGAGAATCGCTTAAAGAACATGAAAGAGCAAAAATTGAAGAATGTATGGATCAAAAAAAAGTCTGATAAAAATGGCTTAGCGCCAGAAAAATTAAATCATAAAGCAACAAGTAACAGCAATAGTAGGGAAAACTGAACCCTATGAAGCATGAATCATCCAATTTAAGCAAAAGAGCTATTTCAGTCAGACCAGAGGCACTGCTACTAAAGTATATATGGCAATAGGGATTCTGAAAATGGAAAACCAAACAAAAAGGAAACAATCCAGTTTTGGAAAGATTTATAGGAAACTCAAATAATAAAAATGCTGGATAGATAGATAACTAGTTTATTCTACTGGTTAAGGCACAAGGCTAAAAAGCAGGAATCTGTGAATTCAAATCCCACCTTAGCCATGATAGCTGTGTGGCTTTGGGTCAGTCACTCTCTCTCGGCCCAACCCAACTCACAGGATTGTCATTCTGGGAAAAATAGGAGGAGGAAAGTGTGTTGGATATGTTCACCACCTTGAGTTATTTGTCAAAATAATAAAGGCATGATATAAATAAATAAAAACAAAAAGGATTTGAAAATGAATTTAGTAAAAAAAAAACAAGTGGAAGAACTAATAACAACAGGAAAAATGGTTAAAAATTAAGTGAAAAGGATTAAAAACTGGACATTTCCTAGAAATTATCAATTGCATGGCTTTTGGCTCAAATAACTGACTAGCTTACATCCAATTATAGCTAAACAGTTTAATATCATATTGCATAAAGAAGATATGAGCAACTGGCTAATAATTGGAAAAACATACCTGATTCAAAAAGACCCAACAAAAGGGACAATTATATATGCCAATAACATGCTTGCCTACAATGTTTAAATTATTCACAGGCATAATAGCAGGCAACATCCAAGATTATTTAGAAAAATATAATACCCTCCCAGCAGAATAGAAAAGAAATAAAAGGCAAATCAGAGAAGTACAAAAAAATCTACTATGAAAAGATTTACTATCTAAAGATCTACTGATAAAAAAGAGAACGTTGGCTGATTGTGCAAAAGGTAACCAAGAACAAGCATTGGTGCAAGTTAAAAATTGGAATTTACTCATTGTATAGGGGAAAAAAACCAAAAATACTGAAATAATGTAACAAAAACATGAGCAGAATGTGGCAACGAAAAGCATAACATGCTCAATTTCTACCAAAGACCGAGGTTGAAAATGGATAAAGATAAAACCTGGCAATGCCTTTCCAGTGGAACATTTAAAACACAGCAACCTGAAGGCTTGATTTTGGTTGCTCAAAATGTTTCCCCATGTTTGCTATTCTCATGCATTGTTCTAAACTACAGTGTTCATACTCAGGCAGGGGCTCTCAAAGCATGTGGAGCAGAGATATATTAAGTATATATATAAAGAGGCCAGGACTTCTAAATGTGCTCACAGCCATATCACTTCCTGTAGGCACAGAAAAGAAGCCTTGCAGGCACAATGTTTCTAGGGTCTTACATGGCTTTTGATAATACTTCTAAAATTGTGCATGTCGTCTGACAGCCAACATGTGCTTTCTCCAAAGAAGCGAGCCTCAGTCCAACACATTGTGAAATTGATCTTGAAGTTGAACTTGACTGAAACATTTGTGTATTGCTTTCCTCAGGCAGAGGGGATCGTTATAAAGAAATAAGATAAGCCATTCAATTTACTTATTTTTTACTTTTAAATTAAGAAAAAAAAGCTGAAGCATTTACCAAAATGCTGATTATGTTTTAAAATATTCATTTCACTTTTTAATCTACCGAAGCATCCCTTTTTCGGAAAAAGGGATGGTTCAGTTTAGATTTCTGCACTGATCAAAAGGTTGAAGACACTAACCTAAATGACTCCCCAACCTACCGTATAGTACAATTGTGTCACATACACACAGACACTCAAACATAGAATCATTCAGTTTTAAAGAATGTAAGATGTTACCAAGCCCAACTTTTCTGCATGATAGTACCTATCTGGTAGGTAGCTCTCCTTAAATATTTTCAACAAAGAGAAGTCCACCATTTGATGAAACTATGCAAGAACAGTTTCAATGGGGAAGAATTTTTTTTAAATATTAATAAAGCCTCTCATTCGCAGAGCAAAGGGAAAGCAGCAGAATGTTCCGCTCTCATGGTGTATTCTGCAGCTTGCACCATGAAAAAAACTGGTTCCCAGCAGTTAAGTTACCTATCTTATGATTCTCATCACTTGCCTCTTGTGCAACCTTTAATCCTTCAACATTTTGCCCTCTAAGAGAATTCTGAGTTTGTTGATTGGTTAGTTGTTGTTGTTGTTTTTAAAAAAACAACCCTCACATACTGACACAAGTACTCTGAAAACCTTGCTCCAAGATTAGTTTAAAATAAAGCATAGGTATTTCATATGGCACCGTTTGAAGCATTACGATTTTTCCAACTTCAGGGAATTGCCTTTTGTTTTTCGTTTTTAAAAGTTTAGAATCCATGTAGGTTCCATGTGTATGGTCTTCTGTATGCAAATAATGCAAAGCTGATGTATATTGTGTGTGCGCGCAACGAACACAGAAAAGCATTATGTCACACACTCTATACCAGCTAAGCTGTGAATTCTTTATATAAAGTCTTTGCTCTTTCACCTTATGCTTGCAAGCAGACATTGTATCATCAGAAAAAGGCATCCCATCCTGGTGGTTCTGAATATCTTTCTCCTTTTCCTGTGTCCCTTTTCTCTCTAATGCTTCTGTTGATGTCTGTTGATGCCATGTTCTTTTTATCTGCTTTCATAAACTCTGAATTTTGATTCTTTTAAATCCTTGGTAGCTACATACCTCTTCCTTTGAGAGATCTCCCATTCTGATTTCCTTGAAGGCTGCATGTTGTCTGCTAAACAGCCCCTTGTTCTTTCCTTAAAATCCATTTTCCTTTAGTTCCTCCCACTTATCTTTAAGTTGTGAGGATTCACAACTTACTTTTTCCAATTACCAATGTGGGCACCAATATTTCTGATTTTTTTAAAAAAGACCTCCAAAGTCTCTTCCAACTCTGTAATGTTCTGTATTAAGTTACTAGTGTTTCATGATAAATACATTTTCAGTAATGTCTGAGGAAGGGAAACAAGGGAAACAAGGGGAGGCAAATAATGAAAAGAGCATTTTGCTGATGTGATGTAAGCTATTCCAAAAAAGGAATAGCTTACATCACATCAGCAAAATGCTCTTTTCACCATTGCAACACAAGCTCCACTACTGCATACACATTCAAAAAAGAATGTGTATGCAGTAGTGGAGCTTGTGTTGCAATGGTGTCACACTGTTTGCATCACCTGTCAAAAGTGGTGGATCTTGGCACTATTATATTGCACAAGTTATTCTACACCCCGATTTTACTGCAGCCTTCTGGGTTGTATAACCAACATCTGGTGATGCCCCTGGTTGAACTGTTTTTCCCCATTTAGGGCAAGTTGAATCACAAAGTAAATCTTTTCATTCACCCTAACTCTTTTTTTCCAGACTATTTGCTTTCAGTTTAGCATCTTCTCTCCCTAGAGTCTAGCTTCTTGCAATTTTCCTTTCAATTAAATGGCTACTTGTCAACTTCACTTATGTATGTTTCTCCCAATCCCACTGCCCACTTATTAAACAGCTAAAAATACAGACAGCAAGTTCAGTGGTTCTTACCTGGATCAGAACTAGTGGAAAAGCAAAACATTAAAAACTTTTCCTCCCAATCCTTCTCTTGAATCCCAAGCTGTATCATCCCCTCCTCTGTGTCTGCCGTGTATTTAATACACAGAAATTATGAAGTGGTATAACTTTTTTTATCTTGGAATTCAAAAGTGTTTTCTTTCTTTCAAGTAAGATACTTGAGTTCTCAGGAAGAAGACAAGAGATGAAATATTCAGTGCAATGTCGCAGTGCAAAATCTGTCATTTAGGTATGCCATTTTACAGGTAATAGAGCAGTTCATTTAATGATGGTTCAAAGTTACAATGGCAATGAAAAAATGAGTTATTTTTCACACTTACAGTTCACACTTACATTTTTCACACTTACAGCCCATTTTTCACACTTGTAGCATCCCCATGGTCACTTGATCAAAATTCAGATGCTTGGCAACTGGCTCATATTTATGACAGTTGCACTGTCCTGGGGTCATGTGATCCCCTTTTGCAATCTTCTGTCAAGCAAAGTCAAAGGGAAAGCCAGATTCACTTAACAACCATGTTACTAGTGGTTAGAATGCAGTACTGCAAGCTACTTCCGTTGACTGCCAGCTGCCTGAAATGTGGCAGTTCGAATCTCACCAGGCTCAAGGTTGACTCAACCTTCTATCCTTCCGAGGTCGGTAAAATGAGGACCCAGATTGCTGGGGGCAATATGCTGACTCTGTAAACTGCTTAGAGAGGGCTGCAAAGCACTGTAAAGCAGTATATAAGTCTAAGTGCTATTGCTATTGCTACTAAACAACTGCAGTGATTGTAAAATGGGCCAAAATGATTGTAAAACAAAGATTGTAAAATGGGCCAAAACTCACGTAACAAATATCTCTCATAGCAGCAGAAATTTGGGCTCAACTGTGGTCATAAGTCAAGGACTACCTGTAGAGGTATGAGTCAGCAAAGTATGCATCATGATTCATAATCTAAGTTTCTTCATTATGAATTCACTGTGATTAGGTACAGAACCTATGAATTAAAATCCAACTCTGACTTTAAATAATATGATGTTATATGATTATTGCAAGTTGATTTTTAACACATCAGTCACAAGGATATTCATTTTTTCACCATTGGTTGCATGATTGGACTGCAAAAGTACATTTATTTATTTGATTTTTTTATCCCACCTTTATTTTTTATAAATAAATTCAAGCAGAAAATATACATAAATAAAATAAATAAATATAAATATAATTTAGTGCTTTTAAAATAATTTTTGTATGTTAATATTAATGGAAAGCAATGAGGTTAGAGGAGGAGAAGATCCTTCTGTGCATTTTTAGAAGAAATAATGGCTTTTCAAATGTATACCATTTAAATTTATCCATCTGGAATACCAAACATTTCCCTGAGAGTAGAACACAACTCTCTTATAAAATTGTTACAGAACAGTAGACCTCTCATAAGTGGTTAGATACCTGTCTGTTAAAGATAAGATGGAATATGATTAGACTCACTCAGAGAAGGGACAAGAGGGAGGAAGAGGAAGTAGAGGAGGAAGGGAAGAAGGGGAAAGGAGGGAAGTAGGAAAGTGGGAGAGAAGGAGAAAGAAGGTAGAGGGAAGAGAGGGAGATAGATGGAGGGGAGTGATATGATATAAGGGTGGGGAACAGATGGATAACAAAAGTATAAAAGGTGCAAATTAGGATGTTGGTTTAAGACTTATTGAATAAATGTATAACTATTTATATCTTGATATGAATTACGGTATATGTATGGATGTATATGTGGATTAAAAAAAACTTTTATTAAAAAAAAGAATGGACTTTTACAAGATCTTCGTGCCTAGAAAAAAAGTGAATTTTCCAAGGATTTGCATTATTGTCTTTTGCTTGCTGTTGGGGGGTACTGTATTAATAAAAAAAGTTCAGGCTAAATCTCAAAATAATTTTACTCTTGTCAGAATTATTGCCCAACTGCTCATTTTATTGCTTACGAGCAAACATTAGCACATTATGAAACCAGCTTATTTGCTGCAAAACCTACATAAATAAGCCAAAACTGCTGCTTTTATGGTAAGGATGGTGTCAGTAACACTAATGATAAATCGGCACACTCATTGGCAATAAAACATGATGTTCTGATACTACATAGCTATTTCTCTTATACTGTCAGTGCTTGTCTGTCAGGTTTAAGAGTATGAGAGTTGGGAATGAAGGAACGTTGTCACTTTACATGAATGGAAGGGAAAAAGATTCTGGCACTGATTCCATTAGAACCTTTATTGAATGACAGATTTTTAATGTCCAGAAAGAGGAATTATATATCTCCGCAGGTTTCACTGCTTCAAAATTCCATAATCATATTGAAATGATACATTGCATTATACATGTAATATCAACTAATCTTTACAGCATTTTTTTTCTTTTAATAAAAATATACATCCAGAAGCCTTTATGGGCTGGAGGTCGAACTTTCTTTTACAATGGCTTAGCTTTGGATCTCTTTCAGCCAAACTACACCGAAGTAAAAAGTAGGAATTAGTATTATGAGTGCTGGCCATGAAATCAGTTATTGTTTGTTAAAATTTAAAGGTAAATTGGGAGAAGAAATTCTGAAATGATAAGAATGGGGAGAAGGTTTAAACTAATTTATGTCTATTTAAATTATCCTGGACTTAAATAAGACCTCATGGTTCATTAGCAGTGAAAATAATGTACTCTATAATTTAACCTTAAGAGCTGTGGTGGTACAGTGGTTAGAATGCAGTACTGCAGGTTACTTTTGCTGATCACCAGCTGCCAGCAGTTTGGCAGTTCGGGTCGGCTCAAGGTTGATTCAGCCTTCCATCCTTCCAAAGTCAGTAAAATGAGGACCCAGACTGTTGGGGGCAAGATGCTGACTCTGTAAACCGCTTAGAGGGGGATGTAAAGCACTATGAAGCAGTATATAAGTCTAAGTATTTTGCTATTGCTTACATGGAAGTTAAATTTACAGTTGTTAGAATTCAGTAGCCCATGATTCCTTACATTCAGGCCACATTCTAGAGCCAGTGGGAAATTACATCCTCCTAAATCTTGCTGTCCCCATAGCATTCCCAATACCAAATTGCCAGAATTTGTGCCTTAATGTGCAACATTCCAAGAGTCATGAGTGCAGCGGTGAGTTGCTCCCGGTTCGGACTGGTTCTTAGAACCAGTAGCGCTGGCAGTGGGAGGCTTTGCCCGCCCACCCGGGACGCTTCTGCGCATGCGCAGAAGCATCGCGCACGCACACAAACCTGGCAAAATTATTTACAACCCACCACTGCATGAGTGGTACTTCCTTCAGCTGAAACCCCAGCCCTACCCAACATCATCTACCACATTAAAAAGCCTCCTCTAATTGGAATGTGCAATCCTATGTGGCATTCTCCTTTCTGGCCCATTGAGCTCCTGAAACAGATATTGCAGAGGTAGATAGGATTCAAAACATAGGCAGGGTAAGTTAAAGATATTCTCTTGATTTTGAGTGCATTAAAAAGCACTCTGAATTACCCCCTAATGATTAAGTCATTAGTTTAGATCAAGTTGGAGTCATGATGGAACACAGTCCTAGTAATGCATGGCATTCGCAATCATTGTCATTAGCAATAGCAATAGCATTTAGACTTATATACCATTTCACAGTGCTTTACAGCCCTCTCTAAGCAGTTTACAGAATCAGCATATTGCCCCCAACAATCTGGGTCCTCATTTTACCCACTTTGGAAGGATGGAAGGCTGAGTCAACCTTGAGCCTGGTGAGATTTGAACTGCCAAATTGCAGTCAGTCGGCAGTCAGCAGAAGTAGCCTGCAGTACTGCACTCTAACCACTGCGCCACCACGGCTCATGTGGACCGAATTTGTCATTGTTATTGTGGGACGAGTCAGCCTGTCAACTGGAGGAGTAGACCTTCACAGGCTTTGACCTTACAACTCAGGAGATAGACAGTATCTCAGATATCTGGCGATGGAACACAGAAAGAGAAGGACCTGTTGCAAGATGAGCCTGCAGATCAGCAGCAGTAAGATAATCGCCATCTGCTGCAGAAGGGTAGCAGTAGACTAATCCTCTTTAGACCTCTAACCTGAGGAGGAAAAGATTCTCAGCCCTTTTATAGACTAAAAGAGGAAGTGAATAGAACAGATATGTTTAATGAGGACCCTTGAAATAAAGAGACATGCCTCAGCAAAATTGGCAAACCTGAGTCAATGCTATAAGATGGGTGGGCAGCTTTATCTTAGCTAGCAACTTTCTAACCTGGACTGTAATATCTGAATATCAGTAATATTTTTTCAAAAAATGTATGCTGCTTCTGATTCCCTGGCTGACCTCTCGATTAGTACAAGACTACACTCAGTTTTGATGCATGGATCTTGGATTTGGCTGCCTGGAACTTCAGTTTCTGAAATACGTTCTTTATGACCCCTTCTATGCCTATACCACAGTGTGATTTACAGCTGACATAAATATCTATATCTATGTTTGACCTCTGCATTTGTAATTGCTGGCAGTGATTACAAGTGATTAAGAAAAATCCTGAATAAATAAATTTGACCTGAGAGTTTTAAATGGTAGGAGATGATCAATAATAATCGCTCCATGATCTATGGGCAAATCATTAAGCTTCAGGTTCAAGGTACTTCCCCTGCCAGGCAAATATACAATAAGCTTTAAACTTCTTGTTGTTAGTCGCGAAGTCATGTCCAACCCATCACGACCTCATGGACAATGTTCCTCCAGGCCTTCCTGTCCTCTACCATCCCCCAGAGTCCATTTAAACTCACACTCTCTGCTTCAGTGACTCCATCCATCCACCTCATTCTCTGTCGTCCCCTTCTTCTTTTGCCCTCAATCGTTCCCAGCATTAGGCTCTTCTCCAGTGAGTCCTTCCTTCTCATTAGGTGGCCAAAGTATTTCATCTTCAGGTTCTGGCCTTCTAAAGAGCAGTCAGGGTTGATCTCCTCTAGGACTGACAGGTTTGATCGCATTGCAGTCCAAGGGACTCGCAGGAGTCTTCTCCAGCACCATAGTTCAAAGGCCTCAATTCTTTGGCTTTAAACTACAAGTAGACAAAAACCCTGTCAGGGTCTTCTGAAAGATTTTTCTGAAACAGGTATCTAGTTTTCAATATTATACAACAACTGAGATGCTAATTTGGTCTAAAAATTGTCCTCCCTCCAGTATGATTTATAAATGAAAACAGTTTCAGTAAATTTAAAACAGCATAGGAAAAGAGAAAATTAAGAACTATACAAAAACACTACGCTAGAAAAATCTAAGCCTGATATCTTTACAGAAAATCAAATTGTAATTTTAAAATATTTTCATCATTTTATGCTAATCTTTGAGCACTCAGCTTCTGTGATCCTCAGCTATAAAATATGGTTGATATTAAGATTGCATTTAACAAGAACTCTGTGCCACTCTTTTTGCTAACATGGAGGTTAGAATTTCCAATCTTCTCCATCATCCCCCCTTCTGAATTCAAAGTGATGGATGCTCATTCAGCCTGAAACTGCAAATGCTTTTTTCTCTCTTTCTCTCTTTCTCATATGCTGGTCCTAACTTCAGTTAGGCAGCTGAGGAAAAGACAAGGAAATCAACTCTCTGTCTTCCATGATTACTTCATGCTCCGAAAAACAGCAAGTGTCAAAGCAACTTCAGGACCAATTGTTTGAAAAATCTGTAGTATTTTCTATAAGCTTGTTAAAGTACAGCTTTTCACCTGATTGGTTCCAAAGGAATGCAGTTGTTTAGTGTCTTCTGTTGGCAGGTAAAAATCAGAAAAGAATAGCAGAATGTTTTAGAAGGCTATTTAGGTCTCATCAAACAAGTCCTGCTTCCTCAATATGGCATAGCTTCAGCCCCCAAGTCGAGTCAATCAAACATCAGCTCAGCAGTGTATCAGCCTCAGCACAGTAGTAGCCTTGCCTATAGAATTAACAAAGATGACACAGCTCAGAAATCTTTGGGGACAAATGTGGCCTTAGTTTTCAGCTGAATGTAGGTTTTAAAATATGCAAATTAAAAGAAAGCTGGCACATTTCTTCTATCAGAGCTTCTGGGAAAGGAGAAGGGCCATCAAATATGCAAATGCAAACCTGGTTTTTAAATTGCCTTTTGTCGCCTGCTGCAAAGAGTGAATAAAATCTGGTAATTATGTTATATTGATAGGCACACTCAAATAGCAAGAGTTATTTTCAGAAGGTTAATTATTTACATAACCTCTTTCTCTCCAGCTCATCATACCTTAACTCTGCAAAGAAAATAGCATTATCTTTGCTTGTTTTTCCAACTCAGAAAGGTTATTACCCCCACCCAAGGTCTGGTAGAATAGCTAAAAAGTTCCATTTATGAATCTCATTCTGAATATCTGTCTATTGTGACTATTGCATTGTGCATGTGTTAAATTCTTAACAATAGATTTTTAAACTTGACATTTAAATAAAAGCCCTAAACATACATTATAAACCCTCTTTTCCTATGTTAAGCCTAGTTTAAACATGTGAAGAAGCAATAGAACTAGAAATGCATACAAATGTTCTGCCTCTGACTAGTTCAGGTAGTTTTGGGAACCCAAAGCAACATTTCTTGCATTAAAGACCAGAAACAATTTCTTCTCAGAACATTTTATATGCTTAGTTTGCCACCATTTCCATTCTTTTTCGCTTTTTGATGGATGCATAAAAATTGGAGTAATTCTTACTGTACTGTCAGCATTGATATCGTAATCAATTGATGTGAGGGGAAATTCTAAAACCCTTCAGATAGTTACCAAGATAAAGCAGAAGCAAACTTAGGTGGAACATGGAGTTCATTTATTTATTTATTTTGTGAGATTTATATACCGCCTCACAGTGCAAGCACTCTATATAGGGTTCAGTGATGAAGGATTGGTAAAGCACTAAAGTTCACTCTTCCAGAAAAGCACGTAACCCAGAAAGGACCTATGCAAAGAATAGCTAAATAACAAGTCCACTTCCTGAACCATTGATGTCAGTTAATGGGGGAAGGTCAAATATATTCTATATTGAAATTAACTCCCTAATGTTTAAAAATAAACAATACTATACAGGTTGTTATGTATGGCCGTACGTGATCAAAATTTGCATAACCGCCGCTGATTGGCTGCTGTAGCAGCGGGAGATTTAAGCGGCTGTCAGTGACTGGCCGGCTACAGGGAAGCCTTTAAAAGCGGCTTCCCTGCAGCCTGCCGGCATTCCGTTTTACTTTAGCGATAGCTGAATAAAAGGTGCTGAACTGTTCCTACGTCTCGCCTCTTCATTTCCCACGCAATCTAACACAGGTAGTCCTTGACTTACAACAGTTCATTTAGTGACCGTTCAAAGTTACAAAGGCACTGAATACAGTGGCTTATGACCATTTTTCACAGTTACTGTACAACTTTTGCAGCATTCCCATAGTCATGTGATCAAAATTCAGATGCTTGGCAACTGGTTCACATTTATGATGGTTGCTGTGACCAGGGGTGTTTTGTGATCTTTTGACAAGCAAAGGTAATCAGGACGCCAGATACATTTAATAACTGGGTTACTAACTTAACAACTTCAGTGACTGACTTAACAACTGTGGCAAGAAATGTCATAAAATGGGACAACACTCACTTAGCAAATGTCTCACTTAACAACAAAAATTTTGGCCTCAATTGTGGTTGTAAATTGAGGACTATATCTGTACTGAATTCTTTTTTCCAATTTCTTGGACATCTTTTCTATGCAATAAAAAAAAGTTCTTCTAGCTACTTTCACTTAGAGAACATTTTTGAGCTAACGTTGCATTACAAAGAAAGAGATTTTCTTCTTCCTTGTACTTTTTGCTATCACCAAAATTGCTCTGCTTCCTAATCTTAAAAAAGAAAGCGGGTGGGGGAGGAAAATCTCTCACATCTTCCCCTGAGGTTTGTTGAATGAAGAGAAATAATAATAATAAAAAGCTTCAGAATGCTAAAGGGATGATACAAAACACTAAAATATATCTTTCAACCTCTTTGTACTGAAAACGAAGGTGGTACGAGAACCGAACTATGCTTTCCATCTGGATTTCCTTTTTTCATTTCCTCTCTTGCAAACAGAAAGCAAAACGAAAATGCTTTCCATTAAAGTGAATGAGAATGGGTGAGAGAGAGAGAAAATATTTTCAGCACAATACTTAAAATAAAACATTATTTTGGATTTGTTGAAATCACTATTGTTGACATTATTGTTGTGGTCTGTGTGCAATAGAGACTGTATTCTCCTTCATCCTCTTCTATTGAAGTGGAACTAACCACCACAGCGTTATCCATTTTTCTAATGCTATTAGAAGATTCAACCTACGGAGGTTAACTTTATCTTCATAAACACTTTTAGCTGTAAACCTGTCCAGATAGTGATTTCCCTTGGCATCAATCCGTACTTAGCTATAGCTTGTTTTAGATTGTAGTTTGATTATAATCAAATACTCCTTAATTCGGGGTTATGATTCACTAATTATATCTAGAGATGCTGCAAACATCCATGAGTTCCTGTTCTTAATAAGAAAGTGTGTCTATAATAAACGTATTGCTTTTAAGTGCCTTGGGATTTTCATTGTTCCTGCAGCAACAAACTTTCATGGCCAGCAGTTTGAAGCTGTGAATTTATTCATAATTGTGATAACCAGAGAGATGGTTGGTGGGAGTGTATAAATATGTACATTATACATATATCATGTATCAAATTCTGTTCTTTTATTTATTTATTTAAAACATTTGTATGGAGATTTTATATTGAACTCTGGGTGGCTAGATTTAAAACATCACTAATAAAACCAAATAATACATATAGCTACTAAAATCATAAACGTTAAAAAACATGGCACCAAAGTGAAGGTTCCTTACACAGTTTCTTGTTAAATTCTCTCTTACACCTCACTTCACGATCTCTTCACATGGGGGGGGAAAAAGCCAGGCCCTAATTGCTTAACGTAGAACATTTATTTGAATGTCCCTGCTACTTTGTTTAAAAGGGAAATATAGGCTGCAGTTAAGTAAAATACAGATTGCAACTGTTATGCATTACCTTTAGATTATGTGGACTGGTAGTTAAAAATGATACTTCTGATCAGAGGTGGGTTCTAACTTACCTCGCTGCCGGTGCGCATGCGCAGTGGCAAAAAAATTTAATCTATGCCCCAAAATACTGAAAGGAAACCAAAGGACATAAAACAAGCATTTAAAAATGTAGTGAAAAGAGCCATTTACTTTCATCCTGTTCAATTATTATGACTTCCTTAAGAGTGTGAAGCTGCTCTAAAACATATTACCCCAAAAAAGGCAAATTCTTCTTTTCCTCCAAGAGAGCAGCAAAAAAATGTATCTTATTTAGTTTGAAACTCCATTTGAAGTTATTTCATGAGGCAAAAAGGGCAGCTGGTGCTTTCCCAAAATTCAATCCCTCTTTGGAGCAGCCCCCTAAAAGCTTTTAGGCATGTGCAGAAAACAGTTCTGCCAAAACTGCTGCTGAAAAGAAACAATTTACTTCATCTGAGGTATCCAGGTGGAACACTTCGCTTTTCTGCAATTCAGTCTGACTGGAGCAGTTCTGTGGAGCAAATTGGTGCTATTTTGCATTGCCTAATAATTGATGATGATGATGATGATAGATAGATAGATAGATAGATAGATAGATAGATAGATAGATAGATAGATAGATAGATAGATAGATAGATAGATAGATAGATAGATAGATAGATAGATAGATAGATAGATAGATAGATAGATGATAGCTACATTTTAAACATAAGCAGTACCTTTTTATTTTCAAAGAGAAAATAGTCTTATTCAGTGCCTCCTTCATCCAGGTTTAACTAAAGATATTTGGCAGAGATTTCACATTGAAAAGTGGAATATTTACCAGATATGCCACACTGAACACAATGAGAATAGTTTATTTACTTCAGGGGAAAAGTTAGAAAAGAAATTGTTTCCCATTGTATAGGGGAAGGAAGAATGAGAGTGAGAATGAGGGATGAGAGTGAGAAAGTGAGAGTGTTAGAGGGTGAGAGAGAGAGAAACAGAGAGTTACTTACTTCATGGTATGTTTGGCCAATTTCTTAGAAGAGATACTTGGTGGGGGGGGGGAGAAAGAAAGCATTGCTATGGGCCTGCAATCAAGCAGGACACAGAAATATAAGAAAAGCCATTTTTCCCATCTTGCTTTGGAGGGAATCAAGCTCAGTAAATCATGACAAGAAGAACAAAGGAAAATCAAATATCAAAATCAACTAGTAGCTTAAAATATTTTAAAAGATCCTTTGTACTACTACTTCCCCATACAAGGAGAAACATACATTTGCTCAAGACAACCAACAATACCTGTTTTCATTTCCACAAAGATCTCAGTTCATCTCACACTTTTTCTCTCTTCCCAATTTCTTTGAAGAAAAAAAAAATAATTGAACTTAATACAGGCAATAAAAAGTCATTACAAAAGTTATTACATTGGCTTAACTCCCCTAAGTATATTGAAGCTAGGAGAATGTGAGGACTGCATTTGTGAACACAAGTAGGAATCTGAAGGATCATGTGGTGTATTGACTTTGTGCAATCCCTGCATCTTATATTACTGTCTGATTCCCGGAAGCAATCTCAGACCTGGGTTATCACAAATTGCTTGTAACCACACAGTCATATCAGTGCCTAGCTAAGGGACAGAGCTCATGCTTTACATATAAAAAGTCCTTAGCTTGATGTTGCCAGGATTATGACGAACATCTGAAACTTAAAGCAATGTTGATGGACACCGCAGCCTTGTTTCCCACTGAGCCATCTCCAGACATATAGAATTCGCCACATAGGAACAACTATAGCATTATTAAGCCTGAAGCAAATGATACTATATCAACCAATAGCCTGACCTATTGTAAGGTAGTTTTGAGTGTTTTATGATCTTTTTCTGCACTATTGCAGAATGCATTGCCTTTTATTTAAATAGCAAAAGGAGGAAGTGTGAAATAAAAGTTGTATACCAAAAAGATAGGGGGAAAAATCAGAAATATTGAGAAACTAAATACTGCTTACTTAGTTAAAGCTGCCCACAGGTTTTTCAAAATATGGCTGGTTCAGAATGGCTTCCAAAAGCTTATGCAGGCAGTCCCAAATTTGGAGAAAGGTATTTGAGAGAATGGGAGACATTAATTCATTCTTTCTTCCTTGAAAATCCTTCAGGCTTTCTGCACTTGTAAAAGCTGTTCCTTCTTATTGATTTCCCCCAGCCAACAAAAAGGACAAATGGTGTGATTCCTAAAAATATATACACAGAGGAAACTAGAGTAATAAAAGTGTTTATTATGTGGCAGCATGAGGAATGAATGTAAAAAGATCTCTGTTCAAGCATAACTGCATTCCCGATTGAACAGCTATGGTGAATCTAGGGATGAAATGAAACATTAATTGACTATGATTGCTGTTGGACAACCACAAGTTACTGCCGATTGGCCAGGCTGATAATAGCATTTGGGTTTTTATGAGTTTTATAGGCAAGCAAGCTCTCATACACACACAGAAATCCCACACTCACCCATCCATCTATTCACATATACAGAATTCATATACTGAAGTGGTGACAGATTCAGCCATATCACAGTGCCTGGATTGGGGCCTGGAGCAAAAGTGATCCAGACTATATCTTGCATGTACTGTATAATTTTCTTTTTTGGGAAAAGGATAAAATCTTCATTGGGCATTATGTTTTTCTCCCTCTAGGTAACCCTAGGACTGTATGTCTGTAGAGATTCTCAGTCATCCAGGTCATGGTTGTCCCAAAGGTGCTTTTTCAGGAGGTAACTGGACTTCCTTGTATTTTCTTTGAAGATGTTTTGTTTCTCATCCAAGAAGCTTTTTCAGCTCTGACAGGATAGTGGGGAATGGAAGGATTTATGTTCCTTGCAGACAGCTGGTCATTTGCATCCTTTTAAATGGTCATTAAAACACTTGAAGGTTTATCTGGGGTCACCTGAGTAGTGTTCCTGGTTCCTGTAGTCTGCATTTTTTTCTCTCTCTGGAAATCCTAAGTGCTGTAATGCTGGGAAAGATAGGAGGAAAAAAAAGAGAAGAGGATGGTCTGAAGCAAAGTGGATGGATTCAGTTACAGTGGCCATAAATGCACCATTTGGAGATCTGAAAGACGTCGCTAGGAATCAAAAATGGCCTGATGGCATATAATTAATCACCACTCCAAATGATCAACTTTTGAAATCTCTCCCCACCTCAACTTTCTGTAGCTGTTCAGACACATTTGTTTCCTCAAGGATCAACCATTTCCCCCCCTTTATTGGGCATAGTCCAGCAGCAGAATGATATGGGAATCTCTTTAGTCTCGTTTAACTGGATCTATATGTAGCAGAGATATTGCAAATGCAGAATTTGTGTAATTTTTTTAACTCCTATTATTTAACTGGATTGATGAACAAATGGGGAATATCTATGTGATTGGGCTTTCTCACACTGGTCCTATGCTGATTTTGGCCCATGTAGTCAAATTCTATGAAATTAAATGTCATCTATTGAAGCCATGTATGAGGCATGCTCCTCATTTGGGTGAGAAAATGATAAAAAGGAAAACCAGTACTAAGCAACTCTGTCTTCCGGGTTGCCTTCAGAAGTTTTGGCTGCTCCATCACTGGAGGCTTTTAAGAAGAGATTGGACAACCACTTGTCTGGAATGGTATAAGGGTATTCTGCTTGAGCAATCCAACTCTGTTATATCTATCCCCTTTGAGCCTCAAATGGTTGTCTTTGTAGATACTACAAATAGCATGCAAAAAAAAAAAAAAGCAAAAGAAAGGAAAGCCAAAAAGTCTGCAAACAGCTTCTTACTGCCTTCCTCTTGTTCTTGAACAACATTGTACAGACTGCTAAAGGGTCTTCCTGCTTCAGAGAATGTGTAGAGCTGATAAACACTGGAGGTGAAAGTGTAATTAGAAGATGCAAAGCAAAAGGTTATGAAGTTAAAGCCATTTCAATTCCTTCTGTCTGAGAAGATTAAGGAAATCACACAGAATTTTTCAAAAAAAGTTTTTAAGAAGAGAAGATTAGCCTGGGCACTTGACTTGTTTCTCTTCCATTTATTTAGTGGCATGAAATTATCGGTTCCTTTTCTTTGAGAATTGGTCCAATGTCAACAGCACTCTAATAGACAGGAACGTGCTTTGCTTTCTTTCATCTTTTACCATTTTGATTTTCCTGACTCAGAGGGGATGATCTGACAGATCGCTTAATAGTGTGCTTCCTCATTTTCTGGCAGCAGCATAAGGAGGGGCGACTTGCAGTGTTTTCCTCCATTCAGCTCTGCTGCCTAGCCCCAAAGAATGTGACTATTATGGCAGGTTGAGTGATTAAAACCCTGTGAAATAAATCAAAGAAGGGCTGACTTCCTATTCTATATAAGCAAGTTTCTTAAGATCAATCCTTGTTATATTTCTGTATCCTCTCTGTCATCTTTAAGTTAGTGTTCCACATGCTGGCCTATTTAGTGTGCCATAAGCAATACATTGTTTGAGAACTCACAAGGCTTCATAATGGATCCATGGTGCTCATTCATCTGTCTAAACAAGTGATTTCCATGCATCAAAAAACTTTACTGCTCTTTTGCTAAAGATGAAAAAAAAGCTCAAAATCATGATGTTTTATAATTTCTGCTATTTTCCATTGCTTGCCCTTGCAGGAGAAACATTCACACTGTAGTTGACTTATCTTTGGGTAAGCTATTGCTGAATTTTTCATTAGATAAGGATATCATGAACAATAATAATGATTAGAAATTGTAGAGAATATTCGTAGCTCAGGTTGTAGATTTAGGCAGAGGTTTGTCCTCTGAGTTTGCTGCTTGGCTCCTGGACGTTTCATTACCAAACTAGGTAACCTCTTCAGGTGGGGGTTGGGTGAAGTGTCTGTTTATTATAGGTCCTGGGTGGTCAGTTGGTCTTGTGACTGGTTGAATCACAAGACTGATTAAATCACAAGACTGGTTGAACAAGGCACTTTACCCAAAATCCCGCTGAATATGTTACCTAGTTTGGTAATGGTCTGGAAGCCAAGCAGCAAGCTTGGATGACAAACCTCTGCCTAAATAATAATGATTTTCTTTGACATTGTTGACAAATGTTTTTGATATGAAGGAATTAATTACTTTTCAAACATAATCAGTTCAATTCTTGGTTACAATGTTTTTTCTAATTTTTATTTCTTTAAGATGCCATAATCTTCTTTCATTTTAAAAACCTTATTCTGTGTGTATCACTCTGTTTTTAGCAGATAGGAAACCATTTTAATTATGTAAATGAAGGATTCCTTTAAGGATAAATTTTAAGGATGGATACATAGATACATAGATTTAAAAGGCTACTTGATTCCAAAACTATTCTTGGCAGCTGATCATGATCTGTCTATATCCTACTAAAACTCTCATTATCATCATGTCTAACTGGGCAAAACAGTGCAACATAGAGCAACAATTTTTGAACCAAGGTACTTCAAATCAGCTAACTTCAGAATGTAGCCATTCTGTTCATGATTCCCAAGGAAATGAAATTTGGGGAAATTGTGGCTGCTTCAATGCTACTGGCTATTGCTGTGCTGCTTCTGTTGTGACCACTTTATCTTCATTTTCAACATTCCATAACAGTTTCCCAGCCAGTCTCGGAATCCTGTGCTGCTTCACCCACCCAGTAGCAGTCACTTATCTACCTACTAGAAAGGGAAGGGAAGGGAAGGGAAGGGAAGGGAGGGGAGGAAGGAAGGTAGGAAGGAAGGAAGGAAGTCTATACACACTCTTCTTGGCCTATGCCACCTCCACCCCCAACATTCCCCTGACCTGTGCTGCCACCTGCTTACTTTCCTTGGTCTGTGCAGCTGACCCATGCAGCACTTTTGCACACCCTAATACACCTCCCCCATCCATACTACCACTCAACATCTTCCTTGACTTATACAGCACTTCTTGTGTGCCTCTATGCATCCTTCCCAATTTGCACCACTTGCCATATACCTTCCCAAACCCATGCAGCACCTCTTGTGCAGCCCCACACACCCTTCCCAATCCAAGCTCTCTCCCACTCCATGCAACATGTCTCACACACCAGTGCCACACTTAATTCTCTCCCCCCTCCAAATATTTAGATATTTGGGGTGATATTTGGCTACCTTGTTTAACTGCTTGGATTCCTATTGTTTTTTTAAACTTGTTATTATTTATTGCTGTTGCTTTTATTTTCAGAAATGTTTGCAATAAAGTACATAATTTACTTTTCAAATATAGGATTTGAAAAAAAATAGAATTCAGTGTGTGTGTGTGTGTGTGTGTGTGTGTGTGTGTGTGTGTGTGTGTGTGTATTCAATGTGGGTTGGTTTCAAACTTCTACCTAATGGAACTGAAAAGTCAGAATTTCTCTCCTTGATCATAGTGGAATAATTAAAGCCAGTGACAGAAGATTTAGCTGAGGGGGTGAGGCAAAGCACATTTCTTTAATTAATGACATTTATTATTTAAAATTAACTGCCCTTCTTCTCCTTTAATAAGTTTCCTTTTGCCTTAATTGTTTCTGATCAGCATGTTCTTTTCTATCTTCCTGACACACACGGCCAGCTCTGTCAGGGATGTCAGGCATTTCTCTACAGTGCCAAAGCCTGAAAACAGACGCTAATGCTATTTCCTCTCTCCCTTCAAATGGCCTGCTATTTAGAAATGATATAGTCTCTCCTCCTGAGAAGCCATCAGAATAATTTGGACAATGATTGCAAAGTCAAGGCTGATCAAATGATTTCACTCCAAAATAATTTTCCCTCAGCTGAAGTGAGAAAGCTTACAAGTGTGACCATGGAACTGCATTCTCTCTGGCCCCGTTCAGCCAATGAGGAGAAGACCATCCTGCTGGCAAACTATTTTAATTCATCTGCAGCAATTTAATTATGTTTCATTGCAAAGCCACCTGTGACCTGATACTGACTAATAAAATTCTCTCCAGAAGAGCATACGTCTGAGGAGAGGACAGTTTATCCCTGGAGGACAGTGAGAGGAAGATGGAATTATTTAGATATTTACACCAAGAAGTAGATTTGATTTTTTTTTTTTTTTGCTCTTTACTGAGAGCACATTTGTCAGTCTTCCTGTGTATTTCACAGCATGGCTTCACTTTTCTTTTTAATGAAAAAAAAAAGGTATCTGGCTTATTTCATTGATTTTGAATGATCCTAAGATGTTGGGAACATAAATTAAAATGCATTCATAAACAAAGGAATAGCTGGAAGCTAGATGCAATATTAATTGGATGAATGCAGTGATCACATATGTTGTTATGAAAACACAAGACGACAGGGGTTGGTGTGGAACAGGGAGGGAGGGAGGGAGGGAAAGGATTTGGCCTTGTTCCTTTACTGTTGTAATCATTCTAGAAGTTCTTCTAGTGAAATTAACCATTTTAATTTTGAAGGAATGTTCTATTGTTTGCACAGCTTGTGGGAAAACTTCCAAGCATGATGGAAATCATGATAAGTGTCTTCCCTTGATTCACCTTGAATACTGCTGAATATACAAGGTCTATAATTCTCAACATTCTTATGCTTTGAAGACTTTAGAAAAAATAGGAGAGGGGAGTAAGGATTCCTAGAAACCTAATTAAAAGGAACTGTGGTGCACTGAACATATAATTAATTTCACAAGGATGGGTCCTTTTGCTTTTATCTGTTTTTCCCCCAAAAAATAAAAGATGGCATATGTTGTTCTTCTACGTCTATCTTATCTTCAGAGGAAACCTACTGGTTTTGCCATTGACTTTGCTTGTGGGAAGCCAGAAAGGAACTCAGAAATCAGGATCATGTAATTGCAACTCATTATGATGTCATAATTGCAAATTGGGTGCCAAAGACCTAGATCACAATCACACGATTGCGGGGACATTGCAATGGCCAGAAATCCAAGAAATTCATAGCTGTCCCTTATTTAAGCACCCTCATAACTTTGAATAGTTGCTAATTAAATGATCATAGTCCAGTAGTGGTTTTCACTTATCTTCGCTACCGGTTCGGAACTGTGAGCAAGTGCGGCGCTTCTGCACATGCACAGAGCCTTCTGCGCATGCCCAGATTGTCTGTGATGACGTCCAGGTGGTGGGCGGAGCCTCCCACTGCTGCCGCTACCGGTTCGGCCAAACTGGGGCGAACCAGTAGTAACCCACCACTGTCATAGTCTAAGGATTACCTGCATAACAGAATGATGGAACTATTTATTTATTTATTTATTTATTTATTTATTTATTTATTTATTTATTTATTTATTTATTTAGGTTTATATGCCGCCCAACTCCACAAGGACGGCTCACAACAGAAAATCAACAGAAATCGAGATAATAAAAACATCTAAAAACAAGTTAAAATATGTTTACACTAATAAAATCCTTACCGTCTACATCTTCTCTATATGTCACTGGTTCCAGGCCTGCCGGAAAAGCCAGGTCTTAATGGCTTTCCAAAAGGCCAACAAGGTGGGGGTGGTATGGATCTCAGGCGGTAGTTGGTTCCAGAGAGCCAGAGCAGCCACAGAAAAGGCCCTTCCCCATGGCCCCGCCAGAACTAATGCAAACAATGATTACCAAAAGGGTATTTCAAAGACTATTAAATTCATATAGATGACCTACAACTCTGATATCATTTTTAAAGAAACAAATTAAAATAGTTATTTTTCATCTAATTTTCATAGTCTTTATTTTTTTTCCCTAGATGAACCTGGTTTTATTGGTGTTTATGTTTCTGTGGGTCTGTGTTTAACCCAGTATATGGTCAGCTCAGGAAAATTGCTATCTCCTCTCAGGAAAGAAAAACACAGGACAAGGCAAAATGGAACAGCCTTGTTCTCTTTTTTTGAGATCATTTGCAAGGGACATTTTTCTGCTTCTGAAAAATTAGAAGGTTTATTTTCAGATTTTTGAGTCAGAATTTGATTTTACCAGATATTAATGGTCTTGGCTCACTATGGAGACTGACAGTTTTTAGATATACAATCAGATTTATGTTTTCATTTAACTCTTTTATTCAGCAACTTCTTTAATTGGATTTTTCCAAATACCCTTCCTGAATTTTTGATTAAAAGTATTGTCAATATATTCATCGAGAATACTTTCTAATCATTGTTATGATAGCATAATAGCCAAATTATGCTGAAAAATATTGTCATTATGATTGAAATTTTCCTAATCTACAGCCTTATCATGGTATGTTAGTAAATGAATGGTGTATATACAAAGAGCAAATTACTTTTTTGATGCATTTCTAGCATTACAAAATTGTTTCTAAAATTTTTAACTAACTTTCCAAGGAAGTCTCTTTGCTACCAGCCTGAGAGGAGAAAGAGCAATGAGTTTTGAAATGCATATGTTGTCTTTTCTGTACTATGAGAAGTTTGCATGTTACCAGAAATGTTTAAATCTCTCTCCCAGGGTAACTAGGATAATTTGACCAGCTGCACTCAAACTGCATTGAGAATGGATATTCCACAAATTGTTCTTTAGCATAAAAGTTTAAATTATAAGAAAAAATAGCAATTTAACAGGGTATTTCTTATGTAGAAATGCTGTTCCATTTTCATATAAATTTCATTTGCTTTTTTAATTATACAGAGTTAAAAGGCATCCATTTGCCTTTTGATTATGAGCCGGCCTTGCCAAACACCTGTGACTGCTACAAATTCCAATTTGTTATTTATTTACTTCAAAGCAATCTTACTATCTAAATGATGCGAAGCATCAAGGGCCTTAATTATTAATAGTCAATTTGCTTAGCTATGCTTTCTGTGTCCTTGGGATGGCTACATACTGGTAGCTTTCAGGTTCCTTTACTCAAGTATAAACTTCATGGGAGAAAATGTCATTGTTCCTCAGGAATGCAATTAATCAGGTTTAAAGCATGGCACAGGATAAAACTAGCCTCTGCTGTAGGAAAATCCAGATGGCTAGATGTCAGCAAAGAGTCAAGGTTGCCTATATCTGTTCATTCTCTGCTAGTGGCAATTCATAATTTTACAGTCCAATCTGGTTATCTTATTTATGGTAAACTCTCATATCTGGGACCATTGCACATTAGTTCTTTATTCCAGTACTCTGGTATCTCACTTAATCACAAACCAACAGCACACTGCCTTATTGTCTTGATACTATTTCCCCCCAAAATCCATATTGTTTCTTCCCTAGAGTTCCCAGAACCTATTTAATCATATCGTTTATACACCCCTGATTAATTATTGTATTTATATTTATTTATTTATTTTATTTATTTTGTCAAGTATGTGTTAGTAATATACATAGATGTAACATTGTTTATGTACATAAGATTGGTACTGATAAGAGGGAACATTAGGACAGGGATGGTAGGGACGCTGGTGCACTTATGCACGCTGATATTATTATTATATATTATATAATATATATAATATATATATATAATAATATATTATTATTATTATATATGATATTATTATACTGCTGATATAATAAGAGTATTTATATACTACCAACAGTTTACAATATTTCACAAAATAAGTAAGAAGCAAATATTTTTGAAACAATAATTCCATTCTATGGTCATCACTCCATCATCGAAGCTGCAGTGAAACAGGACTCTAGATTTTTAAAGAGTTATGTCTTGACCAAACTCTGAAAGGCCATTTGAGTGGGTACCATTTGAATTTCTAGGGAAGACCATTGCACCAGCTGTAGTTTTCAGTTTAATTCCATGCAAAACATATTATAATGGTCAAACTTAGTGGCATGAATTATTATTACGAGGCAAAGGTTGCTCTACTAACAATAAACCCCCAGTGATCAATTGTCCTAACTGTTGCTACAGTAGACTGTTCTTTCAATGTCAGGTGGGTGGGGGTGACTGAGATGCTGCTCCTTGCAGTATTGCAACTGTAATATTTAGAAAGCCAGAATGGTTTCTGGAAAAACAGCACCTCTGTCTTGCAAGGATGCAACTTCAGCTTGTTCTTTCCAATTTGGCCTGTCATAGCCAAAATTCTACATGAGGCTGCTGGGTAAGGTCTATACTGGCAAAGGGTCAGGCATCCTAAATATGTAAATGATATACCGCTTTACATCCTGATCAAACAAGCAATGCTGTTGAGGTACTACCAAAGTGCCTGGAGGTACCTGGAGGATCTGAAAGGGCAGGGACATCATCAGGCTCAATCTGAGCAAGACTGAATTAATTTTGGAATCCCCACATCAGGGAAATTTTGGAATCCCCACATCATTCCACAGGGAAGCTAGAAAAAAGTGGGATAGACAGCTACACAACCAGATGGATTAACAACTGGCTGACCAACCGTACCCAGCGAGTAGTCCTCAAAGGCTCTAAGTCCACATGGAGAGAAGTAATCAGTGGGGTACCACAAGGTTCCGTCCTAGGCCCAGTACTCTTCAATATCTTTATAAATGACCTAGATGAGGGAATAGCAGGAGAACTAACCAAATTTGCAGATGACACCAAGCTGGCGGGAGTAGCAAACACCCCAGAGGACAGACTCAAAATCCAGAGGGACCTCGACAGACTCGAACAGTGGGCCCAAACCAATAAAATGAAATTTAACACAGAGAAAAGTAAAATTCTGCACCTAGGCAAGAAGAATCAAAAATACACATACAAACTGGGTGAAACCACACTCAATAGCAGCGATTGCGAGAGGGATCTCGGAGTCCTGGTAGACAGCCAACTAAATATGAGCCAGCAGTGTGCAGCAGCAGCCAAAAAGGCCAACGCAGTCCTGAGCTGCATAAATAGAGGGATACAATCAAGGACCAGAGAGGTACTTGTACCACTCTATAAAGCCTTGGTCAGACCACACCTAGAGTACTGCATCCAGTTTTGGTAACCACACTACAAAAAAGACATTGAAACTCTAGAGAAAGTGCAGAAGAGAGCAACCAGGATGATAAAGGGTCTGGAAAATAAAACATACGAAGAGTGGTTGCAGGAACTGAGCTTGGCCAGTCTAGCAAAGAGAAGGACCAGGGGTGACATGATAGCAGTGTTCCGGTACTTGAGGGGCTGCCACAGAGAGGAAGGGGTCAGGCTGTTCTCTATGGCACCAGAAAGCCAAACAAGGAATAACAGATGGAAGCTGACCAAGGAGAGATTCAACCTGGAAGTGAGGATAAACTTTCTGACGGTGAGAGCGATCAACCAGTGGAACAGCTTGCCAGAGGAGGTTGTGAGAGCCCCAACACTTGCGACCTTCAAGGAGAGACTGGACTGCCATCTGTCTCAAATGGTGTAGGAACTCCTGCTTGAGCAGGGGGTTGGACTAGATGACCTACAAGATCCCTTCCAACTCTAATAATAAATCTAAAAAAAATCTAAATAGTAAAATCTACTACAAAACCATACCAACCTATTCAGAAAGCAAAATCACAATTTATCCTGCCCCTCCACCAGTGGAAAAATTAAGCTTTATAAAGTCAAAGCAGAATATTCAGGCAATACAGTACATGAAAATCATCAACCTAGCATTCTCATACAAAGGCTATATTGGTTGCAAACTCTATATTGGTTGCACACTTTCTGAAAACTATTGAATATTTAAATAATGAACAACTAATTAACTGAATAAAAGGGTCAAGAAAATAATAGAGAGTATTGATACAACAATGGAAACATTGTTTTATTTCTGTTGAAGTAGAAGAGAAACTATGTGGCCAGATAATTCAACAGCAGGGATAATAAATCGTTATTAGGCAGAGACAATACATTTAGATTGGTGGGTGTGTTTTATGTACCTCCATAGTTCAGTGGTAGAACAAAGGCCCTGCATGCTTAATGTTTCAGATCCATTGCTGACATTTCAAGGTACTGCAAGCAAACATCCTTGTCTGACTCAGTTTCATGAATATTCCTCATGTTGTAAGTATTATTGTTAGCTTTAAGCTGAAACAGAACTGTACATGTTTTTTTTGTTGTGCCGCTATTGATTCCTATTAATGAAAAAAGAATAATTTGAATGGTGAATCTGAATAAAACATTCATAACTTAGGCTCAAATGAAGTTTGATAAACACCCAAATGTTGGTGAGGTCCAATCCAATACATTCATTCATCTCAGCATTTATGTTTTGCCTCAGGTGTGCTGCCAAATTTGGCATACTAATGTGGAGACATATACTCAAATCAAGTTCCAATACAGTTGACCTTTTACACATTTGCTATACAATAAATGTGCACAGTCAATCACTCTGTCTTTTCAGTGAGGTAAACAGGACGGATCTTCTCAGTGAGGAGAATAGGAATGTCTCTTATTGTCCTTCCATTAAAGGAAGCTTACATGCTCAGTTTAATGTAGGTTACTTCAGGACAGAGTATACAAAGAAATTCAACCCAGAATAATTGATGAATAGAATTATAAAATCTCCTTCATTCACATAGTGAGCCTCTCTCCACATAGTGTTAGGCAAACATAATTAGCTCAAAGTTTGAAATGAAAGAATGAGCAATAATACCATTGCTGCCCTTGGACAATTATACTGCAGAGTCAGAATAGGAAAGTCAATTATTATCTGTTATCTAAGCAGAACTGTGGTAAATCCTCTGGCATGAAATATATCTTGTGTAGTTTTTCATGCCAAATTTCTGTTTGAATTTTAATATCTAGAATGTTGGCTTATTCGCTAAAGTTGCTCTAATTCTTCCCTCGTGCAGCACCCATTCACACAAGCAAAACAAGAGTTGTAGCAATCACTTTTTGTTTCACTTCACAATTGTTCAGTTTTTATTTTTATTTTTTAAATAAAATTTATATCCCACCCAACTCCCAAAGGGACTCTGGGCGGCTTACAACTATAAAAATACAATAACAAGTTAAAAAGACAATTAGCACAACAATTCAAGCATACCTTTCAAAAATGGTACATTGCAACACATACATACATGGGGTGATCTCAATTAGCCCCAGACCTGCCGAAAAAGCCAGGTCTTAAGGGCCTTCCGGAATTCCAGCAAGGTGGGGGTATTACGGATCTCAGTAGGTAGTTCGTTCCATAGGGTCGGAGCTGCAACAGAGAAGAACCTCACCCTCGTACCCACCAGCCGACATTGTCTGGCTGACGGGACCCGGAGAAGGCCCTCCCTGTGCGATCTCACTGGTCATTGGGAGGAATGCTGTAGAAGGTGGTCACGTAGATAAACTGGTCCTGAGCCATGTAGGGCTTTAAAGGTGATGACCAACACCTTGAATTGCGCCCGGAGACCAATTGGTAACCAGTGCAGCTCGCGTAAGATGGGAGTCGTGTGGGTATACCTAGGGGCACCCACAACAGCATGCGCAGCTGCATTCTGGACCAGTTGTAGTCTCCGAACACTTTTCAAGGGTAGCCCCATGTAGAGCGCATTGCAATAATCAAGCCGTGAGGTGATGAGGGCATGAGTGACTGTGAGAAGAGCCTCTCGATCCAGATAGGGTCGCAATTGGTGCACTAGTCGAACCTGTGCAAAGGTCCCCCTAGCTACAGCTGTCAGATGGTGGTTACAGCTGTCAGTTACAAGTTATATACATGAAGAAAAAAAACAAATGTATAGTCTGCTAATTGTTTCCACTCAATAAATAAATGAAAATAGCTAAATCTATAAAAGTAATTTATCCATTTAATACTTGGTGCATGTATGTGCATTTCTTACACAAAATGAAAGCTACTGGAGGATATTAGGAATTAGTTTTGTTGAAGAGAAAACTCAATGAAGATCTGAATTAATTAGTTCCTTTTCTTATCTTCTTATAATTCAAAGCAGAACAATGTGTTCAACTCTAATCAACAGTTTTTCAGTTAGCCAAAATTTAGGTACTATTACAATTTTTAGTCTGTTTTTGGAAGACAGATATTGAAACATATTTTTTACTATCCTCAGGAACATAACCTTCAGAAAGGGCACTTTAGCTATTGATCCTTGATCTTATTCATCATGTCTTACTAACTGCTTATGACTATCTTTGATAAACTAGTGCTGGCCTATCTTTTTGTCCATTCTATCAACACTTGTTTAATTAGTTTTGTTTGCATACTCCTGGATCTTCTTAACATGAATTTTAATTAAGTTGATTATTAGTCCTATAGTAATCAAATATTGAGAATATAGTCAAAGGTTATTTTCAACTTAAACATAGGTGTATTCTCAGGTTTGCTCAAATTCTGTGTCCTTTCATATTTTGTTACACAGTAGTTGAAGAACTAAACCATCATATCTCATTCTCTGAATGAAATGAGAAGCCTCTCTTGCCAGCTATAGCTATTTCTTTCACTGTCAGTTTACAGTTGTCACTGAAGATGGAGTAATTCAGCTATCAGGGAAAGAGGGAGGAAGTAAGAGAATGAAGGAAGGGAAGAAGGACATGCTGTATATTTTTAAGGGAAAGACCAGAACCTGCGTTCGCCTTTCATCCAAGTTCTGCAGAGCTGTGGAGGATATGTAATGCTTGAAATGTGATGAGAAGCAATAAAGGCAGTTTGTCTAGTGCTAATTATGGATGTTTTGTGCCTGACTATGCCCATAATGTCACCATTATGGGACCATGAAATGGATAACCTCACAGAATCCACTTTCCCATGTGATGGAAAATAGTCATATCAAATATCAAAGTAAATATAGTATGCTAATGGGTTTGAATTCCATAATGTCAACTCTTATCACCCAAGAAATATTTAAAAGTCTAAGAATTATTATTCATTATTTATCCCACCTTCCTCCACGTTCTTGAATTATTTATAAAGGATGTTGTAAAATAAAGGTTAATGTATAGAGTCTGTATTACAAGACAGTTTGTCCATCATTATGTTACATTATTATTCTCCTTTAAGGAAGATAATACAATAGAGAGAGGAAAGGAGACATGAGATTAGTGAAATATCCCATCCCACCAGCATTTTATGAAGCACATAATGTGTGTGTGTACACACACACACACACACACACACACACACACACACACACACACATATACACCCCCCCCCTCTCTCTCTCTCTCTGTGTGTGTGTGTGTGTGTGTATAAAATCACTTAGAAGAAGAGATAGTCAATTAGACCACTAACGTGAAGCCTAATAATAACATGACTGCACAAACTGATCTGAAATAACATTCACTGCATCTAAACTTTCCATTAGCAGAAGAGGGATGACAAAATGAATCATATCCTAACATTTAAACACTAACAATCCCCTTGCTTGAATTTAAATGTTCTGACAGATGCCATAACCCTGAGAAACAGCATAGTGAATGAATGATTACTTTGTAGTTTGCTGATCACACCAATAATACAGTAACTAACATTTACACATGACACATGAAGTCCAAAATGGGAAGAAGAAAGGGCCAATATTCAGATTTTTAAAAGGATGTTTGTGGTCTAAGTTAATCAACTAAAGTTGAGTGTCTAAAGAAAATGTTATGTTATAATCAGGGGTGGCCAAACTATGGTTCTTTGAGGACCTGTGGACTTCAACTCCCAGAATTCCTGAGCTGGCTGGCTCAGGAATTCTGGGAGATGAAGTCCACAGGTCCTCAAAGAACCATAGTTTGGCCACCCCTGTATACATTAAAAAAAATTCTATGTGTGTTTTGTATGTGCATTTTCAAATTGGTCTTGATTCCTCATCAAGATCCAGCCCAAATAAAATGTTTGTCCATGTTGGACATATCTATTAGACAGAATCTTAATGTCAACTCTGAAGCTGACCTGATTAGATGTGCTATGGATGTATTACTTGGAACCCTGACACTTAACCATCCTAAAATGGTGCCACCCAGGCCCATCACTTCTGAGGTACATACTGAAAACTGATAACAAATGTATTCATTCATTCATTCATTCATTCAATTTGCATGGCCACCTATCTCAATATGTGTCTCTGGATGGTACATGGTTTTAAAATATTTTTTTAAAAAATTCTAATACAAATAAAATAAATAAAATATGCAAGAACCAAGGAAGGTATCACAACAGTAGCTAGCACAACTACCTAATGGGATCCTTCACACACCCAGTGCCCCAGGACCCAAACCAACAGGCCAGGCCCATCCTAAATCAAATTTGAGTCCAAAGGAGGAAAGGGGATGGAGACAATATCTCAGAAGGGAACTCTCCCTAGTTCTCTGAAAAGAAAAAGGCAGGAGAGGGGAAAGTGCTTTGAGACTTGAAGATTCTGTTACTGTAACTGTATAATAGAGGTCATATTAGTACTTTCATGTTTAATGTCTGGAGTATCTCGAAAGGATTACACTATGGGATGCCTAAATGCATTATGCATTATATAAAATATTTGCAACTTACAACTCTAAAAGCAACAACATTCAAAATGAAAACTCCATGCAATTTTACCTGAAAATTAAGCCAATGCATTCTCTTTCTGTGTCAGACACAATGTGTTACAAGCCTTAGTTCAAATTATTTAAACTGGAATAAATCTGCATGATCCTTTTAAAAGGAGGTGGTATTCAGTTACTATAAAATGAATAGCAATGCTACTATACATCCTGCAATTGCTTAAAAACTGATTATTTCTGGTTCTATCCGCAATCGTCTGCAAATCAATGAAATGCTTTATTGATACTCATTCAGTGCTTTCGCTTGTCAGTGCTAATCTCTTGTTGTGCATCATAGAATGCTGATAAGAAGGATAAAACATGGCATTCAATTAACCAGCCATGCCAGTTAAGAGACATTGGCTGAATCGTTTTGTCAGGCATATGGCTCTCAGTTGCAGATGGACACATTTCATTAAAGTTGTTTACCATATGTTTACACTTTCACAGCAGCTTTGCAGTACTCCCATAGGAACAAACCAAGTGCAATAAGGCAAAAAACTTCAGGCTTCATTATTTTCTTCAGGCTAATCTCAGATCATTTCCTTTTCCTTTTCCTTTTCCTTTTCCTTTTCCTTTTCCTTTTCCTTTTCCTTTTCCTTTTCCTTTTCCTTTTCCTTTTCCTTTTCCTTTTCCTTTCTTCTCTTCTCCTCTCCTCTCCTCTCCTCTCCTCTCCTCTCCTCTCCTCTCCTCTCCTCTCCTCTCTTTCTTTCCATATTTGTTTCAGTTACCATTTTCATATTGCCATTCTGTTTAAAATATCCTGATTGTAACTGAGAATATCGGTCCACATCTAAGTGAAATGGATACAATGACAAACTACTACTGAACAGGTTGAGGGGTTGTCTATCCTGTTAGTGAGTTCCTTTGAAAAGTAGCCAATTGCTGTCAATATATCTACCACCTTGCCAAAATAACTTAAGAATGTGGAGCAACAATGTTTAATTTCTCAGGTGGTTGACCTGATCAATTCAGTAATTCAGTCTCAACATTCCTCCAATTCAAAAAGTCTTTTGCCATCAGAGATTCCTTTGTCATTGCTGTAATAGTTTAAAACATAATTTAATATAATTTTGCAATATATTGTCTATGCAGCCTATAAGCTCCATTCTCTATTGTATGTACTTAAAGAAGAATGATTTGTAAGGATTGTATACAACTCTTCCAAAATATTTTTTTCAAGATATAAATATTTTTAATGAAATTTTAAGCTAATAAATATTTCATGAATGGGTACTGGTGAACTCTGTGTGCTACATGTTCATTCATAATTCAACAGATCATAGTCTGGCAAAGCTCACCGTTTTGCTTGAAAATAAACCTGTGATGGATTCTCTTATGTCCCTAGTTTCAGAAATGTATCAGGAGAACATGCATATATGAATTTACAATTCCAAACTTTCCTTGAGCCATGCCTAGTGTGACACCCAAATATTCCACTTTTTGCTGGTCCTGCCATCAAAGTGTCATGAACAGAACAGCAAGAATGGACGATTCTACAAAAGTATTGTGACGTTAATGTTGTTATGTTTTTTCCCCCAAGATCCATCCTCAGAGAGGTAAGGAAATTTTATATAGCTTCAATACAAACAAAATAAAGTGAAAAATAATGATAATTGGCTACATAATTTTTTCAGACATCATGTAAAGAGATAAATTCTAGCCTTTCACCCAATTTATCGAAGTTAGTGAAACAATTTTAGCAAAGGTATACAGTTGCTGCTGATTTTATTCTAAGGGATAAGCAGGGCTCCTATATTGTCTTTGTTTTCCTCAAGAATGCCATTAAAATGTCCTTATATTTTACATCTCTGCATTTTTTTCTCTAAAGTTTGTTTCTTCACTTTTACTTTATTGCTCTAGATTTACTTCAAAAGAAGTTATGGTTTCCTTTGTTCAGTATGTTATTTATGCCAGAAATTTATAGCCAGTTAGTTTTATGGTATCCAATACATTAATAGAAATACGCCTTTATTTCCATTATTCAACACATGAGTATTATAAAAAGGGAAGTGTATGAATGGAAGCAGAATCTACAAGTTAGATCAAGCTCCTTTCAGTGAGTCTTTGGAAATACTATCAAAATTTAGTTGTGATTTTTTTGTTCTAATATTCATCATTAAAAGAAAGGAAAAGTGTTAAATCAAATATAGAGAAATCCATACCTCATTAAATACATTCATTTTCATACGTAATGATTTCATATGTACTCTTTGTAACTATCCTGCTCTTATGAACTTTGAAGTTATTTGTAATTAAGAATTAAGATATAGATATTTTAAAAAATAAAAAAAATACCTGTTTGATTTAAAAGAAAAATGATAATATGGAAACAATCCATGAGGTAGGGCAGAGGCCTGATTGAAAAGGGGTTCTTCAAGAGATATCATCAAACAGATGTAATTGAAAGAACCTCGTGAAATTGGAGGGTGAACATTCCAAAGTATTGATGTTACAGGCAAAAAGGTAAGTGATTCCTAAAGTCATATACAATGACTGATCCCCTTCTCAGTTATTGAGAAACTTACAGGAACCTTGCTTATTTACTCCTTTATGGGGTTAGACGAAACCTACCATATTTTTCAGAGTATAAGATGCACCTGAGTATAAGACACACCTTAGTTTTGGGGGAGGAAAATAGAGGGAAAAAATCTACCTACCAGGTATTCATCTGGCTAGTGTCTTTAGTCTGGTCAGCTTCAGCACATTATTTTATCCCCTGGTTAGGGCTGAAAAAATCTTTTTTGGAAGGAGTAGCAATAAAAACAAGCCTTCAAAGACTTAGGGCTGGAAAAAAAACTTCTTCAGAGGGAGTAGTAATGAAAAAATCCTGCAAGCCAAAAAGATCGTTAGCACCTTGTTAGGGCTGAAAAAACCTTTTTCGGAGGGAGTAACAATGAACAAAAGCCTGCAAAGACTTAGGACTGGAAAAAAACTTCTTCGGAGGGAGTAGCAATGAAAAAATCCTGCAAGCCGGGAAGATCATTAGCACCTTATTAGGGCTGGGAAAAAAAGCTTCGGAAAAACTACATTCGGAGTATAAGACGCACCCAAATTTTCAGCCTCTTTTGGGGGGGGGGGAAGGTGCATCTTATACTCTGAAAAATACGGTATTTTATGAGCAAATTTAATTGCCCTTCCAATCTGTAACTACAGGTAGTCCTGCACTTACAAAGGTTCATTTACTGACCGTTAGACGTTACAACGAGACTGAAAAAGTGACTTATGACCATTTTTCACACTTATGAACATTGCAGCGCCCCCATGGTCATGTGATTTACATTCGGATGCTTGACAACTGACTCATATTTATGATGGTTGCAGTGTCCTGGAGTCAAGTGATCCCCTTTTGCGACCTTCTGACAAGCAAAGTCAATGGGGAAATCAGATTCACTTAACAACCGTGTTACTAATTTAAGAACTGCACTGATTAACTTAACAAATGTGGCAAGAAAAGTTGTAAACGGGGCAAAGCTCACTTAACAAACTTCTCATTTAACAACATAAATTTTGCACCCAATTGTGATTGTAAGTTGAGGACTACCTGTACTTTCCAATGAAAGGCAATTAAATGAAAAAATTAAATATAAAATTAAGCTTTTATTTGGTCTCAACCCACTTCTTTCTCCTAGCCCTGCATTAAAAGACAAATGTGTCATTCACAATCCCCAAAGAGATGGTACAGCTCTGGTGGAAAGGGAGGGAAAACCCATCCAATTATCCTGATGGCGGCACCAAAATAGCACTTTAGCACTTTACTTATATACCGCTTCATAGTGCTTTACAGCCCTCTCTAAGTGGTTTACAGAGTTCAGCATATTGCCCCCAACAATCTGGGTCCTCATTTTACCCAAGGATGGAAGGCTGAGTCAACCTTGAGCCGGTGAGATTTGAACAGCTGAACTGCTGAATTAGCAGTCAGCTGAAGTAGGTTGCATTGCTGCTTTTAACCACTACGCCACCTTGGCTCATTGTCATCTGTATTTAAAAGGTTTCATATGGTAACTTCTTGTGATTCTTGTTTATAGTGCTTCAAGAGGAAATGTGTGAAAAGTTTCATTGTATAGTTTAGTCACCAGATGACATTGAACCTAATTGTATTTGAGTGCAGTCATGAGCATCAAATGGTTGATGAGTTCCTGTTGTAGAGGAGACAATAAATAAGCATGGTCTTGTTTCCTATGCCTTCTAAACTTTCCCTGAGACCAAAAGAAGAGGAATTAAAGAAAAAAAGGTTTACTCTCTGATACAAAATTTATTCTTCAAAATCCAAATTGAAATATTTATACAAATTAATAGTGGATAAAGTTTTGGTAATTCAAGTTAGAAGCAGGTTATCCATACTCCATTCCGGTTTAGAAAGCCTCTATCCTTTCCAAAAGCAAACAAGCAAAACCTTGAGTTTCTCATCATCGCCATCCTCATCCTCATCATCTTTAAAGGGATTGACCTTTGATTACTCTTCAACCTTCTCTCTTCCGATAGTGTAGCAGACTCATCATTTTACAAATTATAAAGTTCCCAGTACTTACTATAGCAACAACCTCAGTAAGTTTTAAAATTATCCTATGATTTTCTAAACTACACTTTAAAAAGGGAGGGAAACAGCATTTTCTGGTGGTATTGCTTAAAAGAAACTAACTGCCACCAAGAAGCTACCAATTTACCCTCACTTTATATTTGACATAGCATGAAGACATGCTGTCTGGAAATGCCTTTTCCCATTCTTCATAAGCACAACTCTCAGTGGCAGTTCAACTGAGAAAGCAAGAGACAGATGGAAGAAAAAAGCTGAAGAAGCTTGCCAATAATGTTCAACAAGTTCACAATACAAGACAGTGTGCAGCAAAGAATTGGCATACTTCATCTGATAAAAGGGATGAAGATTTAACATTAGTTCAGAGAATGATAGAACATGTTGTAAGAACTGACAGAGGAAGCAATTTTCTGGCCATGAAGACATAGACAGAGTAATGACCAAAAGCAGAAAATCTACTGATATCTTGCATCAGTAGAAGCTAAAGACAGCTTTTAGGCCCTTGAAGAAGAAACAGTCTCTGAACCTTCAAAAGAAAGGCAAAAAAAGATATCATGGAAAAGACAGATGACATTAGATCCCTGAAAGGTGGAGGGGTTGTAGCTGAACCTTGGAAGAAAACAAAAAAATAGAGAAGCGTCTTGGTAGCAGATGGCTCACTATAATAAGTACCCAAAATAGATATGTGAAGTCCATTGGTATGTGAAATATGCTATCCATTAGAAGTAAAGATCCTGCAGAAGGACTGCAGAAGGACCTCCAGGATTTAGCAAGTCCACTGACAATGATATCCATATCCATATGACCCTGGACTTTAAGATTTTAGAAAGCTCAAGAAATTGGGAAATCAAATTCAACTATATAGTGTTTACAAACCATTGCAGATAGTCCAGGGATATAATGGTTGATAATATCAAAAGCTGCAAAAAAAAAAATCCAGTAGGACCAGAAAGGTTGTGTTCCCCCTATTTCAAGTCCTACCAAAGATAGATGAGTGACCCATGAGTGACCAATAGTTTCCATATCAGGCTCAGGCTTGAACCCTAACTGCAATGGCTGCAGATAATCCATTTCCACTAGAGCCAATAATATCAGCCTTAAAAGCAGGTTAGGTAATAGTTCCTGGATTTAAGGTTGTGCTTTTAAGGATGGCACTTTTAAGGATCCTTTTCAGGGTTCCTGACTTCTCTTTCTCCTGGAATGAGGCAGTAACTAGAGTATGTATCAGTACTGTGAACCCTCTGCCAGAATGTACAAGCACATAGGGTATGGGTCCACAGCACAGGGGGTAGAATTCACCAAAGACTTCATCTACTTCCTCTGGGGTAACAGCATCAAACTGCCCCCAGTTTATCACACAACCTATTAGATCCTTGGAGTCTGTCCATCTGGCTTCAAGTCTGAGTGAATGCAAGTGATTTTATCCAGAGGTGGTATTCAGCAGGTTCTGATCAGTTCTGGCAAACTGGTAGTGAAAATTTTGAGTAGTTCAGAGAACCGGTAAATACCACCTCTGACTAGCCCTGCCCCTATCTATTCTCTGCCTCCCGAGTCCCAGCTGATTGGGAGGAAATGGGGATTTTGCAGTATCCTTCCCCTGGAGTGGGGTGGGAATGGAGATTTTACAGTATCCTTCCTCTGCCACGCCCACCAAGCCATGCCCCCAAGCCACGCCCACAGAACTGGTAATAAAAAAATTTGAATCCCACCACTGATTTTATCTGCAAAAGGTTCCACTACCAACTCAAAGCTTCCCACAATAGTTACTCTGACCCATATTTCCCTAAAATTGTCTATATCCGTTTTTAAAGGATATAGAATAATGGCAAAGAAGTAAGTCTACCGCCCACTCATTCACTTATCTCTACCACCAGTGTTTAGCTAAGCATGTCTTCTGCATTTATTTCCTGGAGTACTTCAAAAATGAAAGAACTCCCCAAGTTCAACATATAGAAGAGAACTTTCAGTGCAAACCTGTCAAGAATCCTCACCACCTTCTTGTTCCAAAGGTTGACTAAGCTTTCCACAGAATTGCTCATTAAGTTTCTGGGCAATTTCCCAAGTGCCCTCTAAAATCCAGTCCAGTTAAGATCCTTAGGGTTTACCATTCAAAAGGGTATAACTTCTGCAAGAATCACGATACTATTCAACTGATCTGTCATGAAAAAGTCATCAATCTTATACTCACCACCACCACTCAAATGCTCCAGGGTATAAAAGAACGATTTAATGTGTGGCCTTCATTCTGCTTTATGATCACTTAGGACAGGGGTAGGCAAAGTTGACTCTTCTATGACTTGTGGACTTCAACTCCCAGAACTCCTGAGCTAGCATGATTGGCTCAGGAATTCTGGGAGTTGAAGTCCACAAGTCATAGAAGAGCCAACTTTGCCTACCCCTGACCTAGGACAATCCTATAATTGTCATGTCATGAGTAACTCCTGATTCCATCCCTAGCATCTCTGGGTTTAGATTTTTTAAATTTATTATTAGTTGGAAGGGTCCTTGTAGGTCATCTAGTCCAACCCACTGCTCAAGCAGGAGTTCCTACACCATTTGAGACAGATGGCAGTCCAGTCTCTCCTTGAAGGTCACAAGTGTTGGGGCTCTCACTGTTATGTTCTGGCTAGGAATAACTGGTTTCATCCAGGGCCAGTATTATTGGAGGGAAAATGCTGAACCTCCATTGGTTGCTACATTTTGAATTGGTTACAAGTGTTGCTGACAGCCCCTATAAAAAGGCAAGCTGCCAGAGGCTTTTTGCTGGTTGTGCTTCTTATCTCAAATAAAGAGCTGTTGTCAAAGTCGGTCTCCTGTGCTGAATCCAAGATCTAACAGTGGCGACGAAGAATTCGGGACCAGGAGAACAACAACAAGCCCCACGGGCTTCACAACCAGCCAGGCAGCTTGCATTTCGCCTGCCTTGTTCTTGGCATCATGTCTGCCTTTTATCCACCTCCACCATTCGATCCTGCCCGGGAGGAGTGGGACTCGTACATGCGGCGTTTCGAGTGTTTCCTCGAGGCTAATGACCTGCTGGGCCTGGCAGACAATAGAAAAAGGGCATTATTTTTGAGTCACTGTGGCTCAGAGGTTTTTGACACTGCAGAGTCTCTCTCTGCCCCGACGCCTGTCCACACGGTGCAATGGGTCGTGCTGAAGGGGACACTGAAGACGCACTATGCGCCATCCCCTTCTAAAGTTGTGTGGCGTTATGAATTTCGGCAGCGCATGCAAATGGAAGGAGAGACTATTAATCAATATATTGCTGCTCTCTATAAGGCATCTGGACACTGTGAATTTCGCGACTTGGACAACATAATGCTAGACCAATTGATCTGCGGTGTTCAGGATATCCGCCTGCAGCGCCGCCTCCTAGCTCGTCCTAACCTCACTTTGGCTGCCACGCTGGACGAAGCCAGGGCAGCTGAGTCGTCCACCAAAGCGGCTGAATCTCTCCACCATTTTGCCTCATCTAAGAAGGAAGCGAAGCCTATGCCACCCATTGTACCGACCGTCCATAAGGGAACGCTGGACGACGACGTGAGCAGCGATGACGACGTTTGCCGTACTGAGCTGCGATGCCCGCCTCCACCACCGCCGCCCGGAGATTTCCCCCATGGGTGTTCCAGCTGTGGGGGGCGACACCCGAGATTTTCATGTAGATTCAGAGACGTTACATGCCAGAGGTGCGAGAGGAGGGGCCATCTAGCACGAGTTTGCCGCGCAACACTGCCAAACAGAGATGCACCGGCGCGCAATACTCCGCGAGCTGAGCTGTCACCGAGATCTTGGTGCGAAAATCCAAAGCCGCGCCAAAGATACCCAAGAATGCAACTGGCTACCAACAACACATGAATTGATAGAGCCAGCTCTCTGGGCGGAAAGAAGCTGATGGTGACCATCCTCATCGAGGGAGCACCGATGCAGATGGAGATAGACACGGGCTCAGCGGTGTCTATCATTGCCTGGAAGACTCTCAAAAGAGCTGTGCCAAGCTTCTACTCTAACCGAATCCAGGACACCGGATTTCGCCTGTCAGACTACCAGGGGAACCGGATTCCAGTCCTTGGTCAGGCCAACGTGCAAGTCCAGTTCAACAACTTTGCAGGACCACTCCAGCTCATCATCGTGAACGGCGACCTCCCGAGCCTCTTAGGACTGAGCTGGTTCGAATCCCTTGGTTTAGGGGTCTCCGGCGTCAACAATGTCAAAACTTCAAATTTGGACGATCTGTTTGAGGAATTTCAGGACGTTTTCAGTGACGGGTTGGGCAAGTATGTGGGGACCCCAATTTCGTTTAATCTTGATCCTAAGGTTGCCCCCATTCGTTTAAAGCCCCGCAGGGTTCCCTTACCATTGCGAGCCAAAATAGATATTGAATTAGATAAACTGATCAAGCAGGGTGTTCTAGAACCAGTGGATCATGCACGGTGGGAGACGCCCATTGTCACGCCCCTTAAAGGGGATGGAAGCGTCAGGATATGTGCTGACTACAAGTGCACAGTAAACAGGGCGTTGCAACAGAGTGCCTACCCCGTGCCAATTGTACATCAATTGCTGCACTCGTTGGGGTCTGGACGCCTGTTCGCCAAGTTAGATCTGGCACAGGCCCACCAGCAGTTACCAGTAGATGGTGCCACGGCAGAGGCTCAGACCATTGTGACTCACAGGGGAGCATTTAAATGTCATAGATTGCAATTTGGGGTTAGTGTGGCCCCGGGGTTGTTCCAGAGTGTGATGGAACGTCTGTTGCAGAACATCCCTGGGGTCGTGCCCTACTTCGATGATGTTCTTATTTCAGCGAACGATAGTGACCAGCTACGCTGTCGAGTCACAATGGTCCTCGAGAAGTTACGCGCTGCGGGTTTGAAAGCCAAACATAACAAATGTGTATTGGGGGTACCAGAGGTTGAGTTCCTGGGGTACAGAATTGATGGTGGAGGCATCCACCCCACAGAGAGTAAACTGAAGGCCATTCAGGAAGCCCCAGCCCCTAAAAATCAGGCGGAGCTGCAGGCTTTCCTAGGCCTTCTTAATTTTTATAGCCTATTTTTAAGAGATAAAGCAACTGTTGCGGAGCCCCTCCATAGGTTGCTGGCTAAGAATGCTCCGTGGGTGTGGGGCCATAAAGAAAATGCTGCTTTCAGAGCTGTAAAAAAATTGCTGACCAGCGAAAGCTTTTTGATTCAGTACAACATCACCTTGCCGGTGGTCCTAGCTTGTGATGCATCCCCTGTAGGGGTCGGGGCTGTCCTAAGTCATCAGCTCCCCAATGGGCTTGAGGCCCCAATAGCCTATTATTCAAGAACCTTGTCCAGCGCGGAAAGGAATTATAGTCAGCTGGACAAGGAAGCCTTGGCTCTGGTAGCGGGGGTTAAAAAATTTCATGAATACTTGTTCGGGCAAGACTTCATGTTGGTAACGGACCACAAGCCTCTATTGGGGTTACTTGCCGGGGATCGCCCCACCCCGGCTGCTTTGTCCCCCCGTTTTGCCCGCTGGGCCATTTTCCTATCTGCATATTCCTATTGCCTGGTACACCGGCCTGGGAGAGAAATGGGAAATGCAGACGCATTAAGCAGGTGCCCGTTGCCCGAGGTACTGTCGGATATCATCCCAGAGGCCCCTGTGCTCTTAATTGACCTAGAGGATTCAGGCCTGATCACCTCGGCTGAGGTGGCCAAGAACACAGCCAGAGACCCCGCTCTCAGGACTGTCCTGAACTAGGTGTGGAGGGGGTGGCCGAGAGACCCTGCCAAGCCTGAGTTTAAGCCGTACGAGCTAAGACAGCATGAACTGTCAGAGCAAGGGGGATGCCTCCTATGGGGAGACAGGGTGGTGATACCTACCAGCCTGCGTGCTGGAATACTTCAAACATTACATGAAGGTCATCCGGGAATTGTGCGAATGAAGGCCTTAGCTAGAGGGTACGTGTGGTGGCCCAAGATGGATGCGGAGGTCCAGGAGTGGGTCGCCCGATGCCTACCCTGTCAGGAGTCACGGCCGGTGCCTCCCAAAGCCCCGGTGCACGATTGGGATCTACCAAAATCCCCATGGTCACGGCTTCATGCCGATTTTGCGGGTCCATGCCATGGCCAAATGTTCCTAATTATCGTGGACGCATATTCCAAGTGGCTCGAGATCTTCCCTATGAAATCGACCACTGCTGAGTCTGTCATTAAGGTTCTAAGGCATTTATTCACAACCCATGGCATTCTGGACACGTTAGTAACAGACAACGGCCCGCAATTCACAGCCACACTTTTTGAGGGGTATCTGGCTAGCCAAGGAATCAGCCACGCTTTATCTGCTCCATTCCACCCGGCCACAAACGGCCTAGCAGAACGATTTGTGAGATCTGCCAAGGAAGCGTTAGCCAGACTGGGGCCTGGAGATTGGCAGGATAGGATAGACAGGTTCCTCCTAACCCAGCACATAACTCCCAGTGCCACAACTGGCCGAAGCCCAGCAGAGCTCCTAATGGGCCGCCGGCTCCGGTCACTCCTGGACCACTTACATCCAAACTACACAACCGGCACAAAACAAGAAAACACAAAGAAAACAAGATCATTTGCCACAGCGGACACAGTATTTGCCCGCAATTATGCTGAAGGGCCCCTATGGCTGCCAGGGGTAATAGAAACTGTCATAGGGCCTGTGTCTTACGCGGTCCGGCTGCAAGACGGCCGCCTATGGAAAAGACACATTGATCAGTTAAGAAGTAGAATTAAAGGAGACCTAATAAACCCAAGTGAGATAACTCCCTACATTCCTTCCCTAGCTGAATCGTGCCCGGATGTCTCAGAAGGCCTACCTGGTGAAGCCACAGTCCAGCAGCATCCCTCAGTCGAATTAAGTCCACAAGCAGAGAGAACTGAGAGCGAGACATTTCAGGAGCTTCCAAGCACAGCTCCCGGAATTGCAGCAGACCAGTCTGATCGGGCTGCTGGCTTCCCCTTGACTGAAGTGCGCAGGTCCGAGTGGGAGCGTAAACGCCCCGCCTACCTGCGCGATTACATTTGCCGGATGAGCCCATCTAGAGGGGGAGGGATGTTATGTTCTGGCTAGGAATAACTGGTTTCATCCAGGGCCAGTATTATTGGAGGGGAAATGCTGAACCTCCATTGGTTGCTACATTTTGAATTGGTTACAAGTGTTGCTGACAGCCCCTATAAAAAGGCAAGCTGCCAGAGGCTTTTTGCTGGTTGTGCTTCTTATCTCAAATAAAGAGCTGTTGTCAAAGTCGGTCTCCTGTGCTGAATCCACGATCTAACACTCACAACCTCCGCTGGCAAACTGTTCCACTGGTTGATCACTCTCACCGTCCCTTGGTCAGCTTTCATCCGTTATTCCTTGTTTGGCTTTCTGGTGCCATAGAGAACAGCCTGACCCCTCCTCTCTGTGGCAGCCCCTCAAGTATTGGAATATTGCTATCATGTCACTACTGGTCCTTCTTGGGTATTATCAATCCCCAAGCAGTGAAGTTCCTAGATATCCAAGTGGACTCAAAATAGTTATTTTGCTCTCTTCCCTCATTCTCTTTATAGAAAAGGCCTGTATAACAAAGAAGCAAATGTAAAGTTAAATTGTCTAGAGAAGGAATTAACATAACAAAGCCCAGTGATTAAGTTTGGTGACTATGTGGATAAAGATGAGGGAGGAAAGGAGAGAAAGAAGTTGAAGAGCATCAAGGGAGCTTTGTAGATAAATGCATGTTAGATTTGTTAATTTAAGCTTGTAATTAAGAACTCACATGCCGACACACTCATCAAATTGATAAGAACATAGATTTGTAAATTATTTATTGTGTTGGACTTTGTATAAGAATAAACTGTAACTTAGTTGATCCCAATCTATATTTTACTATTTTTTTCTATTTTTTCCTATCCACTATTATAGACTCTTTAAAAAAGAATAATATGTAAACATAAGACCTATTACTAAAAGACCTATCTACTGTATATACTACCAAAAATCTCATGTCTTCAGTTGGGGAAGATGGTGCATCATAAGGCAACAATTTTTGAATCAATATACTTCAAATGGGCCAACCTACAGAATTTTAGACCCATCACTCCCATGGGATGCAATAACATTTAGCACTTAGATATTAATGTTTATTATTATTAAACTTTTATGCCACTCATTCTGCCAAGGTGACTCTAAGTGGCTTATAGTCATTAATGAGGATTGAATGTCTAACAGGGTGCCAGCTAGGATAAAAGAAGGAAATAGTTATTTGACTGGGGTTAGAACAAAAAGTTGTTCTCACACAATATGCAAGAGTAAATAGGAAGACCAAGCTTGTCTAAGCAGTCTCTCTTTCAGGTGTTAATTGAAAAAGTCAGGTCAATCTACAGAACAAGGACACATAAGATGGATGGGAAGATAGAATGAATCAGAATAGGGGAATGTCTATGGAGAAGGGGAACTTACCAAATTTGCAGATGATACTAAGCTTGCAGGAATAGCAAACATCCTAGAAGAAATAGGCTCAAGATCCAGATGGACCTTGACAGACTTGAACACTGGACCCTATCTAACAAAATGAAATTCAAAGTAGAGAAAAGTAAAGTCTTACACTTAGGCAAGAAAAACAAAAAGCACACATATAAACTGGGTAAAACCAGGCTTAATAGCAGAAACTGTGAGAGGGATCTTAGATCTTAGTGGACAACCAGTTAAATATGAGCCAGCAGTTTGTGGCGGCAGCCAAAAAAGCCAATACAATCCTAAATTGCATTAACATAGGGATACAATCAAGATCAAGTGAGGTACTAATACCACTCTATAAAGCCTTAGTAAGACCATACCTAGAATACTGCATCCAGTTTTGCTAGTGGCATGGATTCTTAATTTTCTGAACTTTCCTCTAGTTTTAGGAATTTATGTATGGAACCCTTGTACATAATAACCTTGTTATTATGGCCAAGGGTCATGTGTGAATATTCTGTCATTCATTGCTGAGACATTTCTCCTGGTTTCATGGACATCAGTTCAATCACTAGAGAAGACACAATCTCCCATTGGACAGTTTTTGGAGATTTTTTGAGTGGAAACTAAGGAGACTTTAAAGTGATGGAAAGATCTGTGATGAAATAACAGTCACAATAATAGCACCTCTTGTTGTTTCTATCACTAAAGTAATCTCAAAAATACCACCCACAAAATCAGAAAGAAATACACAAATATTTTAATATCAGGTATGAAAAATAGAATACTATTCTGTAGGCATATTTTGATCTTTCGTATCTCAAAATGTATATTTTGAGATATTTCATATCTCAAGTGCATATTTTGGCATTTCATATCTCAAATGTAAGGCACATGCAAAGTGGGGTACATACAAAGTGGGGTGTGGCAAGGATGAATAGCAGTAGGAAGCCACATTGCACAAAGATTTGAGCAAGAAGATTCTTCTATGCATTGAAGCTTCACAGAACTTCAATTCAAAGCTAGACTTCACCTCAGAACACTTGCTTCATGTTTTATAAGAGAGCACAACTATGTTTTTATGTTATCCTTAGCCGAAATAATGTGGTTCCCCCCCCCCCCCATGACTGTTAAGATCAGAACGCTGCTAATGGTTGTTGTTGTTTTTATTTCTTATTCTGAGAACAGAATGAAAACTGATGCCATAAAGAAAACCCAAACACAATAATGTCAAGGTACACCCACTACATGTTGTCTGATTAATGCATAACTCCAGGAAATGAGCAGAGTCATTTTAGTCACACTCTTCATTGGAATAGTAATAGCCCACAGTCCATTTTCCCTAAAAGCCCTGGAGGCAGAATAAAATATCCTGTCAAAATGTATCACCACAGTGGAACAAGGAAAGAGAGGGAGATACTCTACGCAATCAGATGATCAGCTAAAAATGTTCGCACTATGAATGCTGTTGTTCTTTACAATCAATGTTCAGCAATTTTTAATAAAGATGTTTTTCTCCAAGTTTTGTTTATCTTTTTGTGCCACTATTTTACTTGTACAATCTACAAACCAGTGTAGATTTCAGAAGAATAGAAAGCAAATGACATTACATCCTGGAATAAAGAGGCAAGACAAAGTAAGCTGATTGAATTTCTTAAGCAATAAAAATATCTGCAGTGATTATGAGTTTTTCGGGACAGTCACTACTGAAGGATCTGCTGAGCAATTGCATTTGCTTATAATTTGGGCGAACTTGTCCCTGATGTGACTTAGAAGTAAAAGAAGACAGACCTTCTTTCAGTGTATTTTACCTCTTCAAATATTGACAAAACCTCACTGAGCAACTTCTCTGAGCCCTAGAATTCAGGTCAGGTGAGAGTAAATGCAATACATTTGGAACACAGTAGAATGCCTCATGATGCTTGGCTAAGATCTACCAGTGCAATTTTTCCACTGCCAATTATGAGCTTTAAAAAAAACCCTAGCACTATATATACTTTTACTAAAATATAAATAAGAATAGACAAAGCTGTCTTATGCTCCAGTTCTCATTTTGATTGTTTGATTATATGCCATCAGGTTGCTGTCAACTTTTAGCGACTACCTAGATAGATTTTCTCCGTGATGATTTGCCCCTAGTCTGATCTTTAAGGGTTCCAATGTGCATCCATTGCTACTTTAGCCACCACCTTGCTGCGGGTCAACATTTCCTCTTTCCTTTCATTTCTCCCAACATGAATGCCTTCTCCAGAGAGATGAATCTTTCCATAAGGTGCATGAAGTAGGATGGTCATTTGTGCCTCAAGAAAGAACTCGGGGTTGATTTGTTCAATGAGTTAGTTATTCTCATTTTACTAACTAAATCTGTTCATTTCCATATCAATGAATTCATCCCCCTCCCCGCCAAAAAAAATTGCACTAGCAAATTCATTTGTACTATTGTGTTCATGCTCATGTATTGCAATGTTTGTATTTTTGTATAGTGTATTACTTTCAGTTTGTATGGATCCAATTAATAAGGCAAATAAATACTTTCCTTGAAATAAAAATAGCCTTGCCCTCTATGCCAGATCTTCTAGATATTTAGCTGATACTAAACGAATTCTCTTTGGTAATACTTGTTTTGTGGAATAATTTTCACCTGTGTTATACTAAACTATTAGAGAGACATGTTTTAGGAGTCTTTTGAAAAACAATCTTTGTAAATTGGTCTTTCCCAAATATTAAATTGCTCCCCCAGCATTTATATTTAATAACCTGCCCTTATTCTGTTTTTTAATTGTATTTATAAACCACTACATTTCTTTTCCTGATAGAAAAACACTTTTAAAAAATAAATAATTAAATGAGAAACCACAAATTATATCCAATTCCTAGGTACATTAGTATTAGGATGGTGACTTGTACTGTTTACCTGTGATATTAGTCTCAGTTGTTATTCTAATAATCAATTTCAAAAAAAGAGGGAAGGAAAACCTAGAAACCCAAAGTGGGCAGAACCAAACTGAACCAGACTTATACCATCTTATAAGATAATGTTCCATCCACATTCAGAAAAAACAGTAATCAAACAATTCTGTGACAACTTGCAACATTTTGTCCATATAGCACTGAAAATGTCACACTAATTATCACAGTCGGGAATGCTAACTATTGAAGTAAAATAGCAGTTTGACTACTGGATTAGAGTATTATGGAAAACAATTTAAATGGGTCCTAGAATATATCTGTTGCTAACAACAGATATATCTGTTGTTATAAAGCTACACAAGTTGGTGAAAAAGCATCTAAACTTTTTAAAACCTTGAAAGCTGGTGCAGGTAAAGTGTCACTCTGAAGTTTGTAAGCAGAAATGGAAAAAAGATATCAGTGGGAAATATAATGGGAAAAGTTCATCTTATATTTCAATACCAAATACAACATTGGATTACTAAAATCATGCTTACAACAAAACTTTCAATTGACAGCTTCTTTCAAGTCATAAAGTAGATAACTTCACCTTATTATCAGAGGTGGGTTCCTCCCAGTTCAGACCAGTTCACCCAAACCAGTAGCGACCCACTGGTGACATCATGATGATGGAACAGAACCGGTTCGGTTGGTGCCGGTCCGTGGGCGCCGTCATCATTTTTTAAAATGTTATTTATTATTATTATTATTTTAATTTAATTTTTTTTTCTTCTGAGCATGCGCAAAAGCCGAGTTTCTGGCACTGCGCATGCTTCGCCATCTTGTTTTTGGCTTTTTAATCTATTTTTTGCCACTGCGCATGCGCATGCCCACGAGGTGTGGCCACGCAGTGGAGGATGAAACGAACCAGCAGTGAGGTAAGTTAGAACCCACCCCTGCTTAGTATCTCTATATTAGCTCTGAAATATTTATTCTCTCTCTTTGGCTTTTATATATAGGACCTTTGGGGTGATCAACAGCCACACTTTCCATATATTCCCCCCCCCCCCAAAAAAAACCTACATAGATACTGTAGTTCCTTTTTGGTATGAAATTGTTTCATGATGTTTGTGATGTGAGAACATAGATAAAAATGGCTGCATCTATTTATTATTGTTTACTCTGATGTTCTGATAACTGGCAGATTTTCATTCATATAATTATGACAAGTTGTTTGCTCTTAAAAGTAATTTCTAATTTACTAAACATGTTCAAATCCCACAGCTGCTTACTTATTTGCACATATATTTACTGCTGCAATTTATAAATTTACCTGGTGTTATGAAATAATCCTTTCATTACTTTGATTAAAGAGCTATCTCATCATCAAGCCAAATAAAATATACACAAAGACTCACTAGTGGTTAACGGATAGTCCTGATTATACAATATTCACAGATTAAAATGCCACTAAATTTCTTCTTCCCCTCTATTTGTCATTAAATATTCTATGGAGAAAGAAAACAGCAGCATTGTTTGTTTTCTTATCTCTTGCATTATAGTTGCCAAAAAGGATTATTGAAAATTGGTATGAAGACTATTTCCCCTGATATCTGATGGACTATAGATGGATTCTTGTTTATAAAAGAAGAAATAATGAACTGGGTGGGGAAGGAAGGAAGGAAGGAAGGAAGGAAGGAAGGAAGGAAGGAAGGAAGGAAGGAAGGAAGGAAGGAAGGAAGGAAGGAAGGAAGGAAGGCTTGCCAGATTTTAGGCTTAGGTTTCATCCATACTGTTTTATAGCAAGCAAAAGAAACAAAATCTATTTTAACACAAGACCATCATCCATGTTTGTATTGGCAGGGGGGCAGAGGTCGTCCTCGAGGCCTCTTACATATGGAGTGCCCCAGGGGTCGATTCTCTCGCCCCTTCTGTTCAACATCTATGTGAAGCCACTGGGTGAGATCATCCGTGGCTTTGGGGTGAAGTACCATCAGTACGCTGATGATACACAGCTGTACATTTCCACCCCAGGCCACCCCAATGATGCCCTTGAAGTGATGTCCCGGTGCCTGGAAGCTGTGCGGATCTGGATGGGGAGAAACCGACTCAGGCTCAACCCTTCCAAGACGGAGTGGCTGTGGTTCCCAGCGCCTCGATATAGTCAGATGATTCCATCTCTGACTATCAGGGGTGAGTCTCTAGCCCCCGCCGAAAGGGCTCGCAATCTGGGTGTCCTCCTGGATCCACAGCTGTCCTTAGAGGACCATCTGACAGCTGTGACCAGGGCGGCCTTTTATCAGGTCCGCCTGATACGCCAGTTGCGGCCCTTTCTGGATCGGGATTCCCTGTGCACAGTCACCCATGCCCTGGTCACGTCGCGTCTGGACTACTGTAATGCTCTCTACATGGGGCTCCCCATGAAGAGCACCCGGAGGCTCCAACTGATCCAGAATGCGGCCGCGCGGGTGGTTTCGGGGGCTAATTGGCGCTCCCATATAACACCCCTCCTGTGCGAGCTGCACTGGCTTCCGGTGGTCTACCGGGTGCGCTTCAAGGTGCTTGTTACTACCTTTAAAGCGCTCCATGGCATTGGACCTAGGTATCTCCGAGACCGCCTGCTGCCACAAACTGCCTCCCATCGACCAGTGCGCTCCCACAGAGAGGGCCTCCTTGGGGTGCCATCAGCCAAGCAGTGTAGGCTGGTGACGCCCAGGGGGAGGGCCTTCTCTGTGGGAGCACCCACCCTCTGGAATCAGCTCCCTCCAGACTTAAGAACAATTCACGACCTGTCCACCTTCCGCCGTGCCCTCAAGACACATTATTTTTATCAAGCCCGGCTGGCGTGAAAAAGTTTTTGGAGTTTTTAAAAATTTTAAGATTTTACTAAATTTTAATTGTATTAAATTAGGGCCATATTGAATATTTTATTTTAAATGTATTTTAATGTTTTTTACTTGGTTTAAATGTATTTTAATGTTTTTTACTTGGCTGTTCACCGCCCTGAGTCCCCTGGAGAAGGGCGGTATATAAATTTAATTAATAAATAATAAATAAATAAATAAATAAATGCTGGGGAATAGCAATTCACAGTACAACTTCAACATTTTATTACAAGGCCGGATACTGTGTTTTCTGCTAAATATATGGCATATACAGTATCTTTGAAGCTCCTTTTCTGCCTTTATAATTTCATAGATGATATTCATAGCACTGAATATAGTGTATGCATAGCCAGCAAATTTCCTAGAATTTTTTTAAAATTCCATTTGTAGATCAAGTTCAGTTTTTCATTCTAGTATTAAAATTTGTGGAGAGTTGCTGTTTTTTTTTTAATGTTGTCTTTTTAAATTTTAATTATTTTAAATGATAAGAAGCAGATATAATGGCAAAAGTAATATTCTTTCAAAGAGGTTAGAAACTACAGCAACTAAAATAAAATAAACTATAAAATAAATGAAATAGTTGTTGAAATAGAAATCGGTGACTCAACAGATTTAATTTAAAGGAAATATTAACTTTATAATAATAAAATGTACTTATGTAAAAAAAAAATAGTGAAATAGCAATAGCACTTAGATTTATATACCGCTTCATAGTGCTTTACAGCCCTCTCTAAGCGGTTTACAGAGTTCAGCATATTGCCCCCAACAATCTGGGTCCTCATTTTACCGACCTCAGAAGGATGGAAGGCTGAGTCAACCTTGAGCCAGTGAGATTTGAACAGCTGAACTGCTGAACTGCAGTGCTGCATTTTAACCAAAATGATTGCATTGTAATGGTTTGTATGTGCTTGTTTTATGTTTATAGTTGGTTTTATGTGACATGTCGTTGATGTTTTTCTGTTTTGTTTTTTTCCTGTTGTTTTGTATATATTTTGTAATTTGTATTTTAATAGAAAAAATTAATAAAGATTATTTTTTTAAAAAAGAAAGAAATGTCAGCAACTGATAACACTTGCCCAATATATGAGATAAGGATTATGGTTCTCCCTCCATCTCCACCATACAGTTCCTGTTTTCCTCTTCATTTCTATGGTTTCAGAAGTTATTACCCAATTAAAGGTACAGCTATGAGAGGTTTACGTTCAAAATACAGTCTTTGAAATCTTGTAAGAGGCACTGCAACAAGACCCAATTTATGAAAATGTAGTCTTCACATTCTCTCATGTGAGCTCTTACTCTGTTGAACAGCAAAGTGTCTGAAGACATTTCTCAATTTATAATTATCTGAATGGGCATAAAGATCTTTATATCGCATGGACTGATTCCAATGAGAGCTATAAATTACTCCATTAAGAATAGAAATTCTACATCTCCTGTTTCATCTGTACTTCTTCTTTTTTTTACAAGTATCAAGAAAGCTCTGAATATACAAGGACATTTGTGTGCAGGTGGTTTATGAGAGTGTAAGCATGATTCTGTAATTGTTAACCTCAGCAACCCCCTTCTTATGGGAATAAACAAGGCAATTTCATGTCATATCACTGGGAAGGAATTGCACTGTCCTTCTGTGTCTAAGAAAAACCATTCTTTGCACATTTCAGTTCATGGAATGAAATGGCTGATTTAATATTAATTCTCTCTTCCAGCACTGAAATGAATCAATGATCAGTACTCTTCTTTAATGCATTTCAGGGAGTTGAAATTGTTATGTTAAAAAGTATATCCATGATTATCATGTGGCCCGGTTTTTCCTTATATTCTTTCTTCATTGAATCCTCTTTGAAGCATATTTAAAACTTTTGTTGAGTTGTGGGAATAACGATAGGGGACAGATTTCAAAGGAACACTTCTTTAGTAGGCAACTTCTCTGTACAACCAGCAACTTGCAGTCTGTCAGCTAGCCCTTTTATGTTGTTGTTCGTCCATCGTGTTCGAAGAGGACCTTGACATCTATCAGGTTGTGTCCGCAGGTGTCTGGTAAGGCCTATACAGGCACGAAATGTTCTGCCACATTTTGGGCAGACATGTGTGGGCACCATTGTCGCAGCATTTGCAGCTCTGGCTTTGTGGAGTGCTCGTTTCTCTTCTGCTAAAGCTGTTCTAAGCCCTTTTATAGGGAGCTGTCAGATGCATCAACCAATAGTGTTTGAGCATTCTCCAGCTCAAACGCTGGACCTGGGTGAAACCATGTATACAGTTTAATACATAACAACTTCCCCATAGTTAATTAATCAACCATACCTAAAATCAGTCCAGAAATTTTAACAAAATGACAAAATACGAGTCAAAATTTAAAAATAATTATGCAAATAAAAAGTAGTTATTCATTGCAGTTTGTTGACTACATGGCATTTAAATTAATTTTCTTGTGTAAAATACATCTTATTCCTTCAAAAAAAGAGACATTTATGCCTTCTTATTTCAGTGTAATCAAAATGATGACTTGCATTTAAGTATTCAGTTTCCTAATAATTTAACTTGATTTGTCATCTCCTTCTAATAAATATTATTTGTGAGAAAAGTGGTATCTGCTAGGAAATGGCAGTTATCCAGTGCTTTAACATTGATAATGACCTGGTGAATATTTGCATATTCTATTTATTTAATTAAAAATGATATGCTTTTAACATCAGATAAATGATGATGATGATGATGATGATGATATACAAAAGCTAAGACATCTTTATATATTGTTAATGATATATAATTATTCCAAGAATTAGTAACAAATCACAGTCTTATATTCCATTAATGTAGTCTTTTATTTTATTTATTGGTGCCTTCAAGACCGTGTTCACTCCCTGCAGTCTTCTTAACAATGTTTTTCATACATAGTTTATCATCCCCTTCTACCTAAGGTTGACTGGCCCAATGTACCTAGCTGTTTTTTGTGGCTAAAGAGAGCCTAGAAAACATCACTTAAACTCTCTCAATTTCTAGCCTGGACTCTTAGCCATTATACCAAACAAGCTCCCCGAATTTGATCTAATCCTCTCTATCTATTGTCTAGAGATATCACCATCTTCTGTACAAGGAAATTCTATATAGGTTCACTGTCATATAAAGAAGCACTGACTTTTAAGTGATGTGAATCTCCAACTATTCACTGAATCTTAATGTCGCCATAGCTAAGAAATATCCTCTCTACTTTCACCACAGACAGCATGTTAAATAAGAACAACATTAAATCATGAGAAATTTCAAAAACTACCCTAGAACCTTTTCTTCCTTCATTTTTGAAAGCAAGGTCTGGCCAATAATAATCAAGTAGTCAAAATCTCCTACCTCACATCTGATCACTGTTGTAACCCTTTCACATCCTGATAGTTTTACTTTATGGAAATGGCCACTAATAACCTCAACTTTTTCTGAATAAATGGAAATTTGCCTCTTGTCCCCCTTTACAGACCTGACAAAAAAGACACAAACAACCTTCACAGATGTGACAGAATAAGGTGACAATTTTCTCATGATTCTCTCTTTATTCCATTTTGAATTTGCCATCTTTTTTTCTTCAAGATAGAACAAATTTAGAGCAAAATAAAGGAAAACACACATATCCAGCTAGGAACGAGTTTTCATCTGAGCAAAATAGTCTTCAGCTAGAATCAGCTATAGACAAACAGTTTGCAAATGGGATGCATTAATAAAGTCACACTAAATAGCTATCTAGGCTATGTGCTTTAGCGGCTTTACTTTGTTTAGATAATATCCATTTTTGAAAAAGCTCAGGGCAGATAATAGTATCAACATAAAATAAAGCAATGATCCAACCCCACCCCACCCAAGTAGTTATATAAAGCACAGCAAAATCAAACAAACAAACAAAACCCCGTGGAAATAAAAGTATCATGTACCCATGAGCCCACTATCATTATGGCACACCTTCCTTTGTTCCAGGTAGAACAAATAGATCTTTAACATTTTCTGGAAGCTCAAAAAAAAAATGAAGCTGGCCAAATCTTAACTGGGAGGCAATTCCAAAGATCATTAACGTATATAATGAATAAATATAAATATTTAAAGTATACAGTATATAAAGTTAGAGTTTCTTTTTATCCTGGTGTGCCTTGTGTACATTTTTAGACCACATTTAATTTGCCATCTAACTGGACAAATGGAAAACGGTTATCCTCAAAGTAGTGATGGGTATCCTCTCCTTCAAAGAATAAGTCAACTCTGAAAGCACAAACTTCCATTTTTATCTACTTCTGAATGTTTTCTCTACCTGCTTTATATTTTGGGTTTTTATGATGCAGAGTTTATATGCATTTCCATGTTGAATACCCTGTAATAGGAGTCCTGAAGGGAAGCATATTCTTATGTTAACCATTGGCCAGATCAAACTCACCACCATGGATTATTTTTCTTTGGAAAGGATAAATGATAGTTGTATATCCTTAGTCCTTAGGGAGTAGGGCGGCATAGAAGAATTCCCAAATAAATAAATAAATAAATACATTATATCCTAATGTATGCAACCTACATTATATCTTCTGGTCTCCAAATATCCCAATTCATCGTAGCATGCTCTATTATAAAAGCCATCCTTCTTTCCATTCCATGTGTGATTTCCAATACGAACGACTGATTTAAATGAGATATCATATTTCTCCCATCAATTCATCTCAGTATATCAACATGCAGTGCAACAGCTAATGGTGGTTACAAGCTTTAAGAAAAAAAATAGAAAAGAAGAAAAGCTTTTACATTGATGAACATTTTCATTAATTTATCAGACATTAAAGTAAGTGGAAAAGGAAGAAATATCTTCTATCCCAATTCTGTTTTGTTCTATTTTGTCTTTGCTTTTATATGAAGAATTGTGAGGTCAATGTGACTCTGGGATATTCATTATAATTTTTCCCTTGGGTAATACCGTAAAGGTCACAGAACGGCAGTAATCATCTCCTTTATGTCTTACTGGCAAGTTTATGACTGAAGGATTGCTGCACTAATATGTGTTTAAATGAGGAGCAGCAATGTTAGTGGTATTTAAAAGAGTGCTGGCATTTGAAATAGTTGACAACAAGAGATCTTGCTGGTAAACAGGAACACTTTTGATGTCATAGCTAGTTTGGTGGGTGATGGCTTTAATGGATGCTCTGAGAGTTATGATTTTATTTTAAAATATGAGAACATTATTTTGAATGCCATAGGGACTATGATAATAAAGAAATACACAATGGTATTAAAATGCTTAAACATATCAGCATTTAAAAGTAGCTGGAAGCATCAGGATCTGATCAGAGAGAAATTGGCTCAGTAAAATGGAATGACAGAGATTCAGAAATTGACTGATTCTAGGTCTGTACTATCTTTAATTCTCAATTCAGTTAAGCTCCCCATAGAGAAACCGGGCTTACTGTCTGGGTGATTTCTTGGACTAGTGGCTCCTACTAGAGGAATGAGTGCAGGTCATGAGTGGAGGTTATGCCAATTGCCACCTTACCTGGAACACTGAGAATAGTCAGTTCTCTTCTTTTGTTTAAACTACTGTAATTTACTTTATTTTATTTTATTTATTTATTTATTTTTGTCAAGTACCTGTTGGTAATATACATAGATATAACATTTTTATATACATAAGATGGGTACTGATAAGAGGGAACATTAGGACAAGGACGGTAGGCATGCTGGTGCACTTATGCACGCCCCTTACTGACCTCTTAGGAATCGGGTGAGGTCAACAGTGGACAGTCTAAGGGTAAAGTTTTGGGGGTTTGGTGACGAAACCACAATGTTAGGTAGTGAGTTCCAGGCATTTACCACTCTGTTGCTAAAGTCGTATTTTCTACAGTCAAGTTTGGAGCAGTTCACTTTGAGTTTGTATCTATTGTGTGCTCGTGTATTGTTGTGGTTGAAGCTGAAGTAGTCATTGACAGGAAGGACGTTGTAGCAGATAATTTTATGAGTTATGCTTAGGTCTTGCAGAAAGTGACGTAGTTCTAAGCTTTCTAAGCCCAGGATTTCAAGTCTGGTTGCGTAAGGTATTCTGTTGCGAGTAGAGGAGTGGAGAACTCTTCTTGTAAAGTAGCTCTGGACACTTTCTAATGTATTTATGTCCGATATGCGGTGTGGGTTCCAGACAGATGAGCTGTATTCAAGGATTGGTTTGGCGAATGTTTTGTATGCTCTGGTTAGTAGTGTGATATTACCGGAGAAGAAGCTACGTAAGATTAGGTTAACAGTTCTTGAAGCCTTTTTCCTTCATGCTTCTCCTGAAGACCACTGAGAAACTTGAGCAGGAGCAAATTGAAACAGCCCATTTATATACTTTTGTCTGTGGTGAGTTAAGTGATGCTGCAACTTCCTTCTCTCAGTGACCAGAGGCTTGTTGAGATCTGAATGGTAAACAACAGGCTAAACCTGAACCCTGGCAAGATGATGACTTTGGGTTCAGAGCTCCTTGGATCTTAGACAATTACTATCTCTCGTCATGGATGGGATTGCACTGCCCCAAAGAGTACATAATCTGGGGGTTCTCTTGGACTTGCAACTCTGCTCAAGGAGGGGCTTTGCACAACCGCGAGTTGTATACCAGTTAAGACTATTCTTGGACCAACATGCTCTTCTCACTGTCACCATGTCCTAGCCACCTTCTGTTTCGACTAATATAATATCTCTCTCCATGGGGCTGTCCTTGAAGAGTTTCTGGAAGCTTCAGTTGATTCAAAATGCTGTGGCCGACACTGTTGGTGCAAGCCTAGATTCATATGTTACTTCTTCTGCGGGACCTGCACTGGTTGCCAATTTGCTTCCAGAAGCAATTCAGTGGTGCAACTTCAAAGTCCTACATGGCTTGGGGAATGGGTCATCTGATGGCCCAACTCTCCTGAGTTAAATCTACTAAGCCAATCAAGGGTTTATTGCAGGTCCCATCTTTTAGAGAAGTACGTTTGGTGGAATCAAGAAAAAGAACTTTCTTAGTGGTGACCACACTATCATTCCCCAAGAGATAGTGGCTAGTGTGACTGTATTGGTTGTAGCTGCAGGGAGGTGGAGGCAGGGTTTTGGTTGTGAATTTTTAATGCTGTAAACTGCCCAAAGCCCCCATGTGTGAGTTGGGCATCCATATACATATGTTTAATAAATATATATGTTCTGTCATATTAAAACATTGATTTGGTGATTATATTAATTTGCAGTATCTTTCGAAGTGCAGTTCAAGGTGCTGGTTGAAGTCCTTACTGTTTCAGAGCTTAGGAATCTAACAGACAACTTTTCCTTGATAAATTCTACCCATTTGATCTGGACTACTGCAATGCGCTCTACATGGAGCTGCCCCTGAAGAGTATTCAGAGACGTCAACTGGTGCAAAATGCAGCTGTGTGTGCTGTGGTGGGTGTTTCAAGGTACACCCACGTAACACCTATACTCCGCCAGCTGCATTGGCTGCCGATTGGTCTCCGGGTACAATTCAAGGTGCTGATCATCATCTTTAAAGCCCTACATGGCTTAGGACCAGGCTATCTCTGGGACCGCATTCTGCCGCATTCCTCCCTCCAACCAGTTAGGTCCCACAGAGTGGGTCTCCTCCAGGTCCCGTCAGCCAAACAGTGCCGACTGGCGGGGCCTAGGGGGAGGGCCTTCTCTGTAGGGGGCCCCTGCTCTCTGGAACCAACTTCCCCCAGAGATCTGAATTATCCCCACCTTGCTGGCCTTCCGAAAAGCCATTAAGACATGGCTCTTCCTGCAGGTGGGGGTGAGTTGAGACGATTTTATATCTGATGTCTCCCCCAGGTATGTATGGTGTTTGTATGCGTATATGTATATGTATATGTATATGTATATGTATATGTATATGTGTATGTATATGTATATACATATGTATATGTATATGTATATGTATATGTATATGTGTGTGTGTGTGTATATATATATATATATATATATATATATATATATATATATATATATATATATATATATATATATATATATATATATATATATAACCGTTTTTAAGTGCTTTTAATAATTTGTTTGGAGTTTTTTATAAAATCTTGTCCTGAGTCCTGAGGGAGTAGGGCGGCCTAGAAAAGCTACCAAATAAATAAATAAAATAAATAAATCTAATAATGCCTACTGGGAAATACTTGGGAAGGATCCTGATGGTGGTAGCTGAAAGGGCTCTACTCCAATAGAACAGTTTATCTTCTGAAGTAAGAATACCTACTAGTTTTAGGACATCTCGAAATTGTAAACGCCTGGCTTTTTCAGAAAGCCTTCTGGGATTTATTCTAAAGCTATTGATATAAAAGTTATAATATCAGGTACAAATAAATACATTTAGTTTTATTACATTGTTTTATATTATGTCTTGTTGATTATTATATTATACTTTATTCTACAGTATAGTGTTTATGTATGTGTATACATGCACACACTACATTGTATGCTGATTAGCGTTCAGCTGGAATGAGGCAGTGCATAAATAAGTTCTTTTTTCTTTTTGCTAAGGCAAATCTATGTTAATTGAAATATACTGAAAAGGAAGACAGTTTAATGAGAGTTTAAATTCAACATGTATCAGTTTGAGGGGGGCTTCTTTCTGTTTAGTTAAATGTTAATTTAATCTATTCTGTTCTCTTGGCTATTGTCTGAAAGTCTATTTAGTGTGGGGAAAATTCATTCAAAACAAATCAGTCTGAAGCTCAAGTGAAGGTTTATGATGGTTCGGTTTGATCTGTGGTTTAACAGAGCCGCTAAGTGCATCTGATCGGACAGGAATGCCATTTTGGGTAGTATACCAGAAGACCTTCTGCTACAGCCTCTGTTTTCAGATTATAATAAAGGTACTTATATGTCACAATGTGAATATTGTCAGTTTGTGCATCTCTATGTTTTTCTACTGTTTTCTTGTATCTATGGTCAAGGAGACGTATGATATATTCTATTACACATGTCTGCATTCCAAAGGTTTCCTCCTTTCCTTTCTCATCGCCATCTCTACCGAAGGTAGAACTGATTTATCTCTTAGCCGATAAAATGTAGTCCTAATAAGAATTCTTTATTATTTTTCTACTGAAATAAATATTTTGTTAATTAGATTTGAATCTCGGTTTTATTTTCTAAGTAACAATGTCTTCAAAAGGGAAGCCCCGATCCATCGACCTCAGGAGGATTTATTTCTCCGCTAACATTATATGTGGATGAAGAAGAATATTCATCAGTTTTGCAGACATTATAAGCCTGAGTAGAATAAATGACACAATGGACAACAGAAACAAGATTCAGAGTCTTGACAGGAACATGCCACTGAAACCAAAAGCATAAAGTTTGGCAAGGACAAATGTAAAACATTTTATTTAGGTACAAAAGCAGTCAAAACAGCAGATAAGATCTGATCAGGAAGAACTACAAATAACAAAAAGTTTTGGCATATTGTTTAACAAAATAATACAGCTTCTTTAAAAATTCATGTCATATTTGGTTAACTTAAGAGAACTTAATGTATGCATTATGAGAAGTAATAATTTTACTCTTTTCTTCTCCAGCTAGGCCACAATTCCAGAAAGTCACTGTCAAACAGAAAAAAAAAATGTTAGAAGGGCAACCAGGATGTAAAAGGCCGGAATGAATTCTTATGAGAAATAGCTTAAAGAATCTTATTTATTTTGCCTGGAAAAGATTAAGGAGAAACACAATAACTGCCTGCAAACATTTGAAAGATTTTCACAGAGAAGCTGGAACCAACTTGTTATATACTTTTCAGATGGCAGAATTAGACTCACGGGTGAAAATGGCAAGGAAGGAGATTTCAGCTATAGTCAAGATGAAATTTCTAACAAAAAGAACAGCAAACCAATCTGAAAAAATGACTGACTCTTCACTGGAGCTGTTTTTAAGAAGAAGCTAGTTTAGGCCACGACAAAATGTGTGTGTGTGTGTGTGTGTGTGTGTGTGTGTGTGTGTGTGTGTGTGTAACATTTTTTGCTGATAAATGAAAATAAAGGGAGACTATTATAGGTCTATTTCGAGCTATTTTGCTCTCGTCAGATAGCCATACCCTTAGTGGGATTTGAACCTGGGCAGTCTGCTTGTAAGGCAGCAGTTTTAACCTCTAGGCCAGGTTCTCTTCCCTATCAGCTCTTCACCAGGAAAGGCAAAAGGAAGCTGTGATGTTTCCTTACATACACCAGGATGGCTCGACAGAAACACACACACACACACACACACACACACACACACACACACACACACACACACACACATTTATGCAAAATATGGTCAGGCTGGATGATCCACAATCCTTTATTTTGCATGATTATAATTAATGTCTAATTATGCTTAATATATACTCTGTTTTACACTTAAAACAGCCCTAGATCATTTTATAGACTTGTGGCTCAAGTCACATATTATCAAACCCAAATGTGCTGGGAAATATAAAACTGCACAATTTCAAAGTACCTCAGGTGGCTTTCTTGCTATTATGCAATAAAATTCTTAAGCACTTATTAAAAAGAAAAAAAAACTTGTTCCTTCATAAAGCATTAGCAAGATGGAAGAACACAACAATGGGTTTCTTTAAAAATGCACTCTGGAGAATAGTAACAAAATAGCTTTCCAGCTATAAGGCTTTTGTATAAATAAAGCCAGTTTTTCATTGAAAATAATTATGACAAACAGCTTTACACCTGATAACTTTTGCTTTCTTCAAAGAACCTTACATTTCAATAGTTTCTTTTAAATAAACACTTTTGGTTTCATTTATTCTCCAGTACTCAGGCTCAATCCCGATTTCAACTGGGAAACTGAACATTCTAGACCAAGTTAAATACAAAAATGCTAGGAAATTCCTTGAAGCTTGGCATTTAGACAAATTAGCCATCAACAGACACATAGTAATAAACCATTCATATTGTTCATATTGTTGTTGTGTTCTTGTTGTTGTTGTTGTTGTTGCTATTATTATTATTATTATTATTATTATTATTATTATTATTATTATTATTATTATTATTATTATTATTATTATTATTATTATTATTATTATTATTATTATTATTATTATTATTATTATTTAGCCTATAGGCCATATCAACGTACAAGGTTCAAACACGTGTTACCAATAAAATCCTATACAAACAATTTAAAATTAGAGTAGGGTAAAATACAATAGTTATATGCTATAATACAATAATTTAATACATAAATATGTAAAATAAAATAAAATAACATAAAATTATATTTCTACCATTCAAAATAGACAACAGAAATCTAAGAAGAAAATTAAAAGACCAGAACACATTTCTTCCAGCAGTCAGCACCCAGATAAACTTGGATTAACAGCAGAAAAACTGAAAACTATAGCTCAATCAAGGAACTACCAAGGAAAATCCACATCCCCAACAACACCAGAAGGGCAAACTACACAGGGAGCAAGCCCCACACTCACTTGCATTGATGATGCTACTTAGTTGGGTACTGAAATGTTTGCAAGCAAACAACCAAGCTCAGAGAGCACCAAGGACTACAAGGTACACTTTAATAGCTAAAAATACTTGAATGCATGAAAGTATCAATGGTTCATTATGAATTGCCAGAAATCTAATGGGTTCATTCCTGAGAGGCTAAAGGCCTTCAGGTCTGCTTAACCTATTCAAATCTTTATGTTCAGCATTTTATTAGATCTTGCAAAAATAAAATAAAATACCTTCAGTTCTTTAAAACAAAGCGAGGAAATGTGGTTTCATCAATTACTTTATAATTTCATTCACGCCAGTCTTTTTTTTTTTTACTTAGACACATAAAGTTATCTGTGCAACAATCAGATTTTTCTCCTGGACTCCAAAGATAGCACTAGCACTAGCAATAGCACTTAGACTTATATACCGCTTCATAGTGCTTTACAGCCCTCTCTAAGCGGTTTACAGAGTTCAGCATATTGCCCCCAACAATCTGGGTCCTCATTTTACCGACCTCGGAAGGATGGAAGGCTGAGTCAACCTTGAGCCTGGTGAGATTTGAACAGCTGAACTGCTGAACTAGCAGTAGCCTGCAGTGCTGCATTTAACCACTGCACCAACTCGGCTCTTTACAAAGATGTTTGTACTACACGTCTTATGATGAAAAAGAATATGAAGCCAATAATGTAGCTTATACAGGGGTGTTCCCTTCACAATGTCTATGCAGATAACTCAACTCTCAGAAAAGCTATTTCACTCTTGGTTCATCAGGGAAGGAGGGAGAGAAAGAGGCAGGGAAGAAGGAAGGAAGATATTTGTCATACATATATGATCAAATTTCTATACACTTTTCTGATTTAAAAAAAGCATCAGTGGGGCAGTTTGTATTTTTAAAAGTTATTGTACACTTCAACCAAGAAAGTTTCTGAAGTTAAAATCAAAAGACAAAATATTAGCTGAACTCACCTTTTTCAATTTACCACATTATGTTTAAGTGGGTGTTGAACCTTGGTGTCACATAAAATAAAAGAATAGAATTGATAATATAAAATATATAAATTTTCATAACAGATGCTAATGTACAGCCATGTAGAGTAAAGTAATTCATTCTATCTTTTCTTTACCCTCCATCCTGCTGGGATGAACTCAGGAAGACTTTTGGGTTGCAATTCATCCATTATGGCTTTCTTCCCGCTCTGATCTAGAATTGTTTTGTTTCTGATATACTTGTTTAAGTTCATATAAAAAGGTCAGCAAAATACTGTACAAAAGGAATCTGCATGTAATTATGCATTTGATTACTGAACAATGATCTGGGGCTATTGACACACATGCCTGTGTTGCTGGGAAAGAGAAACAAAAGGTACTTATGAGACGGAAGGGATAAAATTCTTATTTCTGGAATTAATTTTAGAAATTTGAATGTATTGGACATTCAGGGCAGTTACAGGAACAATAAAGGAAGGACATAAGGAAAATCTTATTTGCACGCAAGTATACCATTCAGATCTGTTGCTCCAAATTATAATTTTGCAGGAGTCCCCATGCAATATTTTAAATGAATTTTTAGACAACATAGGTTTTGCTGGAAAAGAACTTGTATTTTTCCCTGGGGTTCTAACTATAGTTCCTGGAGTAGGATATAATAGTCCCATTGGAACCTGTGTGCCTGAAAAATACTTCCCTTGGGGTCTGCCAAGCTCCCCTAGCTGCCTTTTAAAAGACCCCTCCATCAATCCTTTGCATAATCTTATTGATAAAAATCATTCTAGCACAAAATAAAATTGGTTTGTGGCCGCTTTGTTAAGCTGGAGTCATAGAGCCCATCCTGATGACAAAAGGGTGGCAAGGACCAATCTTGCTATTTGCAGATGGAAGTGATTATCCATAACCATGATGGCAGCCATTTTTGTGAATGTACACACTTCCAAAATCAATTAGCATGAATAAGACATGCTTTCTAAGGAGTAACTCTTTCTTTCTTTCTTTCTTTTTCTTTTGCTAATTCTTTATCTAGAATATTGGCCCAGCACGCTTCTTTTTACACTTATCATTTATAAGCTGTAGATGATCTATTTGCTATGATGATTTGAAATGATTATAAAGCTAATTGGTGACTTACAGCTTTAGAGCATGACCAAATTTAAAATTGATATAAACCAGCAAAAAAAAAACCCAACCCCCCCAAGAGACAGAATGTTAGATTGCATATCCTGCTGTTCCTAAGTTCAGATATTAAGAAAACAGTCATTTGAAAATGACTGTTGATGCTGTCAAGACCCTTGTATTACTATGACATGGTGAATACCATTTCAGTCATTGTAGACCATAAAATACCCGGTTCTAAGAGGACCCTATGGACCTATGAACATAAATAATGGCCAAATGTCTATGAAGATTCTTAGTCATCCAGGTCATGGTTGTCCCAAAGGTGCTTTTTCAAGAGGCAACTGGACTTTCTGGTTTTTATTTGAAGACATTTTACTTCTCACCCAAGAAGCTTCTTCAGCTCTGACTGGATGGTGGGGAATGGAAGGATTTATTAATTATATTTATTAATTATATTTATTAATTTATTAATAAATCTTTCAATTCTCCACCATCCAGCCAGAGCTGAAGAAGCTTCTTGGATGAGAAGTGAAATGTCTTCAAAGAAAAACCAGAAAGTCCAGTTGCCTCTTGAAAAAGCACCTTTGGGATAAATAATGGCCTGCTGAATTGGACCCCTACCCATCTAATCCAGCAGCCAGTTCTCACAATGACCAATTCCAGTAAGTAATCCCAATAGTCTTGCAGCAGATGGTCTTCAGAGGAGTCACTCTGTATTCAATGGTAATAGTTCCTAGGATTTCCATGAATTGTTCCAACCCCTTTTTTTATTGCCAGCCAAGTTATTAGTCAGTACCAGATGTCTCTGTAACAATAAAGCAGATCAGGACACTGGACTACAGATGGTGTAAATCTCAGAAGATGACTGATTATGGGTTAGAGTCCATTATCGTACCTATTGTAAAAGACATGAAAAAGGCATTATTTTGGTCTACTACTGCATTTTTATTAGCTATCCAGTACAATGATCTCATATGGTTTGGGAGCATTTAGCAACTATCCCAACCATTGGAGTATTAGAGCCCAGAGATGTGCAGGGGCAATTCATCTGAAAGTCACCTTGAGAATAAAATCATCCAGGCTTCCAGGACTGTAGTCTATATGTTCGTAATGGTTGCCATAAATAATTCAATGTCATTTTCCCATCTGGTCTGGTACTATAGGATCGTTTTCACTTATGAAATCTGAGGAGATGAACAAGGTGCTTTGTAGTTGTACATCTGATCATATGTTTTCTTGAGCCTTGTCATTTCTGGATGCTTAGCTCTAGCAGAAGGATTAAGTGGAGAATGTAGAGTGTGGAAAATACATCTCTGGTGAAATGAATGCCAGATACCTTCAAAAGTTAGTATTTTGTCTGCTGTTCAAGAAAATTGATTGGATGACTTAACAGCCATCAGTACTAATATCTCCTCTTTAAGAAAGTTCTCAAGAGGTTATTCCTATATAGGAGCAGATATTCACGGAACAAAGAGTTTCTCTGAACACATCTCAGTATAGATTCAGACACTGGTTGTGATGGATAACCTTTAGTGGGAGAAGAGAGGAGAATACTACATTGTTAATTCTCTTTGATTTTTCCATAGATTACTATATCATTGAACAAATATCTTTCAGAACTGCCTCTGTGAATTGGGAGTTGATGACTTTAAAAAAAAATTCAGATATTTGTGAGGTAAATTGTGAACAGCTTGCCTCCAGAAGTTGTGAATGTTCCAACACTGGAAGTTTTTAAGATGATGTTGGATAACCATTTGTCTGAAGTGGTGTAGGGTTTCCTGCCTAAGCAGGGGGTTGGTCTAGAAGACCTCCAAGGTCCCTTCCAATTCTGTTATTCTATTCTACTCTGTTCTAAATCATATATACAATGACTCTGGATAGTGTACAGTAAAAACAAACATACAATACATTAAAAAGATAAACCCAAATGCAAGAAAACAGCAATTAATAAAAGACAATCAAACATAGAACCTATCCTTTGCCCAAGCCATAGGGAGCTTGGGCAGGATTTCAAAGCTAGTTTGATCACAGCCAAGTTGGGTGGGGGAGTTTTAAAGAGCAGATGTTGCAACAAGAAGATATTCCTAGGTACCCTCAGGTGACATTGTTTAACAGATCAAACCTGGAGCAGGTAAACTGTGCCTGATTGTTCTGGCTAGACGGCTGTCATGGAAGACAGTCATTTAGTTAATCTGGTCTATTCCATTAAGGGCTTTATAAATAATAATTGGCACTTTGAATGGCCCAAAAGTCTACAGGTAACCATGGAGGAAAGATGCTACATGAGCCTGACAAGGTATGTTGACAATTCCCCATGCCTCCACATTCTGGACCAGCTGCAGATTATGACTGGTTTTCAAGAGCAACCCTATGTATAATGTATTGCCAAGTCCATATCTAACATCATCAAAGAATAAACAAATGCTAAAGGACCTCCCAGACAAGGTCAGGTCACAATTGATACACAAGATGGATTTGTACAAAGGCCTTCTTAGCCACAGCTGCTAACTGCTCCTCAGGTGGGAAATGTGAGTCAAAGACTTTTAAACTATACACTAGTCCTGAAGGAGAAAGTTCAATCACAGTCAGGACTAAAGATGAAACATTCCCAGACCTGGGATGCGGATGGGTCCAAAACCCCACAAATATTGCTAGGGTTGATTTAAGCCTGTTCTCTATGAAACAGGATTCCACTCTGCCCAAATACTGTTCAACATCTATGCAAACATCTCAAGGACAGTCATTAGGAGATTTGGAGGGAATCAATAAAAAAAATAAATCTTGCCTAAAATTCCTATGATCTGAAAAAATACATTTATCAAAAAATTTCTTTTTGTGTTCTATCGTTTTCAACAACCTATAAAGTGGGGCAAAGGAAAGAATAATAATTCAACGGGCAGGCAAATGAAATATTTTTATAGAGATGTGATGATTTCAAGTTTCATTCTTCAAGCAAAATTCTAATATTTTGTGTTGGGCATGATATTTAGCTTATTCATATTAGTCAGGAGAGGAATATCTATATCACAAAACTGATTCATTAAAATAAGACTCATGAATCTGTCTCAGAGGAAGGGAATCTAATCAACTTCATTGCATTTTTGATAAGTTTTAAAGTCTTTTATTTTATTTTTTAATTGTTCATTTAAAGTGCTCAAAAAGGTTCAAATATAAATGGAAAAGACAGAAAACAAGTCCTTTGGGCATTGAGACTCAGACTAAGACTGTGATAGTAGTAAAGGTGGAAATATAATTGCATGACTGTATAGGTTTGGATAAGCAAAAGAAATCAACAGTAATAGTACAGCATATGTAGAAATATAGATACTACAATTGTACATTTTCTGACATCAGACAAATTAAGTTGTTTATTTTTTTCTATCTGTTGGAAATAGCTTGTTACTGTGTAGTCTACTTGCAACTCATGCCCCTTGCATGTTATTTAATCCTTGATTAGCATATATATTTTCAACTTTAAAACTACTTTTTTAAAAAATCAATTAAATCTGCATTTCAATATATAGCTAAACCTTTAACAAAAAATATGCATGGCTCTGTCCAATCCACAATACACTCAAACCAGCTGGTTGTCAAAGCTGTCAAAAAGCTTTAAATTCACCAAAAAATTCTTTCTCCCAGATTTCTTCCTTTTATTATTTTATATTTCTCCCAATTGCAATTATATCAATATTAATCTTCTTGGGCTTTGGTAATTTAGCCTCCGCTTTCTTTCTTTCCTCTATGCAGTTCCCAAATGCCAATTAGTCGATATTTTCAGCTCGGGAAATTCTTTTAAAATCCAAATTTGAGATTGCCTTTTACCTGTGAGTTGGCCACTCTCTCACCTGGTTTCAGCACTCCATCCAAACACTGCTCCTGCACATAAACTTAGTCCAGTTGCCCCAGCTTTGTAGTGGTCATTTGAAAATGGCCGCCACCCCCACCGCCAGTTCGGAGAGTTGTCTGTAACTGATAGAGGAACTTGCCTGCTCCTCTTGGTCTTCTGAGATGCCTCTCCTTCTTCACCATCCCTTCAGGACAATTCTGGTCTGAAGACCCCCCGACAACAGTTTGTCAGATTGGAGGAAACTGGAAGGGTCGCAGTGAGACAGACTGGAAATAGCGAGCTCTGATGAGCTTCACAAAAATCCATTCACATTGTAATTTTCAAGAAATCAAGTTTTCAGGCATTCTTAGTACTGGCAAGTCTTATATACAAGATGGAGTCAGTAGACCACTTACATTAGTCCTTTATCCAACTTTCATTTCATTTGTGAAAGGGCTTGACTTTCTAAATTTAAGAACTTGTCATTTTAAGAAATGGCAGATCATACTGGTACTATCCTCCCACTTTGTCTCTCAGTACTTCACAATGGAGTTTTCATAATCAGAATTATGTTCTGATTATTTAATGAGCGTTCTAAAAGAGTGTGTGCAGTAGCATGATTCTTGAAGAAATATGTTTTAAAATGCTATATATTATTTCCATGTTCCTTATTTATTAAATATTCATTACAGTTTTTAGATCCTTCTAGCTATTTTAAATAGTTGTTTTCTTATTCTACCCTGAAGTCATTTGGTTAAGGTTGCTATATCAGTCTTCAAATTTATATTATTCTCTCCATGAGGAAAATGTTTTAGTATTTGTATATATAAATTGACTCATATTGTTTTTATTTTATTTACAATTTTGAGATTGATCTTTAACAAGCACTGCCTTTGACCCAGCAGATTGCAAACATTTAAATTACAAATACAACTGCCTTATTAGCCAAGGACATCAAAGCACAGATTGCTTATTTCACATGCTTTGATTTATCTTTAGATCCTAGCATTCCTTCTGCCAATATATATTATTTTTGTTAGGCTTTCTTCTCTTCATCTCCTGCTGCTCTAGGGTTAAAATGATAGACTAATACATAGTCACGTACTCTAGAGTCACAGCCAACCCAAGTCAATTCAGTAGAATCTGTAAACAAAAGCTGACCAGAATAGAATTTTTTATTGGCCAAGTGTGATTGGGCACACAAGGAATTTGTCTTGGTGCATATGCTCTCAGTGTACATAAAAGAAAAGATATGTTTGTCAAGAATCATAAGGTACAACACTTAATGATAGCAATCAAATCATATTAGGAACCAGTCAATATAATTCGTAAGGATACAAGCAACAAAGTTACAGTCATACAGTCATTAGTGGGAGGAGATGGGTGATGGGAACGATGAGAAAATTAATAGTAGTGCAGACTTAGTAAATAGTTTGACCGTGTTGAAGGAATTATTTGTTTAGCAGAGTGATGGCATTCGGGGGGAAACTGTCAGTGTGTCTAGTTGTTCTGGTGTGCAGTGCTCTATAGCATTGTTTTGAGGGTAGGAGTTGAAACAGTTTGTCCTCAATGAAGGCAGGTTGGTAGCAATTGTTTTTTCTGCAGTTCTAATTATCCTCTGCAGGCTCTCTCTGTCTTGTTGGGTTGCAGAACTGAACCAGACAGTTATAAAAGTGCAGATGACAGACTCAATAATTCTTATGTAGAACTTTATCAGCAGCTCCTTCGGCAGTTTGAGCTTTCTGAGTTGGCACAGAAAGAACATTCTTTGTTGTGCTTTTTTGATGATGTTTTTGATGTTAGGTGTCTATTTTAGATCTTGTGATATGGTAGAACCTAGACATTTGAAGGTCTCTACTGTTGATACTGTATTGTCTAGTATTGTAACAGGTGGAAGTATGGGAGGGTTTCTCCTAAAGTCTACCACCATTTCTACGGTTTTGAGTGTGTTCAGTTCCAGATTGTTCCAGTCGCACCACAAGGTTAGTTGTTCAACTTCCCGTCTGTATGCAGATTCATCATTGTCTCGAGTGAGACCAATCACTGTTGTGTCATCTGCGAACTTCAGTAGTTTAACAGATGGATCATTAGAGAAATCACCCAGACTTGTTAGTGAGGTTCAGTATCAAGAATAAGTTCAGCGGTTTGGCAGAAAATCTTTACCAATGTTCAAGAGGATATCAAGTAATTTATTATTTTTATTTATTCATTCAATTGACTTATATGGCTTCCCATCTCATAGAGGCATCTCTGGCTAGCCCACAGCACACAATTTAAAACAATTAAAAACTTTTCCAACAAAATATAAAGAACTTACAATGGATGCAAGGATAAAATAAAGCAATCTGCAGAACAACAATGTGTGGGCCATCTTATTACCTGATCCTCATATTATGGATTTTCATAGATTTTCAATGCTTTGCAATAGCCCAGCAGGGTTGAAGCCAATGTAATTCAGTTGGGAGGGGAGTCTTCCAGAATTCAAGCACTGCAGCAATAATTCAGGAAGTTGCAGAAGGAAATAGGTTCAATACATTCAGTATTCAAAATCACAAAATAATGAGAGTTGTTCCAGTATTGCCCTGTCCTCAAACAAAAAGCTTTTCTACTAGAAGCTGCTATATAGTCTGCAAAATATAGATTGCCACTAAATGATAGCAGACATTTTGCAGTCATCTAAGGTTGTCCAAGGCTCTGTGGCCCAGATATGGTAGCCTAACAAAACTGCACCACTGTCAATTAATCACAGTTTTAAAGGTCAGCTGTTAAGGTTAATATAACTACATTCTTAAATGCTGTCTGTTCAAACTCTTACTTAAACATTTTTCCCATTGGGAAGTGGTGGTGAGGAGGACAGAATAAAAATTAGCCATAATCAGAAAAATGTGTCTTATCGTCTTCCAATGCCTCATCTATTAGGCACTATTTAATAAACAGCTCAGTGCAAAGCCTTCCATCATTATTAGACATTGCCAAGAAAGGCCTCCTTTTCCTTTGCCAAGTTCACATGGGCTGAATGGATGGAGCAGACAAAAGGGCTATATTTCACTTCCTATGGGTCTTCCATCATAGCTCAGGCATAGACCTTTTGCTGTTGAGTGTTATCGCAGTTCCAGCTGCCATCATAAAGACAGAAAAATTAGGGAGCTTTATGTTTATGAGAAGAAAATGAGGAAATACGATCTTCTTAAACTCTTGATACCAAAAAGCAGCTTAAAAAACCACCCCTCCCCAGATGTTTCCTATATGTGACCAAATGTGGTTAATTCTGAAGTCTCCTACCTACAAAACCCACTGGGCTATTTTAGATTATAGCCACAATAGACGTCCAAATTAAACTTTAAGCTTTGATAAAGTAGAATTATTTCCTGAAAGTGGACAGAACAATTGATTACATCCCTCAATTAGTAAGTTCTGAAGAACTTTATATTATTTAGTGCTTAACTGAAGCTGAAAGAGATCCCAAGCACAATGAATTTCAGCAGTTGTTTTAAACAAAGCTTCGTCAATTCTTCCACCAACAAGGCATTTTGTTTCCTTCCATGGAATCCAGTAAAGAAAATATACTACCCACAATTGCAATTTTATGGCTTTTACTTATATCATTAAGTAACAATATACACATACACGAACAGTATAACACAGATATATTTAAACCAGCAAACTATTTAACTTAATGGGAAGAATTTGCCCACCATCCTACTAGAGATTTGCTTCAAGCTGGTAGTCCTTTCTCTTACCCAACAACCTGAGCAGTCATCAAGACAGAGTATTTTCAAAAATATGGGCCATATGCCAACTATGCTTAATATTATCCTGCTTAATGAAACAAGTGCTGATGCCTTTGAATTCTGATGTTGGATAAGAGTCCTGAAAATACTGTGGACAGCCAAGGAAACAAACTGAAGGTTCATTAAACAAATCATGCAAAGTCAGGATAGGCTCAAATCATCCTACTTCAGACACAGCTCTTTGGAAAAGGCTGTAATGCTTGGATACATGGAAGGAAAGAGAGGAAGTGGACAACTATCAGCAAGGTGGCTAAACTCAGTTACAGTGGCAATAAGTATGCTATTGGGAAACTTAAAAGTAAAGGTTAGGGATAGGTCATCTTGTAGAAGTTCTATCTATGTGGTTGCTAGGAGTCAAAAATGACTTGATGGTACATTATTAATAAATCAGTATGCCAACAAGCCAATTTTTCTTGCCTTCTTGGAAAGTTGTCAAACAGCTGGCTTTGTAAAATTTCCATTAACAGGTTTCCTCATTCTTTCTCTTCATGGCTGCTTAATCACTCCTTGATTAAACTTTTTCCCATTTGGCCTATATGAATCTAGTGAGTTTCTTCTCTTTTCAACTCTTCCACTCTCAAACTTCCCCCACCCATGGTGTTACGTACGGACATATATTGTTATTTGCATAGTGGCCGCTGATTGGATAATCTCATGGTGGGAATTTTAAAGGACTGCCAGTGGCTGGCAGACTCCTTAAAAGCGGCTTGCCTGTAGCCTGCTGGCGTTCTATTCTAGCTACAGTTTGGAGAGAATAAAAGTGCTGAACGGTTACTGTGCCTCGCCTCCTTTCCTTACGCGTGAATCTAACACATATCTACTGTAATTTCCTTGGTGATTAAAGTTTCAGTTTCTTTCTATCCATATTGATTGAGCTGCCATCCAATGTTCCTAAATTCTTCATGCCCAAGATATACAGAGTAGAAGCCTAAATAGGCAAAGAGTGGGAAAGGATTCCCATTTTTTTTTTCCACTCATAAGTAGCCTTTTTATCAGCAAACGTTACTGGCTCTCAATAACCTTTTCTTCTTTGCACTCCTTTCTCTGCTTTTCAACATCCACAATCTGGAGTTCCTATGTGTTTTTGAGCTAAAACTCTTCCTAGTTCCAAAACAAAATTGTTTTTTTTTTCTTTTACTGTACTCTTTCCTCCTACTTGATCTTAGGTATTGGTTAAACTATGACCTGAATGGCAAAAGGTGTAGTGGGAAAAACAATCCAGCTCTTAGATCTTATTTTCTGCTTCCTGAAATTCAATTATAATCTTTTCGTGGCTTGCACCAACTTTACTGCAACTGGACTGCATGACTATAATCATATTATTTATGAAAGGAAACATCTGAAACCTATCATTACATGAGAAATTGCAAATGAATAGCAAGTGAATGTTCAGAACAATTTAAATATAAATGTTGTCTCTCCATGGATGTTAGCTGAGGCAATAACTACATTTAGCCTGGATGTATTGCCTAATGCTATAGCTTACTTATCTATAGAATTATCTAGCATGATGCAAAGGAATACTGCTCACGTATATGGTAAATTCCACTTTCTTCTGCATCCACTTTACTCTGTAGTCAACAGCACTAAACTGAATTTAACTCATCCAATTCTTAATTAAATCAGTCTATTTCATCTACCAAATACTTTAATTTTTCAAATACACACTAAGTAATCCACCCATTTATTCATTTTTTTCCATCCTTAATTATTAGTTCAGTAACCATTTTCTTCCAAGTTACATGCAGGTTCTCTAATGAGACATTCAGAAGGAGTCTGATGTCTACATAAACATCTCCAGAAATGCTGCTTAACAAATGTGTTGTGTGAATCAAATGTAGGAATGCTACATCTTCATCACCACTATCTAAAAATCATATACAGTACTGCTGTTCACTAAGAATTTATTCTAGCTTCTGTCTTGCCTGAAAATTCAGTTCAACTCTATTGAGTAGGTTCATGCATTATGATATTATTAAACACCAAGCAAAACATTCTTCTAGGAAAATCTACTATGCTCAGAAATTGGTCCATCCAACAATTTTTTAGGAAAGGTGATAGATTTCTGGTGAATCTAATGGTGAACAGATATTCTTCTAAAAGAGAAGAGTACATCGCAACGACAAATTACCCCTAGCTAAATTTATTTGGAGTTAAAGAGGGATTGTCAGATTATCCATATATATTCTGCAAAATTGCTTTTTTTAAAAAATGAATGTGAAGGTAGGAGCTGTGTTTTTGAGGGTGAGCTTGCAATTGTCTGAGAGTTGTGGGATTCCATAATGCTTATAAGCACTCCTATATGGATTCTAAGTTCAGTTAGCTCATCTCTTAATCACTTTGTACTTTATTTTTTATTCTTTCTCTTTATTTAAAGATTAAGAATCTTTCAACAGATATTTTTTTTATTGAAATCACGAGGTGAGTGTCCTTTAATCCTTAAAAAAACTATAAAGTTTAAAGTTAAACTATAAGTTTAAAGATTTATATTTTTTTGGAATATACAGAAAAAGGATGGTTATTGTTGGCTTTGGAAAGTTTCACACAGATTAGGCACTTAGATGGACTTGATTTAAGATTTTGATGTTGATTGAAAGGATCCTCTCCCACAAGAAATGCCTCTGTTTACATTCTGTACTGGCAAAAAGACTTTGAAGATCAGACATCAGAGGGCATCAGATGGCTATTTTAAAAAAAGTGTTTGGCTCATAGTGATGAGAGGTTTTTGAATACTTAACTATTGATTAGCCTTAGCTGATGTAATTGTAGAGGATCAAGTCCTATTAAATAAAACTGATTTACAGTTTTAAAAAATTACAGTTTACAAGGAGGTGGAAAAATAGATTTACAAATGAAAGATGATGGCTCAAAAATTGAAAAAAGAAATACAAATAATAAACTAGATGAGATTTCATATATTGAGGATATAATAAAACCAGATTATTTTCTTATACTAAATTTACAAGACGGGTTCACTAGAGATGCTACATTGGGAATACAAAGATGGTTTGATAAAAATAAAGAAATGAATTTTGAGGAGAGAGAGTTTGAGAAGGCAGATGCTATAACTTTTTTTTGAAAATTTTAAAGACTGCAGAAAGAATAAAGAATATGAAATTAATTTATCTGACCAAAGTTAAAATAATGAATTGTTATTTTGAGGGATGTTTAATATAGTCTTGATTAGGACAGGATGACAATGGTTATTTCTGGTAATGTTTACTTTTTTTTTGAATGGACTGAATTTGTATTATATGAAGAGAAGAAATTTAAAGGGAAATGATGGATTCAAATTGGGTATAATAGATATAATTTGCAATATTTATGGTTATTTTTTATAATCTCTGTTGGAATTTTTTGTTTGTTGAGGTGGGTTTACAGAAACTAGGGAAAGATATGGTATGAACAGATTTTTTGTTTTATTTTAAGAGATGATAAATTTTTAATCTTTAATCAGTTTTAATCTTGATTAAAATTACTGAGGATGAAGATGAAGGTTTCTTTTTTTTCCTTTTCTGTTCTTTCTTTCCCCCCGTTTTTTTGTATCTTATTTTTTGTTGTTTTCTTTAAGATGTTTATTTTGTACCTGTATAAATTTTCCTTGTATAATATAATCCCCCTCTTTTTTTAAGGAAAAGTGATAAACTTTAGATGGAATCTATCCTCGAAAATCTCATAATGTCCATTTAAAAGAAAAGGTCTGTGACTTTGAAGCATTACTCTACTGTTGTTGATATTGCTGATAAGATGCACAAGAAAGAGAGAGGCTGGGAAGCAGAGAAAGAAAACTGTCAAAATGTAGCAGTCACATAATGAACTGCTGTATAATATTGCTCTAAATTAATGATCCAAGACATCTTGAGATCTCTTGAGATGCTGTACTAACCTCCCAGGTGACCTCTCATTTTGGAGTCATGTGCTTTTGCATTATTTTATTTCTGTGACTGAACTACATTGTCTTAATGTAGTTTTAACCAATAGAGCATACATCATAAAAAGAAAGCATGGCATCTTTTGGTTGGATGATTTCAACCATCAAAATTCTGGTTTCAAATATTTATTATTGCTGTGTTTTTATAGACCTTCAAAACTATTTGAAATCAGTATTTTTGGATACAAATTAATAGAAGAAATGTAGAGAGGGTAAGAACTATTATTCTATTAATTTCATTTTATGGGAGTATTTTATTTAGTTATTTCATTACTTGCAATTTTTTTAATACATTTTTTTGTTTTATTTGTTTTTTATATCAAAGAGAAAAAATGAAGAAAATAAGTCACAGTTCTATCAAATTCCATCAAATCGGAATAAAGTAAGATGATCACTTTTAGGAGTGAAGAGCATGGTAATCTCAGTACAAAAATAAATCTTTCTTCATAACTTGTTTTACCCATGGGATATTTGTTATAAAAGGTTCAATGCCAGTTTAATCATAATGCCTTGATTCCCAAGACATTGTTATGGATGAATGAAGGAAGAGGCAAGACAAGAGATAGAGACAAATAAAAAAAATAAGAAAAAAAGAAAAGCTAGAGGTTACTTTTTTATATGCCTATAATGGGAAGAAAAAATACAATAAGGGTTAGTAGAGAAAGGGCTAGATTTTGACAATTCAGAGTTCAAAGATAACTGAATTTCTACTAGTATTTTATAGATAACAGGAGCAAACATAGGAAATATTTATGCTAGCACAGTTCGATTATTTTCTCTACAGTTACTGTCCAATTCTTTTTGAATTGAAAAGAATGGGACAAGTTGGATAATCATTCAGGATGTTTGACTGAAACAATAAGCATTGTTTTGGGGAAAAGTATAGAAAAGCCAAAGTTCATATCTTCTTGCTATTCCGAGTTATATCCTATGTACGTGATTTTTAGTCAAATGAAAATATGGCTGTTATCTGTCTGTTGAAATAGGCAAATTCTACATCCTATTTTACAATAGGGGAAATAAGGAGGATCTTTTTACAAAAGTTTTAAAATGAAGAAGAAACTAGGGGTCCTTGATGCTCTCTGAGTTTGGCTATTTTCTTGCAGACGTTTTATTACCCAAACTAGGTAACATCATCAGTTCTGGAGCAGCAAGGACCCTTCATTTCAACCCTGACCTACAAACATTCCCCTTTGTTTGGAGAAGAAACTCTCCAACCGTTTCTTGGTTCTGAAATTCTCCATCAGCAGTAGTTCCTCTTTCCCCACCTCTCTCTCACACACTTACATACCAAAACACACACACACATATATATAGTGTTTGGTTAGGTTTTCTTTGCTACTATTGTAAAGGACAGCTATCATTCTGAGCCTTTCATAATGTTCTGAATATAGCAACATTCTCAGGAGTCACATTGAAAGAGGGGATTGTAACTACCTTTCCCATTACAATGAGAATATTTGAAAAAAAAAAGCAAAAATAATATTTATGTCAAAGAGACAGGAGCATGTCTTTTAAATGGAAGCTGTTGTCTCAAGAGCTTACAAACTGTTGCTGCACATATTTCTGCTACATGTATGCACAGCAAGATGCTTTAGATTAGCAGTTCTTTTTTTACCAAGATGCTGTTTCAGAGGTCTATTTCCTTTCACCATATTGGAAATGTAACTGCTTTGATTCCTGAGAATTCCATGGGCGCATAGAAAACAACCTAATAGATCATTGAGCAACGCAGCCCAGAGTTCTTGCTGAAGGCACAATTCACCAGGCTCAAATTATCCAACTTCAGACACATTATGTGAAGACTTAGCTACCTACAGCAGACTCTAATGCTAGGGAAGATGAAAGATAAAAGGTAAAAGAAGAAGAGGGCAAGCAGGGCAAGATGCATGGACTCTGTTAGGATGACAACAGGTGTATCTTTGGAAGACCCAAAGGACCAGGTTAAGGACAGTTCATCATGGAGAAAATCTGGGGTTATAAGAGTTGATACTGATTTGATGGCACATAATCAGCAAACAATTGTGTGTACAAACATATCTTGGTATGTGTGATCTATGTATCTGTTTGTCTGCCTGTCTGTCAGGCTAATTAGCTATCTCTATTATTTTTCACTGTCCTCAATCCTATAACTCTAGTGTACATTATATATATGTACAGAAAAATAATCTGACCTTGGTTGCAAAAAACAACAACAACCAAGTACTGTATTTTTTTTTAGCAATAGCACTTTACTTATATACCGCTTCATAGTGCTTTACAGCCCTCTCTAAGCGGTTTACAGAGTTCAGCATATTGCCCCCAACAATCTGGGTCCTCATTTTACCGACCTCGGAAGGATGGAAGGCTGAGTCAACCTTGAGCCTAGTGATATTTGAACAGCTGAACTGCTGAACTAGCAGTCAGCCTGCAGTCGCTGCATTTAACCACTGCACCACTTCAGCTTTTATGCTCTCTCACACATCGCTTTTTCTCAGACTTGCTGGAGGATTAATTTGGTTGCTATAGATTTTTCTTAGCTTAGTAAAAGGTCTGGAGTGAGAAGGAGAAATATTCTTATACTTCCAGAGCACATACTGAAAGCTAATAGTTTAAGGTCAAGATAGAGCACTATCCCATGAAATCCTTCCATCACAAGATATTCAGTAGATGTCACTCTGTAAGGTGCACTAAATTGATTTGTTTTTATTTTCAAGATGGGGCAGTCAACCTAATACAGATGAAATTGTTGTGATGAATAGTCTCTGTAAATTCATTTCTCCACCATTGCAAACATTTTAAAAATCAGCCCATAAAGGTTTTATTTTTTCCTATTTTTGTTGTTTACCTTTTTTCTCTAATTCATATGTTCTGTAAAAGTCATTTCTTTTGAGATCTAATTCTTATGTAGGCACACTTACAGCATACATTAGAAGCAGCTATGCTTCCTGGATTCCCCAGTTCTTTGCTACAGCTTATGTATGATACCTGAAAAACTGAATGTGTAGTTTAAGGTGATCCTAATAAATGCTGCATGAATGCTCACTCATGATTCAACTTATATTTTTCTCTTCAAATTAGGAATACTATGCAATACTGGGTATTGTGGAAAACAATGTATTTAATACATTTGATTAAATACATTTAAATATGTAGTTGTAACAGTGTTTTAATGGACATGTATTGTTGTATCTTTGATTGATTATTTTTATAAACTGCCATGCATAAAAATGTAAGATGCAGAGATATTTCTGCTCATAAAACAAATCAGGAATACTCAGAGTCAATCAAAAATAACTTTTCCCCCAGATACCTAATTGAATTCAAGGGACTTTGGGAATATATATTTTGGACATTTCTCCTCCTTTTCTTGTTTGCCTAAAGGCCCAAGCAATTTTCAAATCTGTGAAAGATGATGAAGATGGAAGGGATGGCAGCCTATAGAATATCTCTCACTGGGTTTACTAATTGGAAAATTATACTGCTTGTGTTACTTCTCATGAGAGCTAGATGTGGAAAGGTCAGAAGCAAACTGATACCAGACTGGTCTATTACAATTTATTTATTTATAGTTCACATTTCTAAAGCTGATCAATTCATTGACAACTCTGGGGGGGGGAAAACAGTTTTAGTAATAAAAATACATTATATCTACTGGTTCTTCTGACCTAAAGTAGAGACTTCAGCCCATTGTGAAGCACATATTGGAGTATTCATAGATTATGAGAGTTTATTCTTAAATCACTGCATATAAAGAATAACAGAATAACAGAGTTGGAAAGAACCTAGGAGATCTTCTAGTCCAACCCCCTGCTCAGGCAGTAAACCCTATACCATGTCAGACAAAGCTTCAACTTTTAGTATTCGCCTTTATAAACCTCCCAGTATCCATTGCAGCAAATGTCTGATTTACTAGTTCAGATTCTGAGACTATATTTTACTTTAATCTACTAATCCACAGTAGTAAAATGCTACAGTGAGACAATGGGAATGAAAAAAATGCCTTCGCAATTCTGTTGGTCTAGGGCAGTGTTTCTCAAATAGTGGGGTGCCCCCCCGGGGGGCATGGAGCGATGCCAGGGGGCGCGTGTGACCCCGGGGAACATAAATGGTCCCTCTTGATTGATTCCCTCAGTAGCCATGAACGGCGTTTTAAAGTAGAACAGACAATATTTAGGCCCCCACCCACCTGCCTCACGCCCTCCTTTTGCCAAGTTCAGATTGGTCACTGTCGGTGTCACTCATGGCGATGTGTGTTCAGGTTGGATGATTTTCTCGTCCAATTGGGTTGCTTTTGGAGGTCTGCGGTGGGAAAGTTCTGCACCTGTTGTGGGGTCCCTTTGAAGGGCATGCATAGTTTTGCCTTGAATAATCACCGTGAAGGGCGTTGCGGAGCTGGGCCTCCTCCACCCTCCCCTGCCCCCCACCCAGTTTCCATTTGCCCCCCCTTTCCCTTCTTTGAATGAACTGAAGATGGCTTCCTTGCCTTCATCCATGGAAGTTTTCCCCCTTTTCCCTTGTAAATCTCCACTTTCTCTATCGCATCTCTCCAGGTTCTTATCCTTAACATTTTTGAATATCGCTTCCCGTCATCTTTGCTGCCACCAAAACTCAACTTGCGTAGAGAAAAAGACCAAAAAGTAAAACCTGGGTACCTCCGTGATACCGCTGCTTCCACATTGCCCCTTACTCCAAGGAAGTGTTTACAGCAGCCTTCCCCAGCCAATAGTTTGCTTGCTTCTTATAATAAGTAAAATAATAAATATTTATCAATAAATGTTAATAATGTTAAATATTAAATATTAAATGTAAATATTAACATTAAAATTCCATTGGGGCCCAGATCGGAGAATTGGGGGGGGGGGGCGCAAAATGTTTACATCTTCCTAGGGGGTGCGTAACTGAAAATAATTGAGAAGCACTGGTCTAAGGGTAGGAGGAGGAAATCCTTTCAGTAACATAACTTCAACAAATGATTTCCTTCAGCTTTCTAGAAGGAAAGATCTTTCTAGAAGGAAAGAGCTGAGTTGCCGCCTCCTCTATTCATTGTCCAATATAGGATCATGGAATCAGACTTGGATGGTACAATGTCAGCCCTATAAATTGCTGAATGAAGAAAGTAAATATTTTTCAGAGTTTCAGAACAAGTATTTGGGGAAGGAAATATAATGGTTCTCAGTGAAAACACTGATTTATTAAATTACTTAACCGATCAAGTAAAACTGAAACAAAGGAAATTTCAGTTCAGTAGAAGTTATCCCAGTGATCCTATGTGTAACATGTTACATTTCTTATGTTTTCACCATCTGCTCATTCTAGTTGCATCAATGGGCGAGCAATCTCATATAGGTTTTGTTGAAATGAGAATAAGATCTCATAGAGTTGATTTAGATCTTTTCTTGGAATTCAGACAGTTAGAAATAAAGCCGAGATTAAAAGTCTAATAGAAAATATTTATTTCAGTACAAAAACAATAAATCCTGAGTAATTACATCTTTGCTAAGAAAACACGACCGTTCAGGTCAACAGCTAAGGCAGAAGAGAATTAATGGTGGTTTAGGAATGCACACATGCGTACAACTCATATCACGTGTTCTGCTCATGTTGGAATGTACCATAATATTAGGATAGGGGTGCATCACCCTGCATAGACATACAACTGACAATATTCACTACGTGACAGGTTTAAATCTAGAACCTACTATTACTGTGGAAAAATGATTTGAAAAAGGTATAAGGTTTCCTCGTCCCTGTTTAGAGTCAGACTATGTAAGGCTGCAAAGCTCTTTCTTTGCAGCAAAGGAAAACTATCTTCTTTGGGCAGGTTTAATAGACAATAAAATCCAAGAGCCGGCACTTGCCATAGTTCAGGATTCTCCACATGAAGATTTTTAAAGCTATTATATTTGAGCTGAGAGGGCCTGATCCTGGTAATCACCATTTTGTTTTATAGCCTGGTTCATCTGAGAAGAATCCAGTGGAGCTTGGAGCCATTCTATGTAGAGAAATGTTATGACAAGAAAGAATGTCCTGTAGAACTGCCCGGGGTTTTAGGCTGTCCATTCCAAGAGTCTCCATATGCCTAAATGTATATCTAATCTGGATTTGTTTTGTTTTATTTAAAAAGAGAGGCATTTTAGGCACAAGCAGGCAAAACTCACTGTCATCTGTTTTTATAATTTTTAACAGTAGGATACCATTGATTGTTAGCTGAATTCTTGATAACATCCACAAGTGCAGAAGTACCTTTAGAGACAATTCACTCTTATGTGTTTCTGTTCTATTCTTATTTGCTTGAGAGACCATAATCAAAGGCTTAAGTGAACCATATCTAGATGCTGGTTTTAGCAATTTTTGTTACAGTCCTGGATAGTACTGGATAAGCATGTAGAGATTTACAATCAAATAAAAGGAAAGATTTTTATCCCAATGTCTGAATGTCAAACTAAAGCATTAAATAAAGCATGCTCTTTTTAAATTTTGGCATAAGTATGGTTTACTAGATAAAAGCAAACAAGAATGTAGCTCTGGCCAAAAGTTTTTCTACCACATGTAAAAAACAGAATATCCAGAGTAGATCTGCCTTAGCAGAAACTGACTAGTTACTAGTTATAATTAATACAGTCTAGCTTTTGTACACTCCTTTGCATGCCTCTATCAACACTGCACTCTCTTTCACATATTGGTTTAGCTTTGTTGAGCCCATGGAGCAGGGATGGGTTCTAAAAGTTTTTACTACTGGTTGTGTGGGTGTGGCTTATTTTGTGGGTGTAGTTTGATGGTCATGTGACTGAGTGGGCATGGCCAACTTGACATCACTCAGGGTGTAGTTTGATGGTCATGTGACTGAGTGGGCATGGCCAACTTGACATGTGACTCAGTCACATGCCCCCCCACCAAGCCACGCCCACTGAAACGGTGGCAAAAAAAGTGGGACTTTTTGACACTTTTTTTGGACACTCCGGCCCCATATCCAGGTCGGGACGCCGTGGGATGGCGGTGGTCATCTCAGCTTTCCCTCCATTGCCCTTCCTGGCCGAAGCACCCCACTCCTGCTGGCGCGCTGAGCTAGGCCGGCCAGATCCCACCCGCGAGATGAGCGTGCAAGAGAAAGGCTTCCCTCTGGACGTCGGGGGCAGCTTCATCAAGGTCGTGCCTAGTCCCCCAGTCAAGAGTGTGACCCTGTTTCTGCGGCCCGCCGGCCATGGCTTTTTGGCCAGGAAGGGCAATGGAGGGAAAACATGAAACAGCTTTCTTCTCACTGGCCAACCAGAGAACTTTTCAGCGTTGTTGTTGCTGAGCTCCTGGAGAGCCACGCTTAGTGCTGTGGGTGGCAGAAGGAAACAGGTGCTTCTCTCTGCACAGAGCTTTCCAGATGAGACTTGGAGGAAAGCGCAGCTCATGGCTGCTACATTTCGCTGTGCTGCACAAAGTTTCCCAGCAAAAACAGCAAAGGGGAAGAAACAGCCAGTGGAGAGCACACAGAGCTGCTCCAGTCCATGTGTTCTCCAGGTCAGCGACTGTTTCTTCCCCTTTGCTGTTTTTGCTGGGAAACTTCATACAGCACAGTGAAATGTAGCAGCCATGAGCTGCACTTTCCTCTAAGTCAAATCTGGAAAGATCTGGCTGGGGAGGGGTGCCTTCATCCGCCGGCTCAGAGCAGCAGGCTCAGCTGCAGGCCAGACAAGCCGAGGAACTGCGGGTAGCCTCCGCGCCATTTTCAGGTACCCAGCTTACCGGGCTGCCCCCGTCCCTATCACAGCTCCAATGACAGCGGCTTCAGGAGACACTGGCAATACGGAGGTGCAGTTGAAGGCTGGGAGGGGGATGCAACATGTGGGGGGGGCTGAGTCCACTCCCCTTCGCCTCCCCACACTTGTTTACCCATCCCGGAGACACCGACGTAACCGGCTCCGTGATGTCATCGCCGAGCTACTAATGGTTCTAAAGAACCAGTTAGGTATGGTAGGAACCCATCTCTGTCATGGAGAAAGAATTGCTTCATGACTTTGGGATATTCAGCTGATGGACTGAACAAAGTTCATCCACTTACAATAGTTGGAAAGATATAAGACTATTTCTCCCTTATAGAATCTGCCCGTGAGTGAGAGCATACAAGACTTTCAATTTCATAAATTGACATTCACAACAAAAGCAACATTTGGAAACATCCCAAATTTTATTTCCATCCATTAATTAAACATTGTTATATGAAAATTATACATCTATCATATATGTCTCCAAAAATATTACAGATCGATGATCACTGCTGCTGCTCTTTAGTGTTAAAGTGTTAAACTATTAAAGTGTTAAACTTTAACACAATTCATTCTTTAATGACAACAGTAATTTTTGCTCAAGTTACATGACTTCTTTCTATATTTACAGTCAGCTGATATGACTTAAAATTAAGTGGTTCATCATTGGAACCATCTTTCAAATTCTAACCTTTTTAGTCAGAAGATATGAGTGATAGTTTTACAGAACACTTCATGTTCCCTCATGCAAGCATTTTTTCTAGAACCTCTAGATCCATTAATTGAGAATCTAGATTCTTGTGCAAAAGATATCCATTCATTTGTTTCTGAATACCAAATTTGAAGAAATGAATGACAGGAGAGGTTATTATGTGTTCCCCTGCTCTCAGGTTACTGTTGTTAAACAATTCTTGTAGTTATTTTGCCTACCTCCTAAATATCTCAGAAGATCCTAATCTATGTTTTATTCACCTCTGCTGTAGATGTCCTTCACTTCCATCACTTTCTCCCAAGCAAGAGAAGCAAACACATCAAGGAGAATCAGAAGGGAAATATCCCCTCCCACCTTCAAAAGCAGCACATATGCCTCATTTTACAAAGTGCTGGCCTAGGCAGCCATCTGAGACCTTTTCAAATGACATGGGCAACCTTGGTTGTCATTTTCTACAAATAACTTAGCTGCTCTTTTTATTGTATCAATTTGAAATGAAAAGCACCCCATTTCCCACCAGAGGATTTACAATGACATTAAAGGTGAAAGGATGCTGGTTTCTATCTATAATTAGAGCCCAGGATTACAGCAGAGAACCTTGTACCCTCTGGATTTTGGACTCAACATAAATAAAGTCTCAGCATTTTTCTGATTATTAATGTTCTTTGAAAGTCCACTGTGGCTGTTTATATATATAATAGATGAAATACTGTTTCTTGTAAGATTGGACACTTCCAGAGCTTACCAAGATATCCAGATTCTAATAGTAAATGGAAACAAAACAAAAGTGGTGAAAATGCATCTGCAACCACATTAATAAGAGCATCTTCTACTAATAAACATATTAGCTGTTGGTGAACCATAATTTTTTGCAAAACTTAAAGTCTTGCAAATGACTTTCTCTCATTTCTTTGCTTTGAAATTGTAGTAATAGGACAAAACAAATGCTGCTGTTTTCTATCAGTCAAGCTACATGTTATAATGTATGTTTTCTCTTACAATTTAAAGTACAGTGCTACCTTGGTACTCATCATTAGGCAATGTGATGAGTACAAAAAAGTAGCAAACATTTTTTCCCATAACAAATAATATAGTGAATCACAAGGCAGCCAACATCAACAGTAAGGCATTCAACAAAGTAGACCACAAACTACTTCTTGTTAAACTAGAAAAATGTGGGATAGAAAGCATCACCACCAGATGGATTTGTAACTGGCTGACAAACCATACTCAATGAGTAGTTCTTAATAGTACTACATCTACATGGAGGGAAGTAAGAAGTGGGGTACCACAAGGTTCTGTCTTAGGCCCAGTATTCTTCAATATCTTCATAAATGATTTGGATGAGGGAATAGAAGGGGAACTCATCAAATTTGCAGATTACACTAAGCTAGCAAGAATAGCCAACACCCCAGAAGACAAGCTCAGGATCCAAAAACATCTTGACAGACTTGAACAATGGGCCTTATCCAACAACATGAAATTTAATGTGGAGAAAAGCAAGGTTTTACACTTAGGCAGGAAAATCCAAAGGTACAAGAACAGATTAGACGAAACCTGACTCAAAAAAGTAACTGTGAGAGGAACTTTGAAATGCTAGTGGACAACTATTTAAATATGAGCCAGCAGTGTGCAGCAGCAGCCAAAAAAGCTAGTACAATCCTTGGTTGTATAAATAGAGCCATAGAATCAAAATCATGTGAAGTATCACTAAAGCAGTATTAGTACCACTTTAAAAAACTTTAGTAAGACCACACCTGGAATACTACATCCAGTTTTGGTCACGACAAAATCCCCCAAAATGTTCAGACTTTAGAAAAAGTACAGAGAAGAGCAATTAGGATGACTGAAGGCATGGAGACTAAAATATATGAAGAACAGCTTCAAAAACTGAGTATGGCTAGTCTAGAGAAAAGAAAGACTAGGGGTGACATGTTAGCAGTATTCCGGCATTGAGGGGCTGCCACAAAGAAGAGGGGGGGGGTCAACTTATTTTCCAAAGCCCCAGAAGGCAAGACAAGAAACAATGGATGGAAACTAATCAAGGAGAGAAGCAACCTGGAATTAAGAAGAAACTATTCTGGCCCAGCCTTCACAAGCAATGAGAAACCACTTACTCATGAGTAAAACAAACCCCTTTATTCAAACAGGGAAGGAACAGTCTTGTCATGTTGGATAAATAACCCCAAAAGTAATTAGTCACAAATGAAAGTCTTTTCTCCTTCTGAAACAGGGCAAGAACAGTCTCTGTTCACATGAGAACTCAAGATAAAAAAAAGTCCTTCAATGATTAAGCTAAGCAGAAACAGTTCACCAGCTGAGGCAAATGCACTACCTATTGTGTCCCATCAGGGAGACTCAATTGATACTCAAATACAGAGCAATTAGTCCAAGACAAACCTGGTTCTGGCAAAGGAATCCAACTTGATTGATGTATACTGGAAAATAAATGTTGTTTTCCAGTATACATGTTGTCTGTGACAACAGGCCACTCCCAAACTCCTACTATTTATTTCCCAGCCAGGGAGGAGCTGGCTAGTATCTATGTCTCCTTTTCCCTGAGAGCCAGCTTATTGCCTTCCATTGCCCTCCTCTTCTCTCTTCTTTATGCATATGCACATCTGGGATGGGCCCCATCTGTTCCTCACTTCAGGTCCCGAAGACTGCTGCCTCTCCACCTGGGGGTGGACAGAAGGCTCTGGCTCTGGCTCTGCCTCTGCCTCTGCCTCTGATGCTGTTTCCTAATCAGAGCCTTCCAAAGGCTCTGAAGCTGGCCCAGGCTTCCCCTCCTCCTCTTCTGACTGCTGCTAGCTCTGCTGGCAGCTAACAGGCCACAACAGAAACTTCCTAACAGTAAGAGCAATTAATCAGTGGAACTGCTTGCCTTCAGAAGTTGTGGGTGTTTCATCACTGGAATTTTTAAGAAGAGACTGGGCAGCCACTTATCTGAAATGGTATAGGGTCTCCTGCTTGAGCAGAGAATTGGACTAGAAGACATCCAAGGTCCCTTCCGGTTCTATTCTGATTGATTGGCAAGTTCTAACTTGTGCATTGAGTACCAAATAAAAGATAGATACCAGGACAAAATTTTCAGGTCAAAATGAATATCAAATTCTATAAGTTTCAAAGCAGTTGAGTAACAAGGTACCACTTGTTACATTTGTACTTACATTTGGATTCTAGCTTCTGTAGATAATACTAAAAAAGAAATACAGATGTAGGACATCAAATTACCAGCTGTATGTTATTTTTATGTTATGAAATGTTGGCTTCATACTACAATAGGTAAGGCTGTGTCTTAGGGTCACATCCAGAAAGAGCTGGAAAAACTAAAAGTCCCAAGGAGATGATGGCAAGTTGTAACATTAAACTACAATGGAGTGGGGGGTGGGAGTAGATTTCTGGCAACTGCAGCCACATGAATATACGTGAGCCGAAGTACAAATTAATATATGAATTCTAGTTTAGGCTCCAATAGCATCCAAACTACTATATATTAACTAAGATAACCATACTTTACTCTAATTAAAAGTAATTAATCCTAACTAATATATCTCAGTCCTTCAGTATATTTCAGTATATTTCAAAAAGATTAGCTTGATATGGAGCCAATATTAAGAGTCATGAATGGAGAAAAGTTGAAGAATTTCAGCAGAACCTATTACAATTAGTATTAAATCAATCTTATTCATTTTTCATGAACACTCCGGCTCATGAGAAAGTATATAAACATTTAAATTATGCAAATCCATTTGATTCTTATCTCACAGAGGCAAATGTTCACTGATAGAAAATGAATCTTTTTTACACATGAATAAATTTATTAAATATCTGAAGCTATATATGACAAATAAATTAATTATGAAAATTAAATCTATGAAGATGTGAAAGTCCTCTGGCTCTGGTGGTTTTTCAATAGATCAAATAAAGTATACTGTTTTTTGCCATATGCTAGCAGAGGTATTTCGGAAGAACAAGCTCTTCTTGTTATCATGTTGAATTCTCACAACTTTAGCTTCCATTTTCTATCATCGTTTCCAAATAGATCATGCCTACTTCTGGTGAAAACTTGTCATAATAATTCTGTGTATGACTAAAATGGCAGGGAAGAAGGAATCTTCAGATGTTGCAATGAAACCACATTTTCAAAGGTGATTCATTCTAAACACACATTTAAATTTTGGATGCCTTGTAGACAAAAACAGATAAATTAGGGAAGTAAGCCAATTTTAAACTGAATATACATTCTAGCCCATGTATATTATTTGATCATATATTTATTGCAAAGAATTTATAGCCCAACGATGTGGTTGTATGTTTGAACGGGCAAAATTCAGAGGTTTCACCTTAGCTATAATTTGGCAGAATGAAGCAACCACCTCAGCAGCAGGTTTGGGTGATGAGGCTCATGAAAGGAGAGTGACTCTTAATATTCTACTGTAATTTCCAAAAATAAGGAATAAAGAACGAGATGCCTGAATATTAGGATTATGCTGATCCTTCTAAAAAGGTCCTAGCCTCCACAAGAAGAATCCAAACTATCCCAAAAATTTGTGACTACTTTAACAATGTGAAAATAAGTACTTGATATACTGTATTTTTTGGAGTATAAGATGCACCTTTTTCCTCCCTAAAAGTGGCTGAAAATTTGGGTGCGTCTTATACTTTGAATGTAGCTTTTTTTTCCAGCCCTAACTAGGTGCTAACAGATCTTCCCAGCTCTTACCTTGCAGGCTTTTTCATTGTTACTCTCTCCAAAGAATGTTTTTCCAGCCCTAAGTCTTTGCAGGGTTTTTTTCATTGCTCTACTTGCTCCGAATAAGTTTTTTTCTAGCCCTAACCAGGTGCTAACTATCTTCCCAGCTCTTACTGGCTTGCAGGCTCTTTCATTGTTACTCTCTCAGAAGAATGTTTTTCCAGCCCTAAGTCTTTGCAGGGTTTTTTTCATTGCTCTACTTGCTCTGAATAAGTTTTTTTCTAGCCCTAACTAGGTGCTAATGATCTTCCCAGCTCTTACTGGCTTGCAGGCTCTTTCATTGTTACTCTCTCAGAAGAAGGTTTTTTTAAGTCCTAACCAGGGGATAAAATAATGTGCTGAAGCTGACCAGACTAAGGATGCTAGCCAGATGAATACCTGGTAGGCAGATTGTTTTCCCCTATTTTCCTCCCCAAAAACTAAGGTGCGTCTTATACTCCAGTGTGTCTTATACTCCGAAAAATACGGTATGCTGTCCTGAATTCCAAGGCATTTCTTTTCAAGGATCGAACAGCCCTATTAAGTATCATGCACCTTGATTGCAGGAGAAAACATGTTGGCTTCTCTAACACAATGAAATATCTTGGTCCAATCTCCTCCAATTGTAGGAGCTTAGGTTATACACCTCTATTCCCCTTTGTGTAGATTTATACCCAACTTTTGAATTTAAAATAGTGTTGCTTCCATTTCAAGGCTTTGAGTTCCTCATGCTGTCTCTGAGATGGTCCCTACAGAAACTGCCCAAGTGGGATTTTCTTTAGAAGTGGAAGCATGCATCCTCTGAAGGAAGCATGTTTTTTATTTATTAAAAGCATTAATACTTTCCTCTTCTGTGCCAGCACAAAACACTCAAGGGAACTTAAAACAAACCAACAACTAAAATCAAAATTAAAGCAATCAAACACTATAATTAATTAAAAGGAAATACACACTTAATGAGAGACATTAGATAATACCGTAACAGTATAACAAGATTATCAGCTTTTTTAAAAAGATAAATATTAAACAAAATGTGTTCTTCCAAAAGAACAAATCCCAACCAAGAACAGAAATACTTCAGTTTGGATTTGAATGTCATCCAAATAAATCCGCACAGAAGGGGTGTTCCACAATTTTGTGGCAAAAACAGAAAAGGCCTTGTTGCAGAGTTCTGCTGATTCTTTATTAGTCTAGTTGACCTAAGAACACTAAGCTTTGGAAAGCACTGAAGTGTTTATGGTTCTATCATTCTAAGGCACAGCTTTTTTGGAAAATTGGGAACTACACTTTGAAATGTAATTGTAACAAGCACATAAATCCATGCCATTGTACTTGCACATATGCTTTTTTGGTTTGGGTCACATTCCTTGACATTTAGGTGCTTAATCAGCATAGGCAAAAATCCTCAAAACTGAAAAGTAGATAGCTTCCCACACTGGGGACCAAACTGGATCAGCGATGTTGTAATGATGCTTCCTGACATAAATGTTTCATCTGACTTCTTCCTGGTAGAGTCCCTTTCTGGAAAATCATGCTGCATATTTTCTGGCAGCTTAGAATGGACTGACAAACTTACTTGATTTGTGAGGAAAGAACAGACTTACAGCTGGAAAAGAAACAGAGGAGTTGGCCTCTCCTAAAGTTTTCTGTCCCGCTAATTTTTTACAGTGAGATTAAAGCTAACAAACTGATGCTAAAAGAACAGATAACTTGCCCCAACTTGCCCCCATATTTTGTCTAGCTACAGTCTGGAAAGGATTCTTCATCGTCAACCCTTTGAGACAGGCCATGTCAAGAAATAGATACCACTGGGATATAGAAATGCTACTTTATTGTTGCAGGGTATATTTACACAATCTTGAAACCCTGCCCAAAAGCTTCACTACCCCTTTTTATGAACAAGATCAAGAAAGGTCTGTTCCAAGTCTCTTTCTCATGCTTTATACTTTCCCTGTGCCAGTTAATCATTTTACCCTTCCAACCTTTTTTTTTCCAGACCAGAGTTAAATTCCTCTACATTCATACTTGCGTTTTCTTCAACTCTGAAACAATAGTGAATAATTGGGAGGAAGGGGAAGGAGGGGGTAGCAGTGGAATATGCATGCTGTGTCTTCGCGGAGGAAACAAAAATGCAAATATTTGATTAGGATTTTCAATCTTAAGCTACTTGTTTTCAATCTTATATTATTATGAATCATTTTTTTTACATTAGCCAATACAATAATGCATTAATTCAATTTAGAAGTACATAAATATTGTTTTGGAATTGCAATTTTCCCGTGAAAGACAGATCAGTGTCTTCCAAAATCCTGTATCACCTCTGCCTTAAGACTGAATTAGAATAGAGCTGGAAGGGACCTTGGAGGTCTTCTAGTCCAACCCCCTGCTCAAGCAAGAGACCCTATACCATTTCAGACAAGTGGCTGTCCAATCTCTTCTTAAAAACATCAAGTGATGGAGCACCCATGATTTCTGAAGGCAAGCTGTTCTGCTGATTAATTGTCCTCACTGTTAGCAAGTTTCTCTTTAATTCCAGGTTGCTTCTCTCCTTGATTAATTTCCATTTCTTATCCTGCCCTCTAGGGCTTTGGAAAATAAGTTGATTCCCTCCTCTTTTTGGCACCTTCTTAGATACTGGAATACTGCTCTCATGTCCCCCCAGTCCTTCTTTTCTCTAGGTTAGCCAAACCCAAATCCTGCAATGGTTCTTCATATGTTTTAGACTGTTAAGCTAAATGTTATTTATCACTGGGTTGGGGATTTATAAAAGCTCAATTTTAATGTGAAAATTTGGAACATCTGGGCCCGTAGAAGGAAGTATTAGTGGTCCAAGTCTCTTCTTCCAGAAACCTTTTTGATATATGACTCCTGGACCCATCTTTCTGCTATGGCCTAGCTACTTGGAAGCTACTGCAGTGCCACCTACCTTTGGAATATCTTGGTATTCTCCCCTTAGTCTTACTCTATGAGAGCAATAGAACTTCTTTACTTTGTGCTGTCCTTCTGGCAAATAACAAAGTTTAAAATGGAAATAATGAAATTATTTCTGCACTAGAAACTTCTTGTCTTGTTTCATAATGGCATTTGAAAAAGGGATCAATCTACAAGAGAAAAAACAAAATCAAGGGTAGGTTGTTTTTTTTAAAAATGGATAACTCAAAAGTTATACTTTACAAAACTGCATCCAGTAGACTGGTCTGCTATAATCAGTGAACTCCAGAAATACTGTTTTCAAGTTCCCAAATCTGATATTTGTGATGAAGGGTGGATAGGCAAAGAGGGTAATTACCCAAACTTACTCTAGACCATAATATCACAACATACATATGTTTTATTATGTTGGTATTATCATGGTTAGGTAGAAGAATCAGTGTCCTCAGATATTAGTAAAAAAAAAGAAATAAGTCTTGAACTCAGACATTATGCCAATAACTTGCATATGCAGAGAAATAAAAGTAAGAGAGAACGAAGCTTCTACTGCACACACAGCAAAATAAACCCAATGCTGATTCCTGGTTGAAAAAATGTACTTATTGTTAAGGAATTTGTGCTTTTAAGCATGTGAACAGCGAAACGTGATGTTGCTGTTGATGAGTTGATATGATTCAGTCAATAAACACATACGTTTAAAGTATATACAAATAGTTTACTCAAAGAATTAGCAAAGTCCAAATAAGAAGTCCAAATCATACACGTTGTCAGTCAATACGAAGAATCTTCTCACCAGCCTATCTTTGTCTTAATTAGCAAACAAAGATTACAGCTAATGAACAAATCTATACTATCACAGATAGTTATGCTATACACAGCAG